>OX463786.1:4685260-5214936 GCA_949825025.1 Siphlonurus alternatus | reverse complement strand
AAAATAAATTAAAACTACATAAAACCTTAAAGAAATTTCAATACTCTGCATGGGTTTAAGAAAATATTACAAATTTATTTTTTATTTCGATGAATAATTCAAAAACTTAAAAAAATGGGTAAGTATACAACCCGAAATTTCCGAGTCCCTAAATTCTGTTTTTCATGAGTTCATCCGGAATGGGTTCATCCTAGCATATCATACTGAAATTGACCTGTGATTGCGGGAAACGTGGAAACTTCAATCGGATGGTCGCCACTATATGCATATATTTTGTTAATTAACAAGAATTACACTAATCAGGGAAACAATAGCGGAAAAGATCAATGATTTACCATGGAAAAAAATTATTTAAAACATTTAAAAAAAAAATCAAGGAGCTTCTTAGCAAAAAAATTGCAACATTTAAACTCAATTTTTATAAATATTTCACTATTTATTCAATATTTGATATAAAATATTTTTGATATTTTTTTTTATACACGGCACTTTTTGTACTATTTTTAGTACGTTGCTCTTACATAAGTTTCTTGTTAACAAATTAAAACATTATAGACTGTAAACACGTATGATATTTTTCTTAAAATTAAACCAATATTTTATAATAACAAATTTAATCAAAATTTTTGTATTAAAAATATTAATTAATTTTATAAATTATCAAAGTAAGTTTATTCACCTAGATTGTTTTTTTCTAAAAGAGACGTTTAATTCGATATTGCTAATATCGAATATAAACTTCACTTTTTTTCTTTTCTATAACTTTCCCATACTCAAAGTTTATAACACTTTTATAATTATATATAAAATTATGAATGAAAAAAATCATAACATCAATTTTCCAATACATCAAAATATTTGTTACAAAAAACTTATTTGATGGAAGGTTAGCCAATACTTATCGGCTCACTTTGTAAAATCTACCACGCTCGTTTAAATGTTACATAAAAAAAATTGATTTGCCTGTCAAAAATTGTACATCAAAATTAAATTTTTAAACAAACAAAAAAGTGTGGTAAATATAATTCTATTGGATTTTTTTTATGAAATTTTGCTTAACTTTGTTAAAAATAACGTCAAAAGAAAAAATATAAAACTTGAGGTTTGATTTTTTTTTTAATTACAATCAGATTTTGACGTAGAAAAAAAAAAGAAGGGGCCTTGTATATATAATTTATTTTGCGGAAACAAGACTAATAAGTCCCCCCTTCCTCTACTCTCTCTCTCTCTCTCTCTCTCTCTCTCTCTCTCTCTCTCTCTCTCTCTCTCTCTCTCTCTCTCTCTCTCTCTCTCCAAGAAAAATCAGTATAATTCTAATATACACCAAACACTATGACACTTGTGCATGCATAGCGTGTATATCACATCCGCTTGCATTGAGAGCGTGTTTTATTGGATTTAGGGGTTATAAAATAGGGGATGAATGAAGTCCTTCTCTCCTAAATTAAATTTGAGTGCAGCATGAAATTTCTACACCCTTCAAAGTTAACAATATTTACGTTAGTAACATTTCCTGCCTGATTTATTTCTGTTTTATTCATTTCATACAGTTGAACTTTTCAACTAATAAGGTGAAAATACAAGCTTTTATTTGGCACGTCCTTTAATTTTTTCTTTCATCGAACCCTATTTGGGTACTTCTACTCTTTACGTTTACTAACATAGACTTCTTGAAACCCTAATTTACGCATTCCACCTACACTACTACACTACCGGAACGGGGACATGCCACGGCCTTGCATTTGCCTGATGGCTTTAATTAAAGGTATGCTAAGTCATTTTTTTTTTAACTTTATAGTCAAAGTTGTATATTTCGTGATGATTTCTGTGCACTAGAGATAAAGAAAATGTCAAGCTATATAACGCCCTTTTACTAGAAATCTCAATATCTTATGGACAGAGATTTGATGGCCTGAGTGGGGTCCAAGTGTGGCGTCGCTGCTGCATTGCATGGGTGCGGTTGGGCACGGCCCGGCTCTCGTTGGCTGCCAGCTGCGCGTGTAGTTGAAAGCCTGACCGTGCCTAACTGTGCTTATGCGATGCAGCAGCGCCGCCACACTTGGACCCCACTCAGGACATAAAATCTCTGTCCATAAGACACGGAGATCTCTGAGAGGGTATAATACTACACAATTCAAGTTATATTCAATCATAGTACTGAATAAGGCTAGTCGCAGGCAGAATCGCATGATTTCGCAGCGTATGATAAAAAAATTAAGAAACTATGTGATCAGGTATGCGCGCGCACACAGCTTCGCATGATATCGTATGGTATGACATCGTAAGTTTCTCATTTAGAACCGATTCTAAATTTTTATCATACGAAGTCATACGATACGATGCGATGCTGTCTGCGAGAAGCCTAACATATGTTAAAGCACAGAGAAAAATTAATTCAAATGCAAAAATATATTACTTCAAGTTTTTTTTGGAAAATAGCAATCTTCATATTTATTCAACTTTAAAATACTTAAGTATGGGTTATAACGTTGCGAGTATCCCTAGTTGTATAAAATGTTCATTTAGTTCTTTAATGTAGTCACTAGCCTGAATATAAACGTATTATAAAGTAGCACACAGCAACAATAGACAAGTTTTTTCCCTTACATGTCAAAGATTATTAGCTCTAAAAGCTTCTTGGAATGAATACCCAAGTTAATGGTAGCTAGACTAAAAACTTGCATTATTATTACATAGAATACATTAGCATTTAAGTAGCAATTTTTAAGACGTTTTAAATATTGTTAAAAGTTTTATGCATATAAAGAATGAAGACATATTTTTGAAGTATATATGATGCTTATTATTTATACAATGCCTTATTGAGAATGTATGCCAAGCTTAATCGAGCTTGTTTGGTATTTAGATGGGTGACCAATAAGTTTTCAAGTCAGCTGATTTTTGGGTGTTCCCATCGTCCTATCTAAAGTTATGTAAAAAAGAAACGTGAATTCGTTTTTTTTCCCCAAGAAGAAGATTTTTTAGGGAAAATTCATTTACGGAACGTCAATCCAAATAAAAAATACAGTTGATACTTGAAGAATTATATTTCTTACGTTATTTATAACCAAAAATAGTTAAAAAAACACTTTGCTTCGTTTTCAAGTGCAAGATGGACCATATTGACACAAATAAACATCGCAAGGTGCACTCACTTGAAGCCTCTATTATGTGTTGATTTTATGTGGAAAACAAATTAATGTTGATTATTTTTGTTAAAGACAATATGATGATTTTTTTTCTTAAAACAAATATTAAATTGGAATTTCTACTTTGGTCACATATATGTAGAATGATATAAAATACAGTTCATTGAATTTAAGATTACCACTAAAAGTGCGAAGTTTCTGGACCTTACAAGTTAGTTCAGTTTTGAACCAAAAACTTTAAAAAGAGATAATTTATATTAGAGATTTCAACCTATCTGCAAGGTCTAAGAGTGTTCACAGTAATCACAGTTCAGCACAAATCATTTCACTTCCGAATAATATTTCTCCATGGTAATCCTACATTTGTTTAACTGTGTGAATATATGTTGTAATTAGTAACCCCTAAGTTTTATGCAACCTGCGTAGCTTGAATGTAAAGAGGGTTGCATAACTTTTGTTGTGCAGGCGCTTAACAAAATGGCGTCTATAAAAATAATAACTACTTTAAAAATTATAAATAAAAAAACATTTTCATGCATTAACTTACATGGTTACTAAATATTCGAATAAAAATGACCCTTCTGGTCATGTTAAAGTTTCGCTGATGGATTTTTTTTAATATAATGTACTGTACAAATTATGTTGGATAGAATGAACAGTTCAGGTAAAAAATACTTGGACATGCTGGAGTGAGCACCATTTTTATATAGTCGTCTCGTCTTATCTCTGATGTGACGTCACGAACCTTTTCCTTTGTCCTCCAATGAGAGGGTCACGTGACGTCACTCCAAGGATAAAAGGAGACGACTTTATACTTGAATTGCTGATCTGGCAACACTGTTAGAGCTCAGATTATGACTCACTGTTGTCTTAGAGTCAACCTGGACACAAGAAACAGTGTTGCCATTCAGTACTCTTGGTGGCTACTCTGACTCTCATGCAAGCCAAGTGTTCCAGTCTTATAACACTAACTGTACATTTTAACCCATCCCAAATTGAAATAAATTTCATATTTTCTTCGCTATTAAGCTCTCCTCTCGTCTAATTTTTTCTTATTTTGCAACATTTTAGAGGGGAAAAAAAAGAATTAAAGACGAGATTACATCTTTTTTCCTGTTCTTGAACATAAAATGTTAGAAATATTGTCTTCATTTCATCCTCACTTTGAGCGAAGAAGAAATAAGATTTGTTTTAAAGGTAAAAAGATTAGGTTTAGACGTGTAAAAGATGAGTTGAAGGCGTAATTTTTTAACTAGGAATACTATGGTTGAAATGATCACATTATTTTGGAAATGTAATATTTATAATATATAAAAAATTATAATATAATGTAATATACAGGAATGTATAAGGCTTACAAAAAAGTAATGTACATATTATATTATTCAACTATAAAGTTCGTTATATATTAGCCTGAAGCAAACATATTTTTTTAGTTCGCAATTTATTTCATCCTCAAGTTATATTTGTGAAAATCCAGCCATATTTTCAAGTATAGTATATTTTACATTGTAAAATTATAATATGAATAAATTGAAATATTGTTGAATAATACTGAATTTTAATATGGAAATATTTATGCATACTATACTTGCCTTAGAAAATTCCCATCATCGATAGATAGCAATTAATAATAAAAAATTTCATGTGGTGATAATTTTCTTATCATATCCCAAGTTGAAAAATTATGTCTTCAACTCATCCTTTACACGTCTAAACTTATAATATTTTTACATCTAAAACACATCTTATTTCCTCTTCGCTCAAATTGAGGATGAAATGAAGACAATATTTCTAACATTTTATGCTCAAGAAGAGGAAAAAAGACGCAATTTTGTCTTTTCACCTTTGTTTTCCTCTAAAATGGTGCAAAATAAGAGAGAATGAGACGAGAGGAGAGCTTAATAGCGAAGAAAATATGAAATTTATTTTAACTCGGGGTATCTGGATAATGGATCTCAAACTATGTATTGCTTTAATATGTATCTTTTGTACCCTCAAATTCTTGTACCTTTGAAAAATCATATGCTGCAAGTGCAGCTGTGACAACATAATGGTGCAATTTTTAACATGCAAGCACATGACTGTATGATTGTTGATTGTAACAGCATTTTGATGTCATCAACTTTAGGGCTGTCTAACACAAGATTGCATGATTTCGGAGCGTAGAAGTTAAAAAAAATTAAGAACCTATGTGATAGGTTTACGCGCACACAGCTTCGTTTCGCATCGCATGCGATCTTAAGTTTCTCATTTAGAACCGGTTTTAAATTTTTATCATACGATACCATACGAAAGCCCATGCGACACCCCTTATAGTGTTAAAAAATGTGAAAAACACTAACAAAATATGTAAAAATCAAATTATTCTATCTAAATATCACAATGCATTAATAAAAAAAATGCATTCTGCTATGCTTCTCTATATCGCCATGTCTTGCAGGAAATTTTTTAAGTCAACGATTGTACAAGAAATATAAAACACGCCTACATAGTAAACAATAGTTGATGTATTATAGAATTTTATATTTATCTTACTGCACCCCTATGTTAGTATAAAATTTCTTTTGTTAAAAAAAATTATAATAATATTGTAAAATCAATTGTGTAAAGAATTTGAAAAGAAAATTTCTTATTGAATAATTTAGTTTATGTTAACATTAAGCCAGAGTATACGAAATAAAATAACAACTACAGTTTAACAATCATAAAACAACAATCGGAAGTGGAAGAATTCTGATTGAAATAAATATTATATTTTTTAATCAAACCCTACTTACAATTAGTATTTCTACTTACTAATTACATATTAAACCCCGAACCTTCCGAAACCCTAACTTAGCGTTTCGCGGGCTCTTCCGAAACGAGGGCGGTCACGGCCTTGCAATCCATCCCGGCAATTGTCTGCGACTGAGGGAAACGTGGAAACCTCAGCCAGGATGGACGCTACAGCTATTTTCAATGAACCTGAAGTGCAATGGCCAAAAGCCAGGGGAACCACATATAGTAGAAAAACGCAAAGATTTATTCCACTGCGTGGGAAACATGTTTTTTGTTGAAAATGGTCACCCATCCAACTACTAACTATGCTCGGCGTTGCTTAACTTCGGTGATTTGCATGACGAGATCCGGTCAAGCGCACTGCGCCACAGCTTCCACTGATTGAAATATGACAGTTAAAGCTCTTAAAGGCATACAGGCCTCAAATTAAAAATTAGACAGTCACAGAGAGTTGCTTGAGTTGACAATCAACATTTGGATCATTTTTTCCATTTGTGATGCAGCTGCATGAGCGGGGGCTACAAAGTAAGGGTGCAGGTCTTTGATGACGTCAAAAAACATGGCGACGTATGTATGGTTGTGCGTTGTGACGTCATCAAGGACCTGCATCCTTACTTTGCAGCCCCCGCTCATGTAGCTGCATCGCGCACGGAAAAAAATAATCCAAATGTTGATTGTCAACTCAAGCAACTCTCTGTGACTGTCAAATTTTTAATTTGAGGCCTGTATGCCTTTAAACTTACAGAGGTATAAATACCTTATATGAATCTGTCTGCAAAGTTTCAGAATCAAAATGTAATTAGAAAGTTCAGAAACCACCTTACTTCTGGTGGAAATCTTAGATTTTGTTGGACTGTATATTCTCTTTAAAAGATAAAAAGTATTTTTATTACTTCTTTCAACTGTTTGCATGCAAATTTATTTATTTAATGAAATTCTATTGATTGTAATTAAATAAATAAATCTACTTAATTTAAAGAATATATTATTTTATAGCCCAAGTGGGTGTTGTATCTTAATGTTATTACTTAGACTTCCAAGCTTATTTATTTAAATGGAAAAATAAATACACTCGTTACAATTCAATAGTATTTGTAACGTCTTTTCTTATTGGTAGAAATTTTGTTATCTCTCTTCTTATTGGACCAAACATGATACTGAAAATATAAAACAAAAGCTTTCTTTTTACAAGCAAGCATTAGCAACGTAATATAACTCCATTGACAAGCAAAATGAAGTTATGTTATTCTTATATGTCAACTCATTAACAATGGAGTTACATGATATTTCTCCTGTATCACATCGGTGTTGTAGTCAGCTGAATTCTTTTTTGTGTCTATGATATGTCTTATCTAAACCTACATTTGTGTAGCAGGATTTTTTTTTTCTAGTTTTAGAATTAAATCAATTTTTAGAGTACTATAATAATTATTTCTATGTACTACTATAAATCTCCCATACTATAAATATAGAGGACATAAAGGACCAAGAGATGGCGCTGACGTCTGCAAATTTTGCTCTTTGCATCGAGGATACGGCAATACCTATAGCATTAGGAGAACAACAAAAACAACAAAATTGATATACGATGGACGATGCATCAGTTATAAAGTTGAAATATTTTTTTATATTTGTCCGAAAGTATTTGACAACTAATTATGGTGTTGTCATTTCTGTAAAATTATGCTGTGGCTACTGATAAAGCATTTACATGATTTTACAATGTTAATCATATGCAGCAATCCTCGCCAGACGCACGTAGTTCCAGCAGTTACTATTAGGGGGCGCACTAACTTTATGACGCCATATACAGTCTTTCAAACGTTAGAATACCCCTGTCAATCATCTTCGGCGTAGTGATTTGTATTCTTCCGACCCATGTTGCCAACAAAACACAAAAAAATAGTTCTTTCACTAGAAAAATAAAGTAGCTGAAAATAAATCAAAGACACTCGATGCCTGTTGCATAATAATTGCTAGCTAAATTATTGAAACTTCTTTGCAATATTATCTGTCTCGACTTATGTGAAAATCTTCGTAAAATATGAACATATATTTCTGTCCACTAGCTGTATTGAAAAATTTTTTGTGTTGGCTGCCATTTTTTACAGCTGTTGCAGTTGATTGACAGGTCATCCATGAACTATTTTCCATGGGTATTCTAACGTTTGAAAGACTGTATACTATAGATAATATTATAATAAAGAGTAGAAAATATTTTTTATAATCAAATTAATTAGCTATTACAAAAATGAAACAGATTACTAATATATTGTTATAAAATAAATAATATATAATTTTTGTTATAAATAGAGTCCTTTATTGTAATTTATACTTTAGTCATTTTGCTACATTAAGACAAAAGGAAATAAATCGCTTTGAAGACCTATCACCCTTACAAGATTGTATGTTAAAATAAATTTGACTGATGTCAGGTTAATGTAATAATGAGCTTTCTTTACAGTTCGTTATAATGATGGCAGATAATGTACAAGCTCATGTTAGGTAGATAGCTCATTATTTCAGACGAAAGACGATACAGAAGATTCGATCTAAAGATGAATTCATTGCCTTTTTTCGAACAAATCTACAGATAGGCGTCATAATGATGGCCGTCATAGAATTTTACTGCAAATGCGCAAAATTCGTATCACATCGCTATAAAAAAATATATCATGTAATTTCACCTTAATATCTTAAAAAAAAAACTCGGTTCTCTGTCACCTTGTATTAAAAACACTTTTAATTCACTTAAGATATTATTTAGTAATTAAATATTTGTTTCTAATTTTTTAATCAATATCAAGTTCAATTTATTTAGTATACTATTTTATTTTCTTCATTTTATAGTTTGCTACCCAAGTTAAACATCTGACCAATAAAAATAGCTCATAAATTTTATAAAAGTTGAAATTTATTGCGTGGAAACTGTAACGATAGAAACTTTATTGTAGTAATTAAAATGTAAGATATAAAAAAAAAGTTTTACTTTTATGAGATATTGTTGTTTGAAAGATATAGGGAGCTAACATATCTAAATTGAATCATGTATTGTGGATGCTCAAAGTTCGTATCACATCGCTGTAAAAAATATCTCATGTAAATCCAACTTAATACTATTAGAAAATTTTATATCACTTAAGGGTAAGATAACACGAACAATCGATTGTTGTAGTCCCATTTGATTAACATGTAAACCTTAGCAACCTCATAATAATTCTGAATTTTTTTTGAGAGACAGTTCTTAGCACCAAAAAAATATATAAAAAATTTCAAAACAATCGGATGATCCAATTTTTTTAAATTAATTTTTTAAATTTTCAGTATATTAGGGCTTTCCAATGGAGACCTAAACTAAGAAATTAATTTAAAAGAATCGGATCGTCCGATTGTTTTCAAATTTTTTTTACATTTTTTTGGGTGCTAAGAACTGTCTTTAAAAACAATTCAGAATTATTATGAGGTTGCTATAAGGTTTACATGTTAATGAATTGGGACTATACGACAATCGATGTTTCGTGTTATCATTGGAATTTTTTTTATCACTTAATGGCACCAATTTTTCAAATAAACTCTATAATAATAAGCTAATGTCAAAAATATTAGTCTTATTTTTCAATATTAATATTTTTATGCTATTATAGGGCAGCGCCACGAGATCATTGGGTTGCCTACTTACAGGATAACGCTCAGCTGTTTACCTCCCCTCACTTAAATTCCCATACTGTTGTCATACCGTACGCTTAACCATTGAAAAAATAAAAAAGTTAGAAAAATTGACTTTGTTGCCAGGTATAATTATTTAAGGACACGAAAATGTAGTTTGTGTATTCTTTATAAACTAGCAGATGATATATGGAATCGATATAAATGTAATAATTGCCGTCTATAATTTACATTTAATTTAATTTTTTTCTAAGCTTACTCCCTTACACGCTGCTTATACAACACAACAACGGCAGGCTCCTGTAAAGTATGCAATATGCGTTGAAGTGACGTCACGTGGACCTGGCCTACTAGTTTTATTTTTCTTAATCAATTAAATACTTCATAACCACAAGTGGGTTTATACAGAGACATTCTTTGTAATCTTGCTAGGTTTTTGTATTGTATATACGTACCTTATTTCCATCGAACTTGGCTAAAGGTGGATTCACATGGCGATTTTTATCATGTGACGCGAATTAATGCGCACTTGCTGTAACATTCAATTGGCGGCCATGTTTAGCGATTAAAATAAAAAAGAGCATCGTAATTAACGCGATTCCCGGCGAATTCGCCGCCGCGTAGGATTTCACAGCAGGGCTAATCCTCTGTTAGAGGATTAGCCCTGTTTCACAGCTTTTATGTCAAAATCGCTTCGCATCGCCGTTGTCGCCATTTGAATCCGCCTTAAGACTTCCCAATTAATTCAAATACATAAGGAACTCGCAAAATTTGTAATTAATGTTTATGTATAGCGCAGAGTAACAATGGAATTCATCACAGGTAAGAGGGAGTATTAAGATGAATTCTTTTCTAATTTAGTTAATTCTTATTCCAATATTATTTACTTTCGAATGGGGAGTTCCTGAATTTGCGGTTTGAATTGCTATAAAATATTGAATAACTTACATTTTATTTATTATTTTAGATAGTACAAAATAATATTTTTTTTATGTATTTCAATTATAAAATATGTACCATAATTATCAGTTAACATAATTATTATATGTATAAATTATTTTACATTAAAAATAACGTTAAAATAATAATATTTTTTTAATAAAACGTGAGTATAAAAAATGATTTCATTATTATCAAATAAATTATAACCTATTAAATAATTTACTTAACTCAAAAGGAAATATATTTTATAATATAATACACATCACTTTTTGTACGTTTAGTATAATTCATTCATATACTTAAAATTTGACTTTAATTTACATAATCTGTTTATAATAAATTTAACTTTCTTATTTTTGCTTTATTAACGTTTAAAATTTCCATAAAGAAAAAAAATCTTGGCTTAGGTTTTAAAAACTCGTTAAAAATTCATTATTGCATTTAAGTTATGATTTAAAAAAACTATTTTTCACTTAATATTTTAAAGGTGTTAAGTTTATCATGCAATTTTTGTCTGTACAAACTATTTTAATTGAAATTTATTTTTTAAACTATTATTTTTTAAATATACAAGTTTGTAGTTATGACAGAAACATATTTTGATATAAACATAAAAGTTAGTCTAGTTAACAACAACAAAAGCATGCAGGGTATATAATATTATATTGTTATATACAAGGAAGGTTGCCTAGAGGTACAAAATGTTACCAGCAGATGTTTCGTAACTTTATGTTAATTTTTATTCTCCTCCACCTTGTTTATAACAACAGTAGACATACAAACAGACACGTTGTTATACAATGATATCTCTCTCTCTCTCTCTCTCTCTCTCTCTCTCTCTCTCTCTCTCTCTCTCTCTCTCTCTCTCTCTCTCTCTCTCTCTCTCTCTCTCTCTCTCTCTCTCTCTCTCTCTCTCTCACCTTAATTCCTAAATGTCTGTATCTCCACGAGTTAAAATAAATTTCATATTTTAATCGCTCTTAAACTCTCCCCTCATCTTTTGTACTCCTATTTTGCACCATTTTAGAGAGCAAAAAGACGAAATTACGTATTTTCCACTCTTCTTGAGTATAAAATGTTAAAATTATTGTCTTCATTTTATCCTCACTTTAAGCGAAGAGGAAATATGATATGTTTTAGAGATAAAAAGATTAAGTTTAGCCGTGTTAAGGATGAGTTGAAGACGTAATTTTTCAACTAGGGTCATCATGTTAGAAAATTTGATTTTTTTTTTCAGCAACTATTAACGTGATTAATTTAAAACCTACCTCCCCATTCACATTTAGGAATCTTTTGATAATGAATCAAGAACTTATTTTCCCCACTGTAAAAACAAATTCACGTTTTTTTTTACATAGGCTTAGATAGGATGGTGGGAACACCGAAAAATCAGCTGACTTGAAGACTATATCCCCTATTTCGCTATTTTTACCCACCCCAATCCTTGATTTAGAATAATACCATTAGATTTTTGTATTAAGGTGGATTCAGATGGCGACAACGGTGATGCGACGCGATTTTTTCACACAAGCTGTGAAATCTTATGCGGCGAGCGAATTCGCCATTGCAGCGGCGAATATCGCGGTAAATTACGATGCTCTTTTCTCTAATCGCCAAATATGGCCACCAATGGATGTCACAGCATGTGCGCATTATTCGCGTCACGTCGCTTGGTAAAAATCGCCATTTGAATCCACCTTTACTGTGCTTTCTCTCTCTCTCTCTCTCTCTCTCTCTCTCTCTCTTTTCTTTCTATTTTTCTCTGTCACAACTTTTATAAACACAGTAAACCAACACAGATCATAATAAAAGGTCACATACTTATTATTATTGTCTTTTTTTATGAACTGTCATATTATTATATTTTGTTCGCAACATGATGATTTTTTTATTATGATGTATTTTTTACTACATTTTTTTATTCGAAATATTTTTTGTATGTTGAGATAACATTTTATTATTTTTAATAAACTTTTTTTAATGTTTGGCAGGTGGTTTACCACACATCAATTCACACCTACAAAAGAGTTAACTTAAATGTAATTTAATTACTGTATAAATTGATTATTATATTACAATTATATCAATAAAATGGTGGCACGTTACATTAGGTATATAATATTTAACTGTTATTAAATCATAATGTAATAATCAACAATAAAAAAAATATTTAACAAGTATTAGTGCCAAATTTTCATATAATTATAATCATATAATGCCTTTTTTTAACAATCTGTAATATTATCCTCTTTTATTTCTGTAGTACAGTATACTTATATAGACAAATGTTATTTTGACATTATCAAGGCGGATTCACATAGCAATTTTTCACTTTTTTTCTTTTTTAACTCCTATTTTTTTCTCTCTCTTACTAAGCATTTAATGTTTATTATTATATTTGTTTTGACGAAGCAGTAATTTCTGATTTATTTGTTGGGGTGGCTGTTCACTTTGTGCTTAGGTTCTGCCTTTTGTAGTCCACCCATTGAGCTTACAGGTATTTTATTGTAATATGCTGTATATATGTTGTCATTTAGCTCAATAAACATTTATTATTATTATTATTATTATTATAAGCATGAAATATTAAAATTATTGCCTCCATTTCATTCTAACTTTTATTGAGGAAGAAATAATATGTGTATTTGAGGTAAAAATACTTAACGATTATATAATCTCAGTTAATCCTACATCAATACATTAATCTCAGTTACTTCGGAGTCAAAGAATATTTCCTTGCAAACGAATCGAATGAAATAAATTTTAAAAAATTGAGAATGTTCTAAAACTTAATCGCTTATGGTTTGAGCAAATTCAGTCTTGCAGTTTTCTTACAAAAGCTGCATTTCCAGTTTACATCCATATGACCAATGTCAAATTTCTACCTCAGTTTTCACAAAACTGATAAGACAGATGCAATTCAAAATTTGTATGCCACCTATTGATGGTGAGTTCTAAGTCCCCTGCAAGTCTTGTTGCATTCAGGCGGTACGATTTGCGAGATATCAACCTACTGACTGTTGAGATTCATCCTTAATATCATTTGGTTAATACGTGTTTACTGTAGGTTGAGTTTAAGCCAATTTAGTTGAACTAGAAAGGTGTTATCATGATTAATTTTATACCTTTTGGGCCATTTTTACAACAAATTAGATTAAAAACGGAAGAAAATGTTATTACGTTCAATTTACACATAACTGCATTATTTGTCTAATTTAACTAAAGTATCGTGGAAACCTAAGTCAGAATAGTCGGCAATGCCTTATAATACCGCAATTTGATACCCGTGCAGTTCCCATCACTGCATTAATTGAGTATATAGAAGCCTGTTAATAACGTAAACATGTTTTAAATAATTTTAAACTTATTTCCGGCAAATATGATGCTCAAAGTTTAAGTTACATGTTCGTTAATTTGTTTGATATGTGTTACTGCACTTATTTTACACTTATGTTCATAATAATGCACACAGAAGATACATTTCCCATGGTAATTTAATACAACATGATAACTTACTGCAGTGGAATAATTAATTAATGCTCAAAACATTTTGCACCACTCACAAGTCAGTAGAAGAGTAAATGAATTGCAGTTGTAATATAAATTATATAAAACAAACACATAATAAAATTATAATGCTAGACGATTTACTGCTTATTTTTATTTTCGATTTTTTTTTCTCATTTTAATATTATTTTTTTTTAAGTAGAATGTTTTGTGTAGTCTGTTTATTGATGTATAGATTTTATGAAATGAACTCGTTAGTTGTTTTAAAAAAAAATAGTACAGTAAATTTTGAAAATAAATTATTTCAGTTTATTAAAAAATTATCATTTCTTTTAATTTATAATAAACATAAAAATTAAATTTTCGTTGCAATTTTAATACTTTTAATAGTTATAATATTGTTTAGAAAATATTTTATAAAACTTTTTTAATAATAAAATAAATTTGAAATAATTTTTAAATATTTTTTACTACGGTTATAAGTTTATTAAAAAAATCAATCTTGACATAGAATCTTTGGCTCAGGCCGTTCATAAACAGATAAAAATGATATTTCTTTTAAAAATGGATTAGGCATAAAATGTACACTGAGTAGATAATTACCAGAATATGCATTCACATCTAAATCGAGGATAAATATTTTTTTTTTTTTTTTTTTTTTATTTTAAATCATTTGGCTTGTACAGAGACAAACATTGATCAAGTCAACACTTATTATAAAATATAAAACTAATATTAAATAAACACATAATTATATACAAGGACATGACAAATACACAAACTATCTAATAAATTATTAATCGTTTAACAATTTTCATGCCAAATAAACTAACTCAATACAATATTTTCTGGTAATTTACTACTAAAAAAAGATTTAACTGAATAATACTCCTTATTAATTAAAATTTTCTTCAACATGTTTTTAAAAGAATTGGGATTAGCTATATTTGTAAGACTATTTGGTAAAAAATCATAAATTTTGGCTGTTTGATACATAGAACTATTTTCCATAAATCCAGAATTGTGAACATCTATTGCAACTTTATTTTTGTTTCTTGTATGATATGAATGATGATTATTATTTTGAACATATAAATCAGAATTATTCCTTTTATTCCTATTAGAACTCCCTTACTATTTAAACACTGTGAAATACAAGATGAGGTAAATATTCCACATGTCTAAATCGCTAATTTTGTTATTTATTTATTTATTTATTTATTTATTTATTTATTTATTTATTTATTTATTTATTTATTTATTTATTTATTTATTTATTTATTTATTTATTTATTTATTTATTTATTTATTTATTTTGAGCGTTTCACGTGCACTTCCAGAACGGGGGCGTCCACGGCCTTGCAATCCATATCGAAATTTGCCTGCGACTGAGGTTAACGTGGAAACTTCAGCCAGGATGGACGCTACAGCTTTTGTCAATGAACCGGAAGTTCAATGATCCAAAGCCAGGGGAACCACAAGATGGAAAAGCGCAATGATATTCCCCTGGGTGGGAAACGTATTTTTTGTTGAAAATGGTCATCCATCCAACTATTAACCATACTCGGCGTTGCTTGACTTCGGTGATCTGACGAGACTCGGTCAAGCGCACTGCGCCACACCTCCCCCTAATTATATTATGAAATTTTATATTAAACACTCGGAAAATTAATTGATTTTGTAGCTATTGTGTTAAATAATTTGCATTAATGTGAGCTGTAATACCATTCTATTAATTGTATTTGTGCTTCTGTTTAAGTTGAAGGGCTTAAATTTGTTCGTGCTTATTTTTGTTTTTATCTTTTGTTAATGTTATTAATGTATTGTTATTTTTAATAAATATAGGTAATTTTGTTTAAGCTTACTATACGTGTTGAATAATTGTATGTAACTCAGTTCCAACCGATAGGGCTTCATTTAGGGCCTTGGTTGGACTGTATTTGTACACAATTTAATAATAAAAAACTTAAAAAAAAACATTCTCAACTTTTTTCTGATAAAATTGAATTTTTCTCTATTAGTTTCTTTCTTTTTTTTTATTTTATATTTCACAGGCTGAAAAGACAGCAGTAGAAACATGAAACACACATTGTAGCTGCAACTCCACATAGCAATTCATGGAGTTGTTTTGGTAAGCAAGATCAAAGTATAAAATCACATCGCCTGTAGGTAGGCTACTTGTTCAGCATCAAAATGGAACAGGTTGCATGTATTACAGAAGCAATGACCTCTACTGCATTTGACAACCGCTTTGTTTTGAACAAGTTGAACAATGGAGTATCGACCTTAACATTTTTTATTACAAAGGGTGAAAAGTTCTGTTACTCTGATTTTTTTAAGATTTTTTAGAGTCTGGGAACTATTTTTAAAAACTTATTGAAAATAGAGAAAGTGACGCCTTTCTTAATAAAAAGATAGGACATAAAAACAGGCGTAGATTTAAACCCAACCTCGGCCAAAACTTTTTAGCAATACGTCCCAGGGTCTATAAAATCAGAGCATGGTGGCTCTATGGTGGTGTCACGTGCACCTATTTTCAAATTTCACGCGTTTACTGTTCCACTGTTTAATCCAATCACCGGGCGTAATTGTTGTCACGTGACAAAAATTACGCACTCTGATTGGCCTAGCCTTATACATGGGTCTTATACGTGTCACTTCCCCTGTAGGTCTCTAGCTTCCCTGAATCAGAGTGGCATAACTTTGCACCCTCTATTCATTTTTTAAATAAAAATTTTTGAGTTCGATAATTCTACTATTATATATTTTCTTCCGAAAATAGATGGAAGTGTAAAGTTTGTGGTTAGTCTGTTTGCAATTTAGTTATGAAATTTTACAGGAGAGTTTACCATATAATTACTGACTTATTTGCAAATTTACAACGCTGAAATAAATATAGGCCATTAGTATCAAATCAGCATATATCCAAGGCAAACTGGAATTTGATTTTTAAACCTCAGCCACATCAACTATAATTTTTTTAAGATTATCTTTGAACCTGAATTTGTAAAGTTTACTATACTTATCTTTCCGAATCCATGTTGAAATGTGATCTGAAATAATTATTATTGATGTAATTGAGACTCAAAAATTAAAATCCAGCTTGCCTTGGATATAAGCTGTTTTGATTTTATATAATGACTTTAAATATAAAGGTAAGAAAATTCACACTTTCTGTTACTTCCGGAATGAACGTCATTTAAATTTGACTATAATCTGAAGGAAAATTCACACAAATGGACACCTTGTTTTTTTTTTTAGTTTGGGTAAAAATATATCTTTGTATTAACCACAAGTATATCAATTGTAATTAAATTAATTACTTGAATGTAAACAATGTTGACTGATTAATGCTGGAGAAAAGGTCTTTTGTTAAATTGGGTCAGAGAAAGCTTATAACTTTATACAATAGAAAACAATGCTCTTTTATTAAACAGAAGTTACTGCCTATTGTCCTTCGTGCTGTGAAGTTCGGAGTGCTTAACTTACTTATCGTTCAATCAATATCTACTGCGGTCAACTAGTACATCACACGACAAAATTTGATACAATTAATTATAATATCAATTTCTTTACATATTGAAACGACTTCATTTTGTTTTATTGCATATATAGAGGATGCAGAGGTATGCTACTTTTATTTTTCTTTTTAATTATTGAATTTCTATTTTATATTTAGAATAGAGGCTTTAAACAGCTGATTTTGAGGTGTTTCTAACGTCCTATCTATACCTATGTAAAAAAAAAAAGTAGAAATTGCTTTTTTGTCATTAAAATTTTTTTTAAAGGAAAATAAGTTCTTGATTCATTATCAGAATATCCCTAAATGGGTAGGAGATGGTTTCAAATTTATAGCTTTAATAGTTACTGAGAAAAAATTCAAATTTTCTAACGTGGTGGCTTATGGAAAAAAAAATTCCCGCCAGGAAACACTTGAAGCCTCGTGACGTCATAAAATGGACTTTCAGTATTATTTTTAAAAAATATTGCTCCCAGGTTAAAAATAATAAAAAAGAGGGGCAAAACTTTACACCTCTCATATCCATTTCTGCAATTAAAAAGTTTAAATTTTAGAATTGAAGTTGATTCACTTGTTTTAAGTATTTATGTTGTTAGCTGAAGGTGGATTCACATTGCGATTTTTGAAGCGAATAATGCGCACTTGCTGTAACATCCATTGGCGGCCATATTTGGTGATTAAAAAAAAAAGCATCGTAATTTAATGCGATGTTCACCGCCGCAATGGCGAATTCGCTTCCGCATAGGATTTCACAGCTTGTGTGACAAAATCGTGTCGCTTCGACGTTGTCGCCATCTAAATCTGTCCCTAAAGAAGTTATATTTTATTACTCATACTTGCTATTATAGTAGCGTTATATTTTAATATCTTCTATCCTTGTGTTGATCATATTTTGTATAACATATAAATCAAACAGAGGAAAATACATTTCTTCAGGGATTTTCTTGATTTTTGGTGTTTTATAAGTGATCGTAAAGAATATTTCAGAAATTTTTATTTTATTTATTTTAATATTAATAAAAATGATAAACTACACATTTTGTAGTAAACTGCTGTTAATCTTCATTTCATGCTGGGTGTTTTTAAAGTGATTAAAAAACATAATTTTCAACTTTTTATTTTAAAAATCATTTTTAATTATAAAATATAACATGTTTATAAAAAAAAAAATTCCTTTTGATATTTAAATGTTAAAATATATCAAACTTTCTCTTTTAAAGAACAATATAAAAATCAGACATACATTGTAATTGAAAGTGACATTCTAAAAAATATGATTTTTATATTTTAGTTTTATTTTTACAATGCTAACATGAAATAACTATTCAAAAAAATGTTTTAGAACATCACAATTTTTATAAAATATATTTTTGTTATACAGCTTTATATAACGTATATAACAGATACTCATATTTTATAATATAAAGAAGGGGACTTTAAAAAACAGGCTCTTGACAGATCGTTATTGATCACTATTTGCCCACATGCTATAATTTAACTGTACAGTATGGAGTATCGACCTCAAATTTTTTTATTGCAGAAATGGATAGAGGGTGCAAAGTTATGATACCCTGATTTTTTTAAGATTTTTTACAGACCGGGAACTGTTTTTAAAAAAATTATTGAAAGTTCTTTTTGTGACGTCACGAGGCGCCGCTCCTTAAGAACAAGATAGGACTTGCCGCCGCGTGACGTCACAAAAAGGACTTTCAAAAAATTTTTAAAAATACTTCCTGGGCTCTAAAAAATCTGAAAAAAATCAGGGTAGCATAACTTTGCACCCTCTATCCATTTCTGCAATAAAAAAAAGTTAAGGTTGATACTCCATGGCATTATATATACACACAGTACACTCGAAGCCTTAGAAAATTTACAACTTGCAGACTTGTTAATCACCAAGTCCATTGTTATTCTTATGGGACATGGTGATTAACAAGGCTGCAAAGGGAAATTTTCCGAAGCGACGACTGTACTTTGAAAAATAAGTGAACCCATAGCTAGGATACTGGTCACAATTAATGTAATATAAAAAATATATTTTCACTTAATACAGGCTTCAAGTGTTCCCAGGCGGTAAAATTTACTCAATATTAAGCCTTTATGTCAGAAAATTTGAATTTTTTTCTCCGTAACTATTAAAGCTAAAAATCAATTTGGAAAAAATCTCCTACCCCCCCCCTCCATTTAGAGGTGTTCTAATAAAAAAAAAAAACAACTTATTTTCCTTTAACATAAATATTTTATGACAAAAATGCAATTCTGAGTAGATTTTTTTTACTTAGTACGGTGGGAACACCACAAAATCAGCTGACTTGAAGCCTCTTAACATGAGTAAAATGAGTTGTATTTCTGTGTATTTTGTAATATATTATATTGTATTATATTACAATATTATATTCATTTCAAAGATTGTATCTGTTACAAACAGCTAACAAATCAAAATTATGATACTGAAGTAATAAAATTGTGAACTTCATCATTTCTATTTATAAAATATTTTTAGATATGTTTTAAAAGAAAATTGAATATAGTTTTAGTATTTTTCGACATTTATAAATAACGTTTTCATTTTGTGTTCTTTTTCTTTTTTTCAAATATTTGCACATTTATAAGTTATCAAAACAAAATTTTAAAAATAAATAATTAAAACGTTATTTATTATTTTTATTATTTTCCTTTAAAACTCCCTAATGTTTTATTTTTTACTTCTATACTGAACTAGTCATAGCTCAAAAATTAGACTAAAAAAAAAACTTAAAATAATAAACATTTTTTGTTAACTATTTATTCAGTACGTTAAAAAAATAAAGTAATAAGTTAGTGACAAAATAAATATTATTGTTTCTTTTTTACCTCAAATATATTGTAGTATTCATAGGATAATCTAATGTATAATAAATATCTGAAGTAAAATATTATTAACTATAAATTACAATACTTCACTAACAATTCTATTCAATATTAATGAAATGATAATCTGATAATGTATTCATCAATAAATCAGCTTAATGTTTAATAATTAATTTCAATGTATTATAGCACTTTGGTATTTACTTCCATATATTAATATGGAATAATATTTTAATTAAAAGAATTGCAGTTTTCATAGTATAATAATTTCAATATATTCCCACTTATATTATTTTTTTTTATCCAACTTGACCCTAGTACAAGGTACTGGCCACAATTAAGTGACTGAATTTAACCTCCCGGCTCTTCGTAGACCCTACTTTTGTGAGTTCCTTAAATTCGAAACCGGGGCGGCCATGGCCTAAGCAATCCATCCCAGCATTCGCCTGGTTGACTGAGGAAACCATGAAAACTTCAGTCAGGATAGTCGGCAATTGATGGAGGATGCCATTTATCACCTCCCGGATGCACGAGTGGGTGTTCTTTAGCACTTTTATGATATTTCCATGGCTATATTAATAAAAAATGGTTTCCAAACAAACAAAAAAAGATCTTTCATAAAAGTAAACACAGCATTACATAAATTTGAGTGCTAAAATTTTTCTGATATGAGAAGTAATAATATCTTTCGCAAAAAGAAAGGTATAAAATATGTGAGGAAAATATTATCACTTAATTTTGTGATAGTAATTCTTTCACATTCGCACAAAGAATTAAATTACTGTTGTTAAAAGGCGATTATTTTTCTTTCCTTTGTCTGGTGACGTAAAATATTCATTAAGAGAAAAAAAAAATAAAAAACTGAAGGTTAAGGCGGATTCACATGGCGATTTCCATAGCCTGCGACGCGAAGCGAATAATGCGCACTTGCTGTAACATCTATTGGCGGCCATATTTGGCGATTAAAAGAAAGAACATCGTTATTCAACGCAATATTCTCCACCGCAATAGCGAATTCGCTTCCGCATAGGATTTCACAGCTTGTGTGACAAAATCACGTCGCATCGCCGTTGTCACCATCTGAATTCGCCTTTAAGCGTGCTTATGGTGCAGCTTTTTACTATGTATATAAAATGTGATATATTTCTGTATTCCTTCTCTCGTTAATTTTTTTCTGATATGAATAAATAAAACAATAATATATAGAACATTGTAGAACATTTTTATTATTATATTCGCAATTATTGTCCAACGCCATTATAATTAAAATCACTGTACAATGTTTATATTATATGACGATATACACGTAGACATCAATAAATTAATTGGATTTTTGTTAGTATTGTAAACGTGATATTCTACATCATTAATTTTGCTAATTAATGTATGAAAAATATTTATATTTCATTATAGAGACAGTAAAAATAATTATAATATAAAATTGAATTTTGCAGTTAAATTTATATAATTATGTTGAAATTACGTTTTTAATTGACAACCTACATTAATTTTTTTTACAGATAATAATTAAAAGTACGAAATTATGTTAATTTTTTCAAATTTTTCATAGCCCGTGATATATTATTAAAAAAATTTTGAATTTGTAGACACACCCACAGAAAAATCTGACACAATTTAGAACTTTTTATTCATTTCTGCAATATTTGTTATACTATAGAGGACATAAAGGACCAAGAGATGGCGTTGATGTCTGAAAATTTTACTCTTTAACATCGAGGATATAGCAATACCTATAGCATGGGGAGAATCACAAAAATTATCAAATTTTTAGGAAAGAAATCACTTACGAAGTTGAAATATTTTTTTATATTTGTCCGAAAGTATTTGACAACTAATGATGGTGTTATCATTTCTGTAAATTACAGTCTGTAAAATTATGCTGCGGCTGCTGACAGAGCATTTACATGATTTTACAATGTTAATCATATACAGCAATCCTCGCCAGACTCACGTAGTTCTAGCAGTTACCACTAGGTTCGCACTAACTTTATGACGCCATATATTTCTGAATCTAAATCGTGACGTCACATATAATTTCTTTAACAATAAAAGAATTTTTAAGTCATTGAAATAAATTCCAATCCTCAAAATGTACATTACAACACTGCCTTTATTGAAAATAAAAAACTATCCGTAATTTTACAGTAAATTGACTGGGAGCAATTTTCGAAGGAAGATAACCTTGTTATTAATTAACAAAAGTTAGCGTCAGCTCGTGCCAATTATATCTATGAGAGAATTCTGTTCATATTTCTGTATAACTTCTTCGTGAATGTATAATAAAGTCATGTAATATTTTACCAGAGTTCGGTGCCATCCCAGCATTCGCGGGGTTGTGACTAAGGAAACCATGGAAACCTCAAACAGGATGGTCGTCAATTGATGGAGGATGCCATCAATCACCTCCCGGATGCACGAGTGAGTTTTCTTTAGCAACCACCACTTGTAAAAAGTTTGGTGGTACCTGGGATCGAACTCACGATAAATTAAACAGTATATTAAACGTTGCATGTTATATTATTTTTACTTTATTATCGATTGTTACAGTTTATAACTTTATTAATTACGTAACATTGCTGCTGATGTATTTTTTTATAACGTCACATATGCAACAATACCAGCCAGCTGTTCACGTTATTTTAATTAATTTTACGTCCATGCTGAATATACGTCAATTGCAGTCAATGCTATCGACATTTTTTATTATTGATATAAAAAATGTATCATTATTATAGCTATTAATATTTTATAAAATGAATAGACATTATTCAGTATGACTTTTTGTCTTTATACTTTTAATAATTTCAATGTTGTTATATATAATTCTATAGATATTGTGTAAACTTAATTAATATTCAGATTTTATTATTAATATTTTTTTAAATAATTATGAGTTTACTGCAAATAACTCGTAAAAAATATTTCATCATTGACGCAAAGCATTTTTTGTATGATTTTTATTATGGTAAGTCCATGATAATGTAGACATAAATTATCATATTATCCCCATAGCTTTTAAATAGAGGAGTTTTCTGAATGAATTTCATAATCACAATTTGTAAATGGTTACGCTTTTCCACTATGTGGTTCCCCTGGCTTTGGACCATATTGCACTTGCGGTTCGTTAACAAAAGCTGTAGCGTCCATCTTGGCTGAAGTTTCCACATTTCCCTCAATCGCAGACAAATGCCGGGATGGATTGCAAGGCCGTGGCTGCCCCCGTTCCAGAAGAGCCCGCGAAATGCTCAAGTTAGGGTTTCGGAAGGTTCGGGGTTTCAAACTTAGTGAGTAATTAGTATGGATAGAAGTACCCAGTTCGGGTTTGAGAAAAAAAATCACCATATACTACGATTTCTGTAAGTTAGGCCGGTATTACACGATACAATTTTTCCTTTGCAAGAAAATTTCATCTCCATAGAAACAAATGGAGTTAAAGTTTTCTTGTAAGGAAAAATTGTATATAATAATCAGAAAAATTGTATCGTACGTTTAATACCGGCTTTAGAATGAATATAAGATATTGAAAATTATAAAATATTTAATATCTTTTAATATTCTCATTTCCATAAAAGCAGTTTTTTAACTCTTGAAACAAATTTAAATGATTTCTTACTTATTATATATTTTTTTAGAATAAATTATCTTTATGTTTTCATTTGACATTTTTTCCAAATGAACATTTCGTATTTTAAAATAATTAAAAATTATAAAAATATAATTTTCAAATTTTTTTATTTTTTTTTAATTTTTTTTTTAAAATACATTATATTTTAATTTACTATAATTTTTAACATTTATTATTAGTTCAGTTTATAAAATCTACTTATTATTTTTGAGCAAGTCTACGAACAAAAATCGTGACATCATCTGCACTCCCTTCCCCACCCTCTGAGCTGATGTAATAAAGTGGGGGCAAGGTCCACTGAATTCCCTCTTAACTCAGACCGAGGATTTTGTATGTATGGATAGGTTATCTCTATACCAATAGCATTAGAGCTACTGAGGCAAATCTCCAACGTAAGATGGCGACCGAGCGCAACCATCTGCATTGTAAATTGTATGGAAGTTCCCCAACGTAAGATGGCAGACATCCCATTGGTTACTGTTGTAACCGCCACCCACTTCCTCCTCACGACTGTGCCTCACCGACGGCAGTACCATCACCTATCCATACATACAAAATCCTTGACTCAGACCTATTCTGTATTAATTCATCAACGTATTTACAAACAGTAGATGGAGAATACAAAAAGGTGTACTTTTTTTGGTTTTGGAGGTGTGGCGCAGTGCGCTTGACCGGGTCTCATCAGATCACCGAAGTCAAGCAACGCCACGCGTGGTTAGTAGTTGGATGGGTGACCATTTTCAACAAAAACCACGTTTCCCACCCAGGGGTAAAACGTTGCGCTTTTCCACTATGTGGTTCCCCTGGCTTTGGACCATTGTACTTCCGATTCATTGACAAAAGCTGTAGCGTCCATCCTGGCTGAGATTTCCACGTTTCCCTCAGCCGCAGGCAAATGCCGGGATGGATTTGCAAGGCCTTGGCCGCCACCGTTCCAGAAGAGCCCGCGAAACGCTCAAGTTAGGGTTTCGGAAGGTTCGGGGTTTCAAAGTAGTATGTAATTAGTAAATAGAAGTACCCAATAGGGTTTGATTTTTTTAAAAAAAAAAAGGTTTACTTACTTTTACTGGTGTCCCCATTAGTGGTGTAATTAACGTCATAGTGAATATCAGTGATGTGCCAAAAGTAACCTGAAACATATATGAGAGTTTGGTCAGAAATAACATACTGTCAACATTTCCAGTTTTAAATATCCAAACCGCAATTTCATATTATACAATATTTACAATTATTATCATACCTCTTATCTAGGTATCTTGAATGCAAGATAAATTCAGAGTAATTGTAACAAAATTACATCATCCATGAAATACAGTATTGACCTCAAAATTTTTTATTGCAGAAATGGATAGAGCGTGCAAAGTTATGCTACCCTGATTTTTTTCAGATTTTTTAGAGCCCGGGAACTATTTTTAAAAAATGATTGAAACTTCTTTTTGTGACGTCACGCGGCGGCAAGCCCTATCTTTTTCTTAAGGAGCAACGTCTCGTGACGTCACAAAAAGAACTTTCAATAATTTTTTAAAAATAGTTCCCGGGCTCTAAAAAATCTGAAAAAATTCAGGGTAGCATAACTTTGCACGCTCTATCCATTTCTGTAATAAAAAAATTTTGAGGTCAATAATCTATTGTCTTAAGATTAAAAATATATTTTGCAAATCGCCTGCCAAAGCGAAATTATTTTATCTGCAAAATTATGAAATATGGTAGAAGATTTAACAAACTTCATTGATATTGATAGAAAGTAGTAAGTTAACTATTCGGGAAATTTGCAACCTGCATTGTGGATAAATTTTTAACTTCACTTTTCAAGCATTACAACTTATTAGAAAAATGTTTATTTTTATATGAAAAATAAGAAAATTAAATTTATCAGTTTTCTGATTTTTTTTTTTTTTTTTTTTTTTTTTTCAATGCGTACTAATTTGTTTTAAAAATTTTGTACATGTTCAAGATGGATGCTGTGAAGTCCAAGTTTATCATGGGCTGCTCTCAGATTGTCATCTTCAAAGTTGATTAGCAAAAAATAATATTCCGTTGGCCCTATAGCGGTAGTTTGCAATACAAAGCTTAGAGTTTTTACTAATACATTCCGAAAGAAAAATAGATCAATCTCGAACAGGATTTCGAGCTATGAGTACTTTTCTGCAAAATTCCACGATAAATATAAGTTTTACCTGCTAATCAAATGGGGAGCAAAAGCTTGATTATCTCAAAATATAATTGCGTTGCCTATCCTGAATCTTATATGATTATTCTAATTTACTAAAGGGGGATAGGTGGTAAAAATTTCAGGTGTAGTTATCGAAAGAATTTGTAATGTTCCATCTACTTTAATTAACTGAAACATAATATATTATGTAACACGAGGACTCTGAAAAAGTAAAATGTATAAAACGATATAAATTAAATATAATAATTATGTTATGGTTATAATGAATTGCTTTTAAAACGTATTTTATGGTTTCCACAAAATATGACGATGTTTGAGAAGTTTACATTTCTCTTCTGTTTATTTCCCCAACACTTAATTTAATTAGCAGTGTTCAAAAATTATATTACTCAATTAAAAACTTTGTAATCACCACATATGTACAATTATTTCATTAACATGAAATTATAATGGGTTACTAGCTATAAGCTTCGTTAACGAGCTGTTTAATACAATTTCTAAATAATACTATCATATTTATGATAGTATTATAACTGTGAATAATTTTGATTATAATAAATGACTTTATATAACAGAATGCAAATGTAATTATACATATAGTAGTATTATAACTATTTTATGAACTGCATGGACAATATAATATAAAATTTACGTTTTGGAAATTTCAATTTATGTTTGTGGTTTAGTTGGTAGCAAAAATACTTTCATCAATGGAAAATATTATTAGAAATAAATTAAATTTGAAATAATTGACAATACATTATAACTTAATATTAAAAAATACTGGTTTTAATACATAATAACAACGCAAATATAATTCCTCGCATCAGAATATGTTTCTTATAAGCCACGATGTTTTGTTGCAATTATGGATATTACGTTATATATGTATATAAGTTCTATAATCACCTCAAAACGTTATGTCTTAAGGTGGATTTTCATGAGCGATTTCCAGCCTGCGACGCGAATAAAGCGCACTTGCTGTAACATCCATTGGCAGCCATATTTGGCAATTAAAATAAAAAGAGCATCGTAATTAACGCGATTCCCGGCGAATTCGCAGCCGCATAGGATTTCGCAGCTTTTACGTCAAATCGCGCCGCATCGCTTTTGTCGCTCATGAAAATCCACCTTTATACAACACTTATATTTTGAAGCGACAAATTCGATCAAATTTGAAATAAAAATAAAAACATATTGTTTTTCAATATTGTGTTCCTAAAAGTATATAGGCCAGGACCACGTGACGTCACTGCAACGCATATTGCATACTTTACAGGAACCTGCCACGCCATATTGTTGTGTTGCATCAGCAGCGTGTAAGGGAGAAAACGTAGGAAAAAAATTAATTATAAATTATAGACTGCAATTATTACATTTATATCGTTTTCAATATCATCTGCTAGTTTATAAAGAATACGCAAACTACATTTTTGTGTCGTTAAATAATTATACCTGACAACAAAGTCAATTTTTATACTTTGTTATTTTCAATACTTTAGAGCGTACGGTTTGACAACAGTAGGGGAAGTGAGGGGAGGTAAACAGCTGAGCGTTATTCTGTTAAGTAGGCAACCCAACAATCTCGTGGCGCTGCCCAATTTTATTACTCATTCCGCTGCAAAGACCATGAATAAATAATGAATGCGATTTATGATATTCAAAAAGTAAATAAAAATTGAGAACTATTCAATGAATGTGAAGAATTATAGCTTATAACATATTATTACAACATGTCGTATTATTATTTAAAATAAAATGCGTAAAGGGCATTTAGTTTTAAATTTATTACGTGTACAAATATTTAATACGATTGTCATTAATTGTCATAATAAATAAATCTTTTTTGTCCGGATATATATTTGAAACAAAAGTAAGCATTTTCATGATAATATATACGTACTTAACGTGGGGTCAATTTTATGGTATAATATTTCATAAAAACTCATTAATTATTATTTTGATACATAAAATTTATAATTTATGTATTTTCATGATGAAAGTTAATAATTTATGTTTTTAGTAAACAAAGAAGGGAAATTTGATATTAAAGTACATAAAATTATAATGAATTATAATGAAAACTGGTTTTAATCATTATAAAAAAATTTTAATGTGTACAGTCTTGAGCAAATTTAATGGAGATGAAAATTTTTGCATCAAACTTAGAACATTAATTTAAAGCTGGACTTATTAGCATTAAATTTTAAATATTTTTCAAAAAAGAAGGCTTTCGTAATTTCGTTATTATGTGCAATTTCTCTTAGATATTTTGCTATTGAACTTTGGAGGCTTCAAGTCAGCTGATTTTGCGGTGTTCCCACCGTCCTATCCAAAACTGCATAAAAAAAGACTTAAAATTGTTTTTATGACATTTAGAATTTTTTTATAGAGGAAAATAAATTATTGATTCATTATCAGAAGACCCCTAAATGTGGGGGTAGAAGATGGTTTCAAATTAATAGCTTTAATAGTTGCTGAGAAGAAATTCAAAATTTCTAACATGGTGGCTTATGGAGAAAATTTTTCCGCCGGGGAACACTTATTATAATATAATAAGATGGTCTATTAATAATAATTTTTAACATTTGAAAACAATAATAACATTTTTCCTCGAAAAAAACGTTATTTTTGTTCCCCAAATTAAACAAAAAATCACCTTTAATTTTCTTCCTTTTCTTTTTTCTTCCCATTTTGCACCATTTTTAAGGGGGAGAATGACGAAATTACGTCTTATTTCCTATTAGCATCCCCATATTTCTCGACAGCTTTTTTAAAATTTAAGACAGTAAAAATTTAATATTAACAAAATTGCAATCCTTAACCATCTCCCTTGTATTTTTTGTGTAATGTAATTCACTGAACCTCCTTTCCCTTATTAATGCAATTAAGGGTTAATTTTGAATTATTTACAACAATTTTTTTTTTATAACATACCATTTTAACTATAATTTAAACAACATTTTTTTATAAACATAATCTAATAAGCTTGCAGTATATGATATTTTAATAAGAAAATATAAGGTTTAAAAATATTAAGTTACACATAAAAAATATACAACATAAAAAAATAAGTATGTTATTAGTTACCTCTACTATATAATATTATTTTAGAAAAATTTGTAATTTATTATATTTTTTTAAAGCTTTAATACATACAAAAAATTAATACAATAATGATAAAAAATTAATGCCAACATAGCCATATAAATAATGTATATTATAAAATATGGTATGTATAATAAATTACAATTATAATGCGTGTACATTTATGTAATGAAAATGTACGACATATTTGACTTCCCATGGTATGTAAATTTGTTAAGGTTGCAATGAAAACTACTTCATCTGTTGCTCATACAATGACTCTACTTTACTTTATATACTTTATACATATTATACTTTTTACTGTATACTGAATATTATGGAGTTTGATTAAATTTATCATGTTTCTTGGCTAATGGACAACATACATGAAAAAAATTTTATTGCAGAAATGAATAGAAGGTACCAAATTATGCTACTCAGAATTTTTTCAGTTTTTTATGAGTCCCGAAACTATTTTTAAATAATTATTGAAAGTTCTGTGATTTCAGTTGGCACCCCTGAATCCTTAATAAAAAGGATAGAGACTGGACGCCTATTGACGCCTCCAGGGGGCGTGGCCGCACTTTCAATAATTATTTAAAAATAGTTCAACGTCTAAAAAAAAAATCTGAAAAAATTCAGAGGAGCATAATTTGGTACCCTCTATTCATTTCTGCAATAAAATATTTTCATGCAATTTGTCCATTCAGTCCTATGAGTACTGTTTGTTTATTTAAAAATGTTTCACTAATTCATCTATTGTAGTTAAGTTTTTTTTTTCTGTTTGACATGCATGACCGTTACTTTCTCGATTTTTTTTTATCATACCCTAACTGGATACTTCTACTTACTAATTACTCACTAAGTTTGAAACCCCGAACCTTCCGAAACCCTAACTTGAGCGTTTCGCGGACTCTTCCGGAACGGGGGCGGCCATGGCCTTGCAATCCATCCTGGCATTTGCCTATGACTGAGGGAAACGTGGAAATCTCAGCCAGGATGGACGCTACAGCTTTTGTCAATGAACCGAAAGTGCAATGGTTCAAAGCCAGGGAAACCACATATAGTGGAAAAGTGCAATGATTTTTACCCCTGGGTGGGAAACGTGGGTTTTGTTGAAAATGGTCACCCATCCATGTACTTTCTCGACTTTTAATACCTGGTTAGTCAACGATCTGCCCTTTTACACCTTTAGGGGGGTCACACACTGCCTTCGTATGGTATCATATGATAAAAATTTAGAACTGGTTCTAAATGAGAAACATACAATGTCATGCGATACGAAACAAAGTTGTGTGCGACATCTGATCGTATAGGTTTTTAAATTTTTTTTATTATACGATGCGAAGTCATGCGATGCTATGTGTGAGACAGCCCTTAAACCGTTGAATATAATAGATATTGATAATAGATAGAATTATGTGAAGTTTTTAAATGAATAAACTGTACCTCTTCGTGCTTTTCTACTAACTTTAACAACAACTGTACTTATAAAGAGTTGAGATGTAATACTATCATTAAGCCGGTATTATAACATGATACAATTTTTGCATAGAATAAAATTTCATCTCCATACAAACAAATGGAGTTCAAGTTAAGGAAAAACTGTATGCAATTGATAGAAATATTATATCATGGAATACTGGCTTTATATATTATATACTTATAATTAGCAAGGGAATCATGGAAACCTTAAATAGAATGGTCAGTGATGCATTTATCATATATAATACCAATAGAATTCGAACTCAGAACCTGCAGGTTTTAAATATATTCATTGTATTACCACTTTATCTTATGATAAACCTCAACTATACAGTGTCGTTCAAAAATATTGGGACAGATCGATTGATCTGTCTTTTTAATTTCGTCGAATACTGTACGTATTTTAAATCTAAAACTGTATATAAAATGCGGTTATATGAGGATATATCATGTGTATCATTTTTTTCAAACTTAAAAAATTGTGTTTTTACTCTCTTTTTCTCTAAATTTTTCATTTATAACAAAAAACTTTGGTTATTTCCGGTAAAAATATCTCATTTTTCATACTGTATCTAAATTTTTGGAAACAGTAGCTATAAAAAAGTTAATAGCTGTTATGATGTTATTTAGTAAATTGGAAGAAATGAACCCCATTCATTTACATGTCAAATAAAAAGTTTTGCGATGTTTTTCTCTTAACTGCTAGCCAAATGTATTTTATAGTTGTTGTCAAAATGTATTCTCTTTCATTATGATAACCATAGGGGTAATTTATTTGTTTATATTTAATACTATGTTAAAAAGCCTTTTGTGGTTAAACTTAACAACAAGATATTAATGATGTCATTATAATATGCAAGCTGTTTACAAATAATTATCGAGGTCATATATATATTCAACTGAACCCTAGTTCAGGGTACTGGCCACAATTAAATGACTGAATTGAATTTAACCTCCCGGCTTTTCGCAGACCCTACTTTTGTGGGTCCCTTCCAAACCTGGGCGGCCATGGCCTGTATAAGCAATCCATCCCAACATTCACCTGGTTGTGACTGAGGAAACCATAGAAACCTCAGTCAAGATGGTCGGCAATTGATGGAGGATGCCATCAATCACCTCCCGGATGCACGAGTGGGTGTTCTTTAGCAACCGCTACTTGTGAAAATTTTGGCAGGGCATGGCTGGGATCGAACTCACGACCATCTGATTACGAATCAGAGGCGTATACCACTGCGTCAAGTGACCGGTGAGAATATATGCTGCAGGACGCTATGATGACATAATTATGGAATGCGTAATGCACTTTTTGAACATTGCGTAATAGCGTTCTTCCCCTCAATTTTAATATAAGGTTGTTATACAAGGTTTCAAACCTAAAATTGTTGATATACATAACATAAGTTCTCTAATATGCAGTAAAAGTAATGCAGGTTATATTGTGATATTTTTAGTATTGCATCATCCTTGCCCTGCCTTCATTTGGTCAATATGAGTTTCTTTTTCATTTTATTATTTTAAATCTATATTTATCTGTAAAATATTTATCTCATATAGAGGCTTCAAGTCAGCTGATTTTTTGGTGTTCCCACCATCCTATCTAAACCTATGTAAAAAAAAACAAACGTGGAATCGTTTTTTTAAGAATAATATTTTTTAGGGAAAATTCCTTAACGGAACTTGGGTCCAAACTGGAAAATACAGTACATAATTCAAGATTTAGATTTTTACTTGATTTATACCGAGAAAAGTTAAAATATAACACTTTACTTCATTTTCAAGTGCAAGATGGACCTTAGCGACAACAGTTGCGCAGCGAGAGCGCATCACTTGAAGCCTCTATAGTCTATAATAGGTATGTTCGTAAATACACAATCAGAAAAAATCGATTATTTGTGATGAACCTTCTGTATACATGAAACATAAGGTACATCACAAATAATTGATTCTTTCTGATTGTGTATTTACGAACAGACCTTATATGTTGAAGTATTGAAGTATAATTAATTAAAATAATATAAAACTATTAATTTTAAATTAATGAAATACACCATTACTATTTTTTGTAATGTATTTTTTTTCGTAATTTTGGTTAAAAAAAAAACATTTACTTCAAACCATATTTGCATTGAAATAACATGTAAATGAGGCTGTGCGTGTCTACATCTAAACGTTAGAGTGATCGATTACAGAAATGGAAGCGACCATTTACATAAATTTTTAATTTGTTAAGAATAGAAAGAGAGTTCTGTAAATAAAGGAAATTTTATAAAACGATATTTTTATTGAAAGAGTTTGCTTTTCTAACTCATTGTCAATAATATTTCATTATGTCATGCCACGCCCTAGCTTCTTACAAACTAAAAAATTAGTGTGAATATTTGAAACTTATAAATCTAAAACGTGTTATAAATTAATTTAGATGCTTTATTTTAATAAAAAAATTTGATACATTTTAAGAAAATTTATGTTAAAATTGGGAATTCATGATTTCATTCAGAAATTGTTCTTAAAACTGAAACACAATTGGTACCCGAGTTGAAATAAATTTCATCTTTTCTTCGCTATTGGGCTCTCCTCTCGTCTTTTCTCCTCTTATTTTGCACCATTTTAGAGGAAAAAATACAGGAAAAAGACGAGATAACGTATTTTTTCCTCTTCTTGAACATAAAATGTTAAAAATATTGTCTTCATATCATCCTCACTTTGAGCGAGGAGGAGATAAGATTTGTTTTAGAGGTAAAAATATTTAGTTTAGACGTGATGAGTTGAAGACGTAATTTTTAACTTATGTAGCAAATGTAGAATTTAGTATATAAAATATGATGAAATGGATGTCGAATATTTTATCATTCTTCATTTTATTCAATATTTTTCCACCAAAAGGTTTCTTTTGTCAAACATCAATTTATACATAGAATATATATTTAATATTTGAGTGCTATATAAATTGGACAAAGAACTGTTCGTACACAATATAGACTTTTTGATACAACCATAAAATATGTTATTCAAATAAATGTTTTACAATTTTACATTTTGTAGCAAAAAGATTTCAAACAATAAAATGTAAATATATCGTTTTTTTGTTAATTGCGATTTCTTCAGACTATACTGTATACAATGTACATTATATTATACGGTAAGCATTGTTTAATTATGTATGTATTATTTTTGTCAAGTAACAATATTATTTTATTTATCATTATTATCAATATATCATTTTTATCAACTGCAAATGTATTAATTTACGCCTAGAAAATCTTAATTCTTTGACCAGCATTATTGATACTATAATTTTTAAGGAAAAATTGTAATATTTTTTAATATTTTTAATGATAAAAACAACAATAGTGTCTTACCAAGGTCGGAAATCTTATATAGGTGCTGTTTCACAATAATATTACATTTTGAATGAGCTCAGCAGAACAAAAAGAAAATAAAAAAAATAGCAAAGAAAAAAAAATATATAACTTAGATGTAAGTTCAATTTTACCCTTTGACTCTTTAATAAACAATGAAATATTATTTCAAATTTTAAGTAAGAGGGCATCTAAGGTTCTTTCACCATATCTATTATTTGGCAATGGTACAATTAGAGGCTCTGATAATTTATTTCTTGTCTCATGTGTATTACATCTTATTGTTTCCATGCAGTTGCTTCTTTTTTGTATTTTGGAATGCCTGCAATGTCTTGAGTTTGATTAATTTTTGTGACCCTAGTTGAAATAAATTTCATCTTTTCTTCGCTATTAAACTCTCTTCTCGTCTTTTCTCTTCTTATTTTGCACCATTTTAGAGGGAAAAAGACGAGATTACGTATTTTTCCTCTTCTTGAGCAGAAAATATTGTCTTCATTTCATCCTCACTTTGATCGAAGAGGAAATAAAATGTGTTTTAGAGGTAAAAAGATTAGGTTTAGACGTGTAAAGGATGAGTTGAAGACGAAGTTTTATTTTATATGGTCATGTTTATTCAAATTTTACATGTTATCTTTGTTGTATTCATTTCAAGACTTTTAATTGTCATTTATTGACTTACTTTCAACATGTTTGAGAGTATTATGACGTGCTTATATTGTTATACAATCGAAAAGTAATAAAATGATTATGAATTATGAGGTAAGTTTCGAAATTCGTTACATATACAGTATACATGAGATAGTGGCAATAATCAAGGCAGTATTTATTTTCATTTTTCTCAAGGCATAGAAGTTCGTTCTCTATTACTATTTTTGTTATAATAATTTGAAAATCGTGTATTTCTGCATTGCCTACACTACAGTTTTTTTATGCATGATTTAATTTTAGTAATTTTCTGTATATAAAAGCAAGAAAAAAATGTAGTTATATAATTTTTTATTAAAAAGCTTTTAAAAGCAATTATTTATTGGAAATTTTTAATGGACTGTATCAGTACAGCAAATTTCTCTCTCTCTCTCTCTCTCTCTCTCTCTCTCTCTCTCTCTCTCTCTCTCTCTCTCTCTCTCTCTCTCTCTCTCTCTCTCTCTCTCTCTCTCTTAAATATTAATACAATAAAATGACATTTTTTTATCATGGAAACAATTGAAAACAATTTCTAACTGTAGAAGGCATTCTATTTTACAATTTGAGCCAACAATCAGTACGTTTACATGATGTTTTTGGATCCGTATTTAATGGATGCGTTTTCAACAAAAACGTTTTCATCAACTGTTTACATGATAATTTTCGATTCGTATTAAACGTTGAATACGCATTGAAACAAGCGTCGTGAGTAATTAAAGTGTATTGGATGAATACGGATCAAATACCTGTTTACATGAGCCTTTAATATGCATCTGTCAAATACGTGTTCGTCTAATACAGATCAGAAAACTCGTGTAAACGTACTGAACGAAAGTTCATGTAAAACAACTACAACCATTTCATTTCAACATATTAGCTTTCAAGACTACTTCGCTATTGTTTTTGAAAAACAAAATAAAGCTTCTTAATTTGACGAAATTCCTTTTAATCCCTTTTTACAGAACACAAAAACAAATCTTAAAATTCAACAACATAAAAAAAATTGTACTGAAATGAAGCTACTTTCAAGCAATCTACCTTAATGTCCCTCAAAATCTTAATATGAAACTATAAAATAATCCCACTAGGGAAATCACCATGTCATATTATTAGTCTTAACGTATCCTATTTATTATTATTATTATTTTAGATTAACATTGACCAATATATTTCTCAAGGGAGAAAGGACAAATATTAGATGTCATATGTTTTGATGGACGCAACCTTAATTGCATGCATGTAGAGATCTAATTTCTAATTTAGACACAGTGTATATGAGCGTTATTATTCATCATAAAGCTAGAACTAGTACAGACACATGATGTATGATATCATTATGCAGTGGTATTATATATACCTACTATTATAATATAGTATATGTTTACTTATTTAATGTGTTTCTATATTAATGTATATTTATGAATTTAAGGAATTGTATTCATACATTTTATAATATATGGAAAACTATGTTAACTTTATCATATATTTTAAACATGAGTTATTATACGAAGAATATTATACATTTTCATAATAATTTGATTTATTTATCTAGGAATTTAAAGCATTGTTTTAACAACTAATGTCACCAGTGATGCATGTAACAATGGACAACATACATGATGAAAAAATTTTATTGCAGAAATGAATAGAGGGTACCAAATTATGCTACTCTGAATTTTTTCACATTTTTTTGAGACCCAGAACTATTTTTAAATAATTATTGAAAGTCCTGTGATTTCAGTTGGCACCCCTGAAATCTCAATAAAAATGATAGAGACTGGACGCCTATTGACGCTTCCAGGGGGAGTGACCGCACTTTCAATAATTATTTAAAAATAGTTCTGGGTCTCAAAAAAATCTGAAAAAATTCAGAGTGCAATAATTTGGTACCCTCTATTTATTTCTGAAATAAATTTTTTTCATGTGAATGTATGTTGTCCATTACTCTTTATTCCGATATATTAATGTAAAAATAAAATACACAATTACTGTGAAAAAAAGAAGTCAATCTAGTTTTTTTAGTTATTAGTTTTCTATTGTGAAAAAGATGTTGATTCAAAATTCAAATATTTTATTAATCTCACATAATGAGATTATAATGAACGCTAATGTCCCAATTTAATTCAATAATAATTCATTTATATTACTTTTCTTTTCTCTTTTTTGCCAAATCAATATTAAAATATGTTTTCTGAAATTTACAGTGACTTCGTTACTTTTGTGTCCCAACCAACTTAAAAATTAACGATGATATATTATTTCATTTACCCTCTATATATGCATACCCGAGTTGAAATAAATTTCCGCATTTATTAACTATTAAGCTCTCGTCTAATTCTATTTTCTATTACTTTGCATCATTTTAGAGGAAAAAAGACGAGATTACGTCTTTTTTCCTCTTCTTGAGCTTAAAGTTTTAGAAATGTCTTCTCCATTTTATCGTCACTTTGAGCGAAGAGTAAATAAGATGTGTTTTAGAGGTAAAAAGATTAGGTTTAGACGGGTAAAAGATAAGTTGAAGATGTAATTTTTCAACTAGGGTACATACATACAAAAAACTCGTTTCCCACTTAAGGGTATATATATCGTTGCGCTTATGGTTCCTCTGGCTTTCGACCATTGCACTTCCGGTTCATTGACAAAAAGCTGTAGCGTCCATCTTGGCTGAGGTTTCCACGTTTTCCTCAGTCACAAGGAAACGCCGGGATGGATTTGCAAGGCCGTGACCGCCCCCGTTCCAGAAGAGCCCGTGAAACGCTCAAGTTTGGGTTTCGGAAGGTTCGGAGTTTCAAAGTAATACGTAATCAGTAAGTACCCAATAGGGTTTGATTAAAAATAATAATATTGATTTACAAACATAGAAATTTTAATGTTGTTTTGAGTGTTCTATATACGATAACATACATGTGTTATACATTATTAATCAAGATTATGTTTGTATGTTGATATACCGAGTCTCACGCAACTTCTAACTTTACGACGCCATATGATGTCAACTTATTACTGATAATACATACGTGTCACAACTTTTAAACATATATCAATCATAATTCTAACATAGCGTGTTCATAAAAACATGTTAAAAAATTATAACATATTCCTGTTTGTCAGTCTTATTTGTTTATATAATAGTTACTTTTTACCACTTTTTGTAATTGATCAAATAATAAAGACAAATATTAGAGTGAATAATCAATATATTAACATTAAAATAAGTTGAGAATATACCCGAGTTGAAATAAATTTCATATTTTCTTCGCTATTAAACTCTCTTCTCGTCTTTTTTCCTCTTATTTTGCACCATTTTAGAGAAAAAAGAGGTGAAAAAGACGATATTACGTCTTTTTTCCTCTTCTTGAACATAAAATGTTAGAAATAATGTCTTCATTTTATCCTCACTTTGAGCGCAGAGAAAATAATATGTGTTTTAGAGGTAAAAAGATTAGGTTTAGACGTGTAAAGGAAAAGTTGAAGACGTAATTTTTCAACTAGGGTTACCTTACTTATCTACTTTTTTTTTAGTTTTGGGCTATTTACTGTACTTTGTTTTAAGATGTCTGTTATGCAGAATCTGCAAAAAATATATCTTAATTTTATATTTGTAGAAAATATCTCCAATTTTTTTATTTTTTTTTTTTATTTTTAAACTTTGATACAACATCCTCAAAATTAATTTTTTTTTTTTTTTTTTTTTAATTCTGTCAAAATAAATATAAATTTTAAATTCTGTTATAACAATTTCCTTATTATTTTTTAAGGGGCTAATTACAACAATTTGTAGCCAAATTTGAAGGATGAACTGAAAATTATTTTACATTATATTAGCTCGAGTAGTGGTACTCCAGTCCGTGACTACTAACTGCATGGCGAGGAATCGAAAATTACATCCTTGTTCAACCTCTTATTAAATACTCAAAAATGTAAAAATAAAATTCTTGATTTATAATCTTATCAAAAGATTTTAATAATAAGCTTGGGATAAATTTAATTAATTTATAAAACGTAAGAATTGATTAAAACTTCAGATTTAATCACCGATAAAATTTATTTTTATAATTCTAGCTAATTTATAAGATTAGAAAAGAATTCAGCAAGATTTTAATTTACTTAAAATTTTATACATTTGTGATTAATTGTTTTTTATTAATTATTTTATTATTTCAATTACTATAAAATTTAAATTTTTGTAAAGTTAAGTGTTTTAAATTGTTAGATTGATAATAATGTGTTATTTTTATTATTTTATTTTTATATATATCATTTTACTGTTAAAAATAGTAAAGGTCATATCTTTATTGTTCTCCTCTATTCTACGCTTCTTTACTTGCTAACACGATTTTTTTTTTTTTTTTTTTGATTATTGTTTTAGAATTGTTCAAATAAAATTAATGAAAAATGTCCATATCATCATTTGTATTGAAATATATAAATAACTATATACTGAAAACAACCCTCATTAGTGCCACGTTTATTTGTTGATTATATGACTATAATACACTTTTAGAATAATAATTTGGCATAAATGCTAACAAATCTGACAGTCATGCAATGATAAGGATTGATAATATAATATTATTTACTGGCTCAAACAAGAAACGAGATGAATTTATTATGATAACAGGAAGTTTAGTATTTACTCTATCCTAAAACCTCTACAAAGTTTGTTGAAGTCTACTTCACAAGCCTATAATGCTGTTAGAGAGGCTTTAAATCAGCTGATTTCGAGGTGTTCCAACCTTTCCATCTAAACTTATGTAAAAAAAAAACCAACTCGAAATGGCTGTTAAAGCATTTTTTTTTAGTGAAAAATAAGTTTTCTATTCAATTTTTTTTCAGACGCAAAACACTTGAAGGAGGAAAACGGCTTTAACTTTTATATTTTTTGATGCAGTGAAACATAATAAGGGGCATTCACAAAGCCTTAAAGCCACAATTAAGGCTCAATAATTTAAGACCGGAAATTTTGTGTCTAAAAAACACGTCTAAAATCAAGCTTTAAACTATCAAGCCTTAAATGTGGCCTTAAAACTTTGTGAATGCCCCCTTATATATCTGCACCAAAAAAACACCACTTTCCTTCCCTGACTTCCGGCTGTTGAAAGTTAAGACGTTTAAAAAAGTTGTGTTAAGGACGAAATTTCGCGCCAAAGGGAAATATAAAAGTTGAAACCGTTCACCTTCTTTAACGTTTGGACTGTAATGTGTTGTACACTCTGAGATGAAATAAACGTTTCACTGCTCTGAATGATTTTTAGTATTTTCATAGCAGTTGTTCATATTGAATGTATTATTTATTTCACTTTCGGACTTTTACCTTTGCCGGTGTTTGATGTAATCCTTCTGTATGTAGTATGTTGCGATGGTCACTTATGGCCGTAAGTTGAAGCCAACCTATCCTAGAACTATCCGAGAATTTTGATGTTAATTAATAAATAATCCACGGATAATCCTCGGATTATTCTCGGATAGGTGACCATAAATGTTCGTGCACGTCACTAAGTGACCATCGCAACATACTACATACAGAAGGATTACATCAAACACCGGCAAAGGTAAAAGTCTGAAAGTGAAATAAATAATACGTACAACATGAATAACCTTTGCACGAAAAAATTATTTGCTAATAGTTGTTAACGTGAGGGGAGGGGAGGTAAAATGTAAGGTCAATAGAGGGGAAGTGCGGTGGTCCAAGTAGAGGCTTCAAGTCAGCTGATTTTGCAGTCTTCCCACCGTCCTATCCAAAACTATGTAAAAAAAAAAAAAAATTTGAAATCGATATTTTGGCAGTAAAGAAGTTTTTTAGAGGAAAATAAGTTCTTGATTCATTATCAGAAGACCTCTAAATTGAGGGATAGGAGATGGTTTCAAATTGATAGCTTTAATAGTTACTGAGAAAAAGTTCAAATTTTCTAACATGGTGGCTTATGGAGGAAATTTTCCCGCCGGGAAACACTTGAAGCCTCTATACTGTTGATCAGAAAATATTAACACAACAAGTTTTTATTTTTCTTTGGTGATTTTTTTTCTACGATATCTATCGTGTACTATAGATATATGTACAGTTATGGACAGTAAAAATGGGACACAATTGAGGTTGGTGATAGCCTGAGTAGCCACCCATCGTACTACTGAATGGCAACGCTGTTTATTATTGTGGAGGAGTTAGAAGAGATGACTGTGAGTCACTTTATCTGAACTCCGACAGTGTTGCCATACCAGCAAGACAGATGAACTTCAACATTTCAAGTGTCCCAGTATTATTTACGTTAACTGTACACTTCATATCTTATATTCTGAATCATATTTAAGTTGGTTTTCGTCATGTTTGTAACATCTTCAGTCATTGGTGCGTTGTTTGTAACGAAGAATTTTATTGGACGAGCCGAGCCGAAGGACACCCGAACGTTTCCGACAAAAATCAAGTTAAATATGAACCTTAGTATAGAGCAAATAAGTCTTAATCTGCTCGTTGTTAGTAAACAAATTATTGTTGTGTAATGTCTGTCGCGTGAAAGGAAAAACATGGGACGATTGTTGATTTACATGTTAACTTATGGAAAATGACCGTTAATTAAGAAGTTAAAACGGTTACCCTGCGCTAACAATGCCATTACGTTCTCTGCTCTTGTGGCAAAATTAGGCACTACGTCGTCCCATGTTTAACAATAAAAAAGGCTTCATGCGACAGACATTATAAACAATGGTTTGTTACAACCATTGTGAGTAGAAGACATCGATATAGAGCTGCAGTATCAGCAAATTCTGCAAAAATAACGTTCGTTTTGTCCGTAGGTGCACAGTTATTGATTTTTATGGTACACAATACACGCAATTTTCCATCATTACCAAGCTCTTTCTATACATAAGTATATACCAATTAAATTCAGCAGAAATCAATATGTTGCTCTTTCTTAAAATTTAAATCCACATCACGTCCCTCAATACTTGTGTATATAGGCCATGCAAATATACCAAAGGGGGATCTTAAGTTTATATAATTAATTAGTATTCAATTAGTTTAATACATTTTTTTAAATGTTGTTTATAATAATATGCACGTCCTATATTAATTGTTTTAGCGTCCCAAATTATGAGCTATATGCAATATCAGATGAGCGAAGCAATGAGCTTTATGCTGTATACATAGTATACATAATGTGTATTATTACATACATTTCTAAAAATATTATATAATGGACAATTTGCATCAAATTTTTTTATTAGCTTAATCAAAAGAGGAGGTTGAAAAATACACCTGTGAATTTTATGATATTTTTATTCGTACTGCATCATGGCTAAAATATAGATATAAAGAGGTCACGTGACCTGGAGGTGGCACACTTGACGCCTGTGACGTCATTGAACTGTCTGGTCAAGCAAAAGATAGTCTATATAACGCTTGTAAACAATAAATTAATTATTGCTTGTTTCCATAGCAACATGGTTATTTACAAGCATTCGTTTGTTTGGCCGAACAGTTCTGTTCAATGATGTCATAGGCGTCACGGGTGCTGCCTCCAGGTCACGTGACCTCTTTACATCTCTCTTTTAGCCATGATGCAGTACAGATAAAAATCTCATAAAATTCACAATTGTATACTTCGATCCTCTCTCGATTGAGCTAGTAAAAAAACAAAAAACAAAAAATTATGCAAATTTTCCATTTTGTTATAAAAACAGTTGAAATAAAAAAAGTTTTTCGTGTTTTTTTAATGTATCCTTCTCCAAAAGTCAAAATTACCTTTACACTATGTTATTTTTACCACAAAAATACTGAAAGTTGTGGGTATCATAACATACTCTTTACCTTCAAGGCTTTTTTATTTAAAAAAAAAAAAATAAAAGTCCTTCTACATAAAAATAATCCATTATCTACATTACATTAATTTTAATGATTATATTTAATTAAAATCTGAGAGATAAAACGATTGGAATATTATATAAAATTGGTAACGATATAGAAAATGGCTTATCATAATACTAAGTACGCGATATGAATTTTAATAGTGGAGATGAGAGTTTGATTATTGAATCTTATTACTACATTCTAGTCACATATCTGTACAAAAAGAAAGGGAGAAATAATATAACGAATATAACGATACTTCAAATTAATGATCAAATTTTAAGATATCAAGATTTTTTATTTAATTTAATATTATTTCTGAGATACAAGGAAAGATAATTACATTGATATTTTAATATGGGCACTTGACGCAGTGGTATGCGCCTCTGATTCGTAATCGGATGGTCGTGAGTTCGATCCCAGCCATGCACCAACAAACTTTTCACAAGTGGCGGTTGCTAAAGAACACCCACTCGTGCATCCGGGAGGTGATTGATGGCATCCTCCATCAATTGCCAACCATCCTGATTGAGGTTTCCATGGTTTCCTCAGTTACAACCAGGCAAATGCTGGGATGGATTGCTTATATGGCCATGGCCGTCCCGTTTTGGAAGACACCCACAAAAGTAGGGTCTACGAAGAGCTGGGAGGTTAAATTCAGTCACTTAATTGTGGCCATTACCTTAAAACAAGATTCAGTTAAAAAGGTATATATATATATATTGTAATCCAGTATAAATTTTATGAAAGAAATGCTTATATATTTCCAAAAACCCAGATCTCGAATGAAAATTTCAACGTTTCAAATAAGATAAATGGGTTTCAATGGACGTTAATATTTTTTATAATTTTTATTCCAACTTTCATGAAGTGATAATTATTATTTTTTTAAAATTTAGAATCAATACATTTATTTATAGAATTTGTTGTTCTCTTTTCTTCTGTATTATATATTATAAATTTTAATATATAAGCATATTACATACAACATAACCATATTACTTATGTAACGATAAAAAAACGTGATAATTAATGTTAAAATAACTCTTCACAAATTATTCTTAATCTTCTTTAAAAGTATGATATATTTTTTTTTAACTTGTACGTAGATAAAAATTTGTTTTAAAACCACTCTTGTCTTTGCTTAATACTATTTTAAAAATAAACACAAGTTTTAAATAGAACAATTTTTTTCAAGTATACCTACAAAAAATATAGTTAAGAGTAATATAACTAAGCACTTCATATACAATGTATATATTAGATAATTTTCTTTATAATTAAGAACTAAAAAATTACCTTTTATAATACAGATTTTATAATTAGAAAAAAAAAATTAATAATTGGTTTAGTTTCATTAACTTTATTTTTTTCTTTCCTGTGGAGGTTTTTATAAAAAATTGTTATTATAAGATTTTAACCTTGTGTAAGTCTCATTATTAAAGGATGAAAATTTTGATTGGAGAGCTTTAAGGAAGGTAAGTACTCTTTCAATCACACCATTAATCAACCTTCCCCTGCTTTGCTGCTTTACTGGGGAGGGAGGGAGGGGATGATCTTTCCAAAATGTTACCCCAAAATTCCAATAAACCAACCCTTAAAGTCGATTATATAATATTATGAGAATAAAAAAACAAGACTTAAGTCCCAGAAAATGAATGAAGATAGAATCTATCATTCAAAAGAGAGTGAGAAGGGGAAGAAGAAAAGAAAAACAAATTAAAAATAATTTATTAGAAAGAAATGATTTAGAAAGCTAAAAGAAAATGCTTAAGAATGAATCTCAGTAGACTGATATCTTGCAATCGTTACGCCTGAATGCAACAAGACTTGCAGGGGACTTAGAACTCACCATCAATAGGTGACATATAAATTTTGAAGCGAATCTGTCTTATCAGTTTTGTAAAAACTGAGGTAGAAGTTTAACATTAGCCTTACGGACGGAAACCGAAAATAGAGCTGTTATGAAAAAACTGTCAGACTGAATTTACTCAAACATGATAAGCGATTAAGTTTTAGAACATTTTCGATATTTTAAAATTTATTTTATTTCATTCCGTTGTTAAAAAATATTCTTTGACTCCAGCAGTAACTGAATTTAGTCGTAAAATATTTGATTATATACACTTTATAACTTTAGAACAATCGAAACTTCACTAACTTATATTAATTATTCTTCAGTTCAATTTTTTTTTCAGCCTGTAAAGTATACCACCCCCAATACAAATATGAGAAGCAATTAACATAACTTTCAGGGGTTTCAAAACAAAATGGCCGCCTTTATTTGAAAGTTAGTATATATTATGTTAAAATTTTGATGAGGCGCAATACTGAAACGTAATACACTTGCAAAATATCAAAATATTACGCAACAAAATTAAATTCTGATACTGTAACTGAGGGTGTAGTCCGTATTATGTTCTGAACGTTCGGAACCTTCGATTTGGCGTCCCGTAATTATGTTCTGAATGTTCAGAACCATTTCCGAGGTTACCCGAAGTGAGTCAGCTGACTTCAAAAAAGAGGTTCCGAGTGTTGCGAACTTTTCCTCCGAACCATCGGAACTAGAGTCAGCTGATCACAATTTTTTGGGGGAAATTTGAAAAGTACGTAACAAACCTGTGCAACCTACGTGATAACTGTTTGATTTGAGGTAAATCTTTTGCTTAATTGGTGATCAATAACTGTTACGTGAGTTTTATGTTAAAATTTCTGAAGCCAGTGAACAGTTCTCTCTTTTTCGTATTTTTTTTTAAACTGATGCGTATTACCGCAAAAAAGAATGTTCTTAAAGTGGTCCGTTATCTGATGTTCTGAAGTCAATGTTTTTCTTCAGAGTCGGTCCGTAATCACTCATATGTTCTGAACGTTCGGAACCTAATACGGACTACACCCTGAGATTAATCGTCAAGGAAAATTGTGCATGAGAAAATATATAGAGAATGAAAAAGAAGATACATTCTAGCAGGGTCGGACTGGGTTCAAAGGACCTGCTGAGCAAACAGGAGTACGGATCTATATCAAGGGCCTACTTTACCCTGTGGGGGCCTACTTTACCCTCTGGGGGCCTACATTTAACGTTGTAGGGATCTCCCAGCTGAGGGGACCTACTGAGCGATCGCTCAACAACTTTTATAGCCAGTCCGAGCCTGTACTGTAGTAAATAAACAAAGAAAATGGAGACTGAATAAAAAATAGAGGGAGAGGGGGAAAGAAGGAGGGAGAGAGAGAAAACTCAGACAAAGACACTTGCAAGATTCCGCTCCAAGTAATTCACTCCATTTATGACACTCCCCTACATTATAATGACTTAACGTAAAAAATGTATATTTATATCAGAATTCATTAATCATTTTATATAGTTATAATGACACTCAACATTTGTGTTATGTAATGCATACAAATTCAACATTGATTTGAGTGATGCTTTGAAGATTCATTATTTTTCTTTTAGAAACCAAATGTAAGGTACTGATTGCAAGGAAATATTATTATTTAATTTCCAGTCTTTAACTCGACCTCAGCAATGTCCTTAAAAGGTGGATTCACATGGCGATTTTTATCATGCGACGCGACGCGAATAATGTGCACATATTTGGCGATTAAAAGAAAAAGAGCATCGTAATTAACGCGATTCCCGGTGAATTCGCCGCCGCATAGGATTTTACAGCTTTTACGTCAAAATCGCGTCGCATCGCCGTTGTCGCCATCTGAATCCGTCTTTTCCTGACAAATCAGAATTATCATAGTTAAGACAAGTATACATATCTCATCCGTTTGCCTTGTTATAATAGCAATTGCATGGGAGAACCATACAGATTTTAGTCAAGATATTTGCGATTAAATGGATAACTGCAGTATTTATAAAACTCTTAATTGATATTATTATACATGCTTGTTTAATTTAAATTGTGAAATACGAGAAATGTATTTTAATTTATCTTGGTAATAATTATTTATTTCTCTTTTGTAAATGTAAGTTAAATAATACGCTATTTAATTGACATGATCTAAGTTTCTTTATTATATGTACAACCTAAACTATTTAATAAAGAATTTGAAAGTATTGATATCTTTTCGTAAGGAATCGTAAAGAATAACAATTAAGCCTCAGGAATTGCTTTCAACGCCATTATCCATACCTTAATCATTGCAATCTATATTTGTCTTATTTTAAATTATTATATTTTAAATATTTTGCCATGAACAACATTGCAATTTAATATAAAAACATAAAGTATTAAAATGTTTTGATAAAATTAAAAAATTTATTAATGTATTAAATATTAAGTAACCTGTAAAATTACTTTATAAATTTTTGTAAATAAGTTGTCAAAATATTATTATATGTTTAAATAAAGCTAATTAATGTCTAGTAATTAAAAACTAATTCACATCTCATAGCTTTGAAATAAAAATTACTTTTAATTGGTAAACACAATTTACTTAAAATTCGAAATTTCCTCTTTCTTTTACATAAAAAAGTAATAATTAAATTTTATTTTCAACAGTTAAAAAGGTTATATTTAATTATATCGCCATTTGTTATTCTCCCCACATTCCAATGTTTAGGTAAAGTAACATTCCTCACATTCACGCTGGGGTGCACCGTAATTAGGTAATATGTGGTCTTCATTAGACCAGCCTCAGGCACTATCTCTTCTCTATATCGATCCAAACTAACTCTTGCCTGGACAAACACACACCGCAGTGATTATGTAAGCGACCTCTATTTAGTCATACTCCATTTGGTGCAAAATCAAGAGAATTATGTCGCCTTAAAAAAGTTTATTAAAGTTGAGATTATATGAATCAGGGGGGGTCTTCAAATAACACCACTTAACCTAAACTTAGACTAAGACAGTCTTAGCGCAACAATAAAGAATACGCTAAGACTGTCTTAATTTTAGGATTGTTGTAATTTGTGTTATCTGAAGACCCCCCAGGCACGGATCCAGGAGGGGGGGAGCTGGGGGGGGGGGCTGCAGGGACCTCCCGAAATTTTGGATTTAACATGGGTAATATAGGCATTTCCTCCACTCCAATTTCTTTTTTTTTTAACATTGGCCTTATGGACGCAGTCCCTCCCGAAATTTTTTTCTGAATCCGCGCCTGACATGAATTCTTTTTTTTTTGTGAAGTTGTATGAAATTTGGGAGGTGCGCTTGACCGGGTGTCATCAGATCACCGAAGTCAAGCAAAGTCGAGCGTTGTTAGTAGTTGGATCGGTGACCATTTTCAACAAAAATCTCACCCAGGGGTAAATTGTTACACTTTTAAACTATGTGGTTATGTGTCAAGAAGAAAATTATTACAGTATTGTGTTTTTAAGATCATATAAGTAAGATAAATTGTAAAATGTTCCGATATTATTTCTTAAACTAAAATTTATTATCTGATTATATTGAGCGTAATAAAAGTAGGCTTTATTTACTGCCGGCCAATAAAGAAGATTAAGAGGTCGTAATTCATTGCAGCCAACTTCCCGTAGTAAAATACCTCGCACAGAAAATAAAAACAATTAAAAATAAACAATTGAAAAGATAAAAGTCACGTTTTATGAGCGTTAAACAAAAAATTAGACAAAAAAAGTATTGATTATCTCTAGTTGAAAAATTACGTCTTCAACTCATCCTTTACACGTCTAAACCTAATCTTTTTACCTCTAAAACACATCTTATTTCCTCTTCGTTCAAAGTGAGGATGAAATGAAAACAATATTTCTAGCATTTTATGTTCAAGAAGAGGAAAAAAATACGTCCTTTCACCTCTTTTTTTTTCTCTAAAATGGTGCAAAATAAAAGCAAATTAGACGAGAGGAGAGTTTAATAGCGAAGAAAATATGAAATTTAATTAAATTCTGGTTCTTATTTGATTTTGTTCTATTACTATTTTGAGATTGATTGTGTCGCAGTGCATTGACCGGTTCTCGTTTCATCACCGAAGTCAAGCAACGTCGAGCGTGGTTAGTACTTGTAGAACGGTAGTTAGTACCGTTCTCTCTGGGATAAATTTATTTCCCTCTCGCTTTCTACCCAGTGCAGTGATGCACTTGTGTGTGGTTCCCCAGGTTTTTAACATCACATTGGTTCATTGATAAAAAGTAGAGGTGTCCGTCCTGACTGAGGTTTTCCGAGGTTCCCTCAGTCTCACTTCAGCAATTACTGGAACGAGTAACATTGATAAAAAGTAGAGGTGTCCGTCCTGACTGAGGTTTTCCACGGTTCCCTCAGTCTCACCTCAACTAATGCTGGGACGAGTAACAGGCCGTGGGTACCATCCATTCCCTACCTTATCCACAACCATTACCCTGCCTTGAGCTGTGTTAAGCTCTTTGGGGTGTATTCTTGTAAAAAAAAAAATAAATAAAAAAATAAATAAATATAAAGACAGATTATTAAACTTATTTTATATCTGTTAATTTCATGGCTTTAATTATTTATACCATAAAACCCAAACAAAATTTCATATAAATAAACTCGAGCAAAATTATTATGCTTTTTTTTTTTTCTGTGAAACGCAAATTCTACTTAAAAGTTAAATTTCGTGCAAAGCTGCTCCTGCTATTTTTTTTTTTTTTTTTTTTGTGCCATTATTTTCCATATTATTAAAACTGAAGTTGAGCATAAAAAGCTGCAAAAATTTACCGTAAAGTGCGAAGTTTAATGTCAAGTAGTTTTTAGGTCGGGCACTTTTTTAACAGAGGGGGAAATAATTTGTTCAAAATTAGAGGCATTTTTTTTTTTTTTTTTTAGAAATATATTTTTCTTTATATAAAATGAAATAAAAACTCTTATAACGGTAAAAAACTTCTTAGAAGCAGCAAGAAATTTTCATAACATTTACAGTAATATTAATAAATCTTAGAAATAAGAAAAAATAAAAGCTTAAAAATTCTCAAGTCTGTGTAAATGGTACATATATACATAATATATATATATATATTATATATATATCTATATATAATATATATATTAGGTTTAGATATAGGACGTTGAGAACACCGCAAAATCAGCTGACTTGAAGACCCATTGCTACACAAAATTTGTTATTATTACCTTCTGTTGGTTGTAATTATTAACTTATAAAAAAAATATAATTATACAATACGGTACATAATGAAATCTGTTTTCTTTCCGAAATTACAATCATTAAGTCTCTATCTTTCCTAACGTATTCATGTGTATGAATGTTTATAGTTTAAAGTTAAAACATTACGACATTAAATAATCTCCTTATTTTAAGACTCTGGAAATATTAAATCTTAGCTTAAATTTATTCTCACCAAAATATCTGATAAATATAAACAGCTGTTATCAAAGAGGCTGTACTAGACTGTAAAATATTATACATAACGATAAAAAATATGGTACAAAAAATTATTTCCAAGAATCTTACTATTTGATTTGCTGTCAAGGTGGGTGCATGAATGAGCTCAGAAACACATTGATTTATTTACGATATATATCAAATATTTACAATTTTTTAAAATAAAAAAGAACAAGGAAAAACACTTTTCCAGTCAAAGAAACACGCATTTTATAAGAAATAATTGTATTGTGTTTGAGTAATATGGAGTCTGAAAATGCAGAATTATATCCAAATAAATAATTTATTGTGATTAATAAATCACAATAAAATTTTGTTAGAGATAATTGTTCATTAACAAAATATACATTATATATACAAAATATATATTATACCTTACTCTAAATAATATTTTGTATTAGAAAACTAAAATAATTATTTGCTTAAGAGAACTTGGAAACGCGAGTAAAAATGGTCGCGTTCCCTTCCATATAGGTTTCTACAGCATTAATAATTCTTATAATGTTGTGTTTTTGTAATGAACTTAAGAATTTCTTTAATTATAATATAAAAACTATCTTAATTATGTGAAAAAAATGAAGTGAGAAAAAAAAAGCACACAGCATTATATTTTTCAACTATTTTTTAAAACTCCGTATTGACAGAAGTGAGACGCGAAGTAAAAAATTGAAAACTGTCTCGTTTTAATAATTTTAACGAAAAAATTACTTTACATTATATTGCATGTGGTTGCATAGCTAAAGTTCATAAATTTACAATTCTCTTTATTCTCCCATTTTTTTTTACTGTGTATTAAATGATGAAAAAATATAATTAATTATTAAGATAAATCAATCAAGAATGGCATATCGCGTGAGTGCTAAAAATTTCATAGTAAATAAAAAATGTGTTAAAAAGGCGAAGAGAAAATAACAAGTCTAGAATGACAGCTGAGAGTCTAAATATTGACATCCTTGCAATAACATAAATTCATAATATTTGAGCTTCTTAAAGTCTGATAAATATCTTGGAATCGTGAAAATTTATAGTAAATATTAACCTACTATATTTGACTCTGATATTTGTTTACGTTAAATTTTTTTACACTTTGCTAGCTACTAAATTCGATGTTTATTTATTTTATATTTATCTTGTTTGTTCTATTAATATTTTTAATCTTTGATATCAAAATTATAAAGTAAACAAAGTAGAAATGTAAATATTTATGTAATAGATTATTAAAGATAAACAATTTATAAATTTTGTGCCATTAATTTTTAAAGGAATAATTCCTTATCTTACTATTGCATCTTATAAATAAAAGTATAATCTATAAATTGATGTGTTTTTGTTTTTAATCAAACACTATTGGGTACCATGAGATTGGGTACTTACTAATTACATACTATACTAAACTTTGAAACTCCGAACCTTCCGAAATCCTAACTTGAGCAGCGTTTCGCGGGATCTTCCGGAACGGGGGCGGCCACGGCTTTGCAATCCATCCCAGCATTTTCAAATAAATAAATAAACGAATCACATGAAAGAATGTTACTCTTGCTATGATTATTGAGAGCTAACAAGGTATACAAAATATACTGACTGTATATTTAAAAAATAAATATTGAGGTAGCTGTAGGCATATTTATTGGTTAGTAATGATGGACTATTAAGACATGAATGGGAATTATAGAATGCCAGGAGGCATGCAGAGAAATAGAAATTTTGTTGCAATTTTATTTTTATTTTCCATTGAAATAGTATTTGCAAGGAAAAGGATATGAATCAAAATAATAAAGGCCCGAGGTAAATTTTCATCGTTTATTGAATTTAAACGTCTCTCTTCATTTTTTTTTAACCAAATTATGCGTCATTTCCGAGGGAAAAAAAGAGGAAAAAAATTATATTACGTCTTTTTTTCCTCTTATTGAGCATAGACCCTAGTTGAAAAATTACGTCTTCAACTCATCCTTTACACATCTAAACCTAATCTTTTTACCTCTAAAACACATCTTATTTCCTCTTCACTCAAAGTGAGGATGAAATGAAGACAATATTTCTAACATTTTATGTTCAAGAAGAGGAAAAAGACGTAATCCCGTCTTTTCCCCTCTTTTTTTACCTCTAAAATGGTGCAAAATAAGAGGTGAAAAGACGAGAGGAGAGTTTAATAGTGAAGAAAAGATGAAATTTATTGCAACTCAGTAACGTCCACAAACAAAGTAGACGTTTGTGAAGTCCAGAGGTGTATATTAAATGATGTTTGTGGTTGCACCAGCCATTAACTTGAAGATGGACGCAGGGGCGGATCCAGCCCGCGGCTCAGGGGGGGGGGGGGCGGTGCCCTATCCCGCAATGTTAAATTTTGGGGTGGGAGGGTGGCGATGGGTGGGGGGTGGTAATACCTTCAATGTATTTTTTGCCTTTTGGGGGGGGGGGGTGATCGCCCCCATCGCCCCCCCCCTTGGATCCGTGCCTGGATGGACGTAAACTTAACACTTTTTACAACAAATCACTAATATGCCTCTTTAAGACTTTCCTGTAAGCATGTTACATTATTTAAAAATGATGGTGCTGCCATCTATTGGTTTAAAAACATTAATGAGTGTAATTTAAATATATTATATAATTCTATTTTTTTCTTCTTTGTCTTATATAAATAAACTCTTTAATTTTAAGACGTTTTTTGTGTCTTATATAGTATAAAAAAACACGTCTTAGAACATCAAAAATGCAAGAAGCGTATGGAAGGAGTTTTTTGTTGTTAGCGTAGAAAAAAACAAAAAAGTTTGAACATGTTCTAGATAATGGCATCTAGAGTCTCAAGTACCATCCTGATGCCTTCTTGCACTAATGTGAAGACACAAAAAAATACCGCTCTTATAGTTCAACAAATATAAAGTTAATACCGGAAGTTACATGATTCTGGTTAAAATTTAAACATTAAAACTCCAAAATTGTGTAAAGAAGGTAAAACTCCTTATATAATATAAAAATCTCTCTGGATTCAAAATTTAAATAGGAAGATAAGATATTTTTTATTTCCGGTGTGAGATTTAAGTTTTTTGAACAGTAGAGCTAGAGACCTTTTTTTTTACTAAACCATACTTTGGTATTTTTGCATCATCATTAGAAAATATTTTTTTTAACTTTAACTTTTTATGCAAGTAATATCAAATGAAAAAAACAGCAAAAAACTTAAGTTGAAAATTTTCATCGTCTACTCACCCTAAACATGACTAAAATTTATATTTTGACGTCCCGTTTTTAAGAAAACTATAATTTCATTTGCATTTAAAATGAAGATGTAATGCAAATAATATTTTAATATGATTATTATTATATGTTATTTTGTTATTGAATAAGATCTAATCTTATCCCCAGTTGAAATAAATATCATATTTTTTTCACTATTAAATCTCTTCTCGTCTTTTCTCCTCTTATTTTGCACCATTTTAGAGGAAAAAAGAGGTGAAAAAGGCCAGATTACGTATTTTTTCCTCTTCTTGATCATAAAATGTTAGAAATATTATCTCCATTTCATCCTCACTTTGAGTGAAGAGGAAATAAGATGTGTTTTAGATGTAACAAGATTAGGTTTAGACGTGTAAAAGATGAGTTGAAGATGTAATATATTTTTCAACCAGGGATACTTTTTCATCTGGAATGTTGTATATTTTGTCATAAAAAAAAATGTTTAAATGTTTTCAGTTGGGATTAAAATTGAATAAAACTTGTTTTTTTTTTTACTTGGTATTTGAATACATTTTATCTTTTCAAATTTATCATGTAAAAAAATAGCTACAACGTTCTGAAAAGATTATATAGAATCTATAACATCTGTCGTCAGTCAGCTAATATACAGAACCGAAATTCAATAAATTGAATGGCAGCTGACCAAATTTAATGATAAAATGAATCAGCTGGACAACTGTGATAGAGCAAAAGACGTAAAGAGAATAATTGAAACAATAATAAACTAGGTCTATTGGTTAGTACCCCTGGCTCTTGTCCAAGAGGTCCCCGGTTCAATTCCCGAACACGGCAGAATTTTTGTGACTTGGGATGGGTTTAACTGATTACTAGATTATGGAGTTGGTAGGAGGAAGGCAGCTATATATACTTCGCTTCCCTGCAGGTTGCACAGATCTGATAGTAGGAGCCCAGAAGAGTACATAGGAACGATTTCTGGTTAGCCCCAGTATGGTCACAAGATAACGCTTACTGGAAAGGTTAATATACCTGGTCACACCCGAAAGGGTAAAATGGCATCAAGGATATTTCATTTTTTAATAATAAACATTTATAACATCTCTTATTTTGCTTCACTTTTTTTTTCAACATAATATCTCATTATGCTATACAGATCTGTGAAATCTTTCAAGCTCTTTTTTTTATCGCTTCTGATTTTTTTCCCTTTTTTGAGAATAGACCAAGTTTAGCCATGCACCCAACACTATATTTTTTCATCTCTTAAAATTTGGGCTTTTCTGACTATTTTCTCGTAAACGGAATAATCAATATATAAATTACTGGGAGTAAACTAAGGCTGAAAAGACTGTAATATTATGAATACAATCATATAATATTTAACAAATAAAACATCTGTTACAATTTTTCTACAAGATAATCGTTAAGACATTTATTTTTTTCTGACATTACATAACAACAAAAATGTCTGATTGTAAGGAATTGAAGCGACAACAATGATGTCTTGTCATCTGTGCCTGTCATGTAACAACAATGGAAGAGACGTGTCATCAACAATAATGTCACAAATGAAAAGACATCATGGACGTTAGAGTGGTTGAAAGCACGTGAAGGCTAACAGCGTAACTATAATATTAGCAGACCAGCACATTTAGCTCTGATTTCGCATTCTAAATAAAATACTGTATATTAGTGATTTTGCAATAGAGTATCGACCTCAAAATTTGTTATTGCAGAAATAGATAGAAGGTGCAAAGTTACGCTACTCTAATATTTTTCCGATTTTTTAACGTACAGAGAAAGTGACGCCTCTGGACGCCTCTCTTAATAAAAGGATAGGACATAAAGGGGTGTGGGTTCAAACCCAACCTCGCCAAAACTTTTTAGTAATACTTCCCGGGCTCTAACAAATCTGAAAAAAAAAAATGATTTGGTATAACTTTGCACCCTCTATTCATTTTTACAATAAAAATTTTTGAGGTCGATACTCAGTTAAAAAAAAAAAAAAATCCATGGAATTTTTTATAATTTTATTTTTAATCGACGATCTCGATCGAGTTATTCATCGTCTATTAGGTTCCTGCATGCGATTTTTTTTAGTACCTTAATCGAAAGAGGAGGTTGAGAAAAGCACCTGTGAATTTTATGCGATTTTTTTATCACCGCATCTTGCCTAAAATGGAGTTTTAAAAAGTCATGTGACCTGGAGGCATCGCCTATGACGTCACGTTGCTATGGAAACAAATATAATAAACGATATAAACCTTGGTTATTATTGCTTGTTTATTATTTGTTTCCATAGCAACGTCATAGTCGATGTCTCCAGGTCACGTGACTTTTTAAAGCCCAATTTTAGGCAAGATGCGGTGATAAAAAAAAATCGCATAAAATTCACAGGTGTATTTCTCAACCTCGTCTTTCAAATGAGGTACTAAAAAAATTGCATGCATGAACCTAAATTTTCAGATTTTCTTGATTTAAAACCCTTAAAATCGTTCTGCAAAACGCTGTGACGTCATAGTCATGCAAATATTTAACACGCAAGCATAGGGAAAGACGTTGGTACGTTTTTAAGGTTGTCAAAGGGTTCCAAAATATCTGACAAAAATTTCTAAAACATAACTTAAGTACCTCCATCCAAATTTGCAATAAAAAAATCGCATACAGGTTCTCCTTTGACTTAGGTAAGAAAAGAACCTAAGTACAGTTCCAGGTCTCAGAAAAGACATAAGTCCATTATTCTTCCATAGATCACGTGATGTTTCCAAATGTTGAATTTTAGTGTTATTGAAGATTTGAAGAAACTATTTTCAAACCTCATCAAACTTGGTCATATGTCTTAAAAGTGCAAAATTCTTCAACACTTACTTCCTTCATTACTTTATTAAAGAAGTTATAATTTCTTAAAATGACTCAATTACTTTATTCACATTAATATGAATGACACATACACATGTTGCATACAAATTTGTAGTGACTACTTTCTGTTGCATTGTTGATCACGTAACTAAAATTATAAAAAAAATTAGTAAATTAAAAATTTATATGATTAAACGTAAATAATAATAATTGCATTAATAGCAAGGATTAATAAGTATTAAAATACTATTTATATATTATCTTTAAAACTAATAGTTATTTAAATAAATTTAATATTTTAAACTAAAAACAAAAAGTTAATATTAAAAAATACGTAAAAAATATTTTAATTAAAATGTCTTGTACAGATGAAGTACAAATAATAATATTTCTAGTGCAAATAAATTTTATTAAAAAACAAAATCGTAAAAATGAGGTTTAAAATTCTTTTCGTAAAAAAAAAGTTCAATTTATTCAAGTATTCTACCGCAACCGACAAACGGCAGAGAGCAGAGAGAGAGAGAGAGAGAGAGAGAGAGAGAGAGAGAGAGAGAGAGAGAGAGAGAGAGAGAGAGAGAGAGAGAGAGAGAGAGAGAGAGAGAGGTTTCGCCTGCAAGTCTGCGCTAATGCATTTTCAACGATCGCAGACCATACTAGAATCCACAACAGGAGATCCACAATTTGAATGGACTTAAAATTGCAAAGCACTTTAAGTACTTGAAATATTTTTTTAAATTAAATAAATGGATGTTTTAATTTTTTGTTGTATTAGATTTACTTGAAATGCAGTAGTCAGTTTAATAAAATTTTCTATAAATAATTATTATCAAACATTTTTGTATTTAATATTATTAAAGAACATGGCAAAATTACTTCATGAAATTTAACTATTTTCATGATTACTAATTGAAATCCATACACCACCCTCATACCCTAGTGGAAAAATTACGTCTTTAACTCATCTTTTACACGTCTAAACCTAATCTTTTTACCTCTAAAACATATCTTATAACCTCTTCGCTCAAGGTAAAATGAAGACAATATTTCTAACATTTTATGTTCAAGAAGAGGAAAAAATAACGTAATCTCATCTTTTTCCCCCTTTTTTTTACCTCTAAAATGGTGCAAAATAAGAGGAGAAAAGACGAGAAAAGAGTTTAATAGCGAAGAAAAGATGAAATTTATTTCAACTCGGGTATTGACATGGTATCGGAAAAATATCTAACTCCATTTTGCTGACCAATGGAGTTAGGATATATTTCCACTGCCATGTCAATATTATATGTTATGTCTGTACATGATTTCAGAGTCAAGATTGAAAAATTAATTTTCACATCTCCATAATATATGATATCTTGACCTATTTAAATTATTTTACTGAAGATAATTTCCATTAGCTTTGGATACGGCAGCTGTGAATTGCAATATCTTTCATTTGTTTTTATAATTGCAGTTAGAAAAATATCATAAATAAAAATCTTCCTAACGATTCTGTCAACTTGAAAAATTAATACATTTCAAATTTTAAGTTTTATTAAATTACATTTTCTTGTATATTTTTTTACAACTTTATCTGTATTCATTAATTTATAAGTTGATTTTTTTTTATCTGTAATATATTATACTGAGAAATATAATACTTTAAATACTCTTAATAAAATAAATTATAAATTAAATAAGAAATACTACTTTTGTTTTTGAATGGAAATACTCAACTCTCTATAAGTAATTTGCATATTATAAATTTATTATAATGATGCATTTCATATATAAATATAATCAATGAATTGATACTAATGCATTTTGCAATTAAAAAAATATTTACGAATATATAATTGCAAGTTGATAATTCGTTATAAAAAATATGCAATGTTAAAATGCAATGGTAATGTTATAAGATAGTTGAACTGAATGCATTTTACTCATGATATTTTTTTTATTTTAAAACAAACTCTCTATCTGTATTCATTAAGACTAACTTGAATTTTTTACTAAGAAATTTAATGTTTAAAATTCTCTCAATAATTTACATTATACAGTAAGAAATGCTCTTAAAACAAGATACTTGAATATTGTAATGATGCAGAAATATATCAAATAAATTGATACTTATGCATTTAAATTTAAAAAAAATGGAATAATGATGTTCGACTTACCATTAAAATATTACAAATTGATAATATAGTCGTAACTTATAAAAAAAATTGTCATTAAAAAGAATATTAAAAATAATTGAAGTTTTACTATATAAAAAGTACTTGACATCTTTCAGAAAATGAATATAAAAAGTAACATTACTTTGTATAACGGTAACTGCATTTTTTAATATTAATAATATATTATTCAAGGATGAATCTCAGTAGGTTGATATCTCGCAATCGTACCGCCTGAATGCAACAAGACTTGCAGGGGACTTAGAACTCACCATCAATAGGTCGCATACAAATTTGTAAGCAAATCTGTAATCAGTATTGTGAAAACTAAGGTAGAAGTTTAACATTGGCCTTATGGACGAAAACCGGAAATGGAACTGTTGTAAGAAAACTGCAAGACTGAATTTGCTCAAACCATTAGCGATTAAGTTTTAGAATATTCTTGATTTTTTAAAATTTATTTCATTCGATTCGTTAACAGGGAAATATTCTTTGACTCCGAAGTAACTGAGATTAATCGTTAAGTATTTAATTCGGTAAAAAAATTATTTTTTTACTTTACTCGTCTTTAAATATGATGTTGATATAATATTATACATTATTTCATAATTACATTATAAGTTAAGATCGTACAAATTTTTGCTGATAGAGAACTGTTTAAGTATTTATTTAAACTCTGTTAGTATCACCCAAGAGTTTTCTGCAAAAAAGCAACTTGAATATGAACCTAAGTATAAAAACAAACACCGTTTATTTTATGGAATTCCGTAGTTTTCTTCGTTGACTCGTAGAGGTATTATGCTATAATTTAATATGCACTGTTTATTCACTATATAAATCACTGGTGTTTGATCAATAAATTTAATAATACAGTATTATAAATTGATATGGTGGAATAATATATGCTTCTTATATGTATTATTATAATTTTATTAAAATAAGCTGTTATAATTGACAGATAATATTAATTTTATAATTTATATTTATACAATTAAAATTTAATAATAAAAAATAAATAATTTTTAATCTGATGAGCGCCTAAGTTTTATGCAAAATGTGTAGCTTAAATATAAAAACGGTTGCATAATTTTTGTTGCTGCAGGCGTTAAACAAAATGGCGTCTATAAAAAAACATTAGCAGTGCTTTTTTAAATTTAAATAACATATTCTGACTAAATTTTTGTATACATTTCCATTAAATCTGGTTTAGCATAACATTATTTAAAAATAAAAGAAAAGTAACTAAAAATGTATTACTAATACAATATATAATAATTGGTCAAAAGCAATAATTTGATTAATAAAATATTATAATAATACATATATATATATATATATATTATTGTTGATGAGGATGATATATCCCTTTTGTATATTAATATATCTCACCTCAACTCAAAACACTCTGTCAAATTTATACACACCGATCAGAAAGTAGAAATATATTTTAAATAACTTAATCAATTTTCAGTATTAATATATCATCCAGGTAATTATTATAGATCATGGTAAGGTAATTAAAAAGTACAATTGTAGGGTTAGTTTAGCCAAGTCTTATAAAGGAAAGCCGGACAAAAGAAAGTGGACAATAGCTTGCCTTGGCTCGATAGTTGGCACTAAATGAACACTAAATCATATCACGAACTTTTTCAGACACAATCCAGCCTTAATTAATAACAACGTAAAGAAATCTAATTTATGAGCGTTGCGCCATGAAGATTTTTATTTGTGTACTGCAATTTTCTGAATGGTTCTTTATTAATGCACAATTATTTATCAAATTTTGTGTGTTTATAATGGTAGCATTCATTATGAATATTAAATATTGTAAATTTTTGTGGTTTATTTATTTTATTGATTGAGAGTGCGCAGTGCATTGATTGCTTTTGATCACCAAAGTCAAGCATCATCTAACGTTGTTATTACTTGGATGGGTGATCGTTTCAAGTATTACGCTTCTCTTTTCCTGAGGTAAATTCATCTCGCTTTCCATTCAGTGCAGTGATGATAAAAAGTAGAGATGTCCGTTCTGACAGGCTTTCCATGGTTCCCTCAGTCTCACCTCAGCTATTGCTGGGACGTGTATCATACCGTGACCACCATCCTTTCCCTCCCTTATCCCTACCCCTCTCATAAAAAATATTATAATAATATATTGCTGTTATTACCGACCGTCTTGACGAAGATTTTCAAGTTTCCTCGGTTAATTTAGGCAAATTCCAGGACGGAGATAATTTGGCCACAAAAACCTTTTCAATCAACTCTCGATTTGTTTTTCCCGGTTGTTTGATGTATGAGTTACAGACTTGAAAGCTCGTTTTAAACTTCGCAACTCCCTATTCATTGTAAAAAATCGTACATGTATTTTTTATTTTAGTTATTTAATATTTTTATGAATTTAATGCTGTGGAAAATTAGTTTTAATAATTATTTGCAAATAAACTATTTAATATTTTTTTAAATTTATGTAATAGTGATATTAAACAGTACACTAGTTTTACTTGTGACATATTTAAATAAAATCTATATTTTTTATAATAATGACGACAAAAAAATTATAACCTCTGATATTTCATTCAATAGATAGTATATATTATGTTTGTATATTTTTTAATATATGCTTCATTAAATTTTGATTAATATAAACTATACATTATTTTTTAAAACATCAGAGTTAATGAAGGTAAATAGACCTGCATGAAAATTCCCTTGATAGAACCCCTAAATTGAAAACCATATACTGTGATTAAACACACAAATAGTAACATACATTTATAATAAGGGTACTACAATATCAATTAACAGCACTGATTAAACTTGATGAGGGCTTTTAATTATTATTATTATTATTATTACTTTACTGCTCTGGTAGGACTATTATGTAATGATAATAAACATAATATGTGAATACGTTACAACCGTCTAGACTCATAATTATATTACAAAGGGGAATTAATATTTATTGTAACCAAAATAAAGCAAAGAATTGGTTAGAGTAATCATTATACTTTAGTATGAGTTGTCCTAATTTGAAATAAATTTCATCTTTTATTCACTATTAAGCTCTCTCCTCGTCTAATTTCCTCTTATTTTGCACCTTTTTAGAGAAAAAATAGAGGGAAAAAGACGAGATTACGTATTTTTTTCTCTTCTTGAGCATAAAATGTTAGAAATATTGGCTTTATTTTATCCTCACTTTGAACGAAGAGGAAATAAGATGTGTTTTAGATGTAAAAAGATTAGGTTTAGACGTGGATGAATTTAAGACGTAATTTTTCAACTATAGTGCTCCTATCAAGAGTATAATCATTATTAATATTGGGAAATTTATAAAATTAACCTGCACAGCTATTTTCTTTTTACCTGAACCCTGTTGTAAGGTATTGGTCAAAAGTAATTCATTTCTAGTTCTTTTACACTCATCCCAACATTTGACTAATCGTGAATGAGGGAACTATATCAACCTAAGTTAGATGGTCGTTAAATTGATAAAGGATGCAAGAATATTCCGATTTTTATTTTATTAATTATTTTAATATAGTTTAACAAATTTAAAATTACAACAACCAGAAGTGCGAGATTTCTGGACATTCTAGTTCAGTTTTAAACCTGAAAATTTACAGGGAGATTTATTTTGGGAATTGTACCCAATCTTCAAATTCTTGGATTTTTCATATTCATAGTTCAGTCAAAATCCTTCCACTTCAGGTTACTTCCGGTGGTAATCTCACATTTGTTGAACTGTAGTACAGTCAAATTCACATAATATTCCCTCCGGAAGTAGCCGGAAGTGTGAATTTTGCAGCTCTTCTGTTTGTAATTCAGTTTTGAAACTTTACAGAATGGTTTGAAGTAAAAGTACTGACCTATGTGTGAAATTGTAACGCTGGAATACGAATAGGAAGACCAGAAACCTAATACTTACGGCTACTTCCGGAGAGAATATCATGACAATTTGACTGTATCAATTTATAAATATCTAGTCTTAATCTAATACAAAAAATTTAATTATTAAGTATAAAAAATGCACTATATCGTAAGATTCATAAACAATTTTATAATCCTAATAATAAAACCCACGCTAAAAGAAAAAAATAGATGCTGCACAAAGAAAAATATAATAAAACTGCTGAATACGTTTTTGTAATCTTTAAACGTAAAGCTATATGGCTTAAATATTAATAAATATGCAGTAAAAGACAGCAATATTTCATGAGAGGTACACTGTAAGTTTTTTTATGACCAAGTAGTGGAATATTATTCAATGGAGTTGAGCATTTGTAAAATTTATTAATTAAAGTATATTAATTAATATTTCTTTCAATAAAGAGAACAGAGTTTAATTAAATGAAATATCACAAATTCCTCAATTAGTGATTTAATTATAAGGAAGAAATTTATCAAATGTAATAAAAAAAATTGAATTTACGTAGCATGGTCGCAAAAAATAAAGGGAGAGAGAGAGAGAGAGAGAGAGAGAGAGAGAGAGAGAGAGAGAGAGAGAGAGAGAGGGTACTTTTTCGATATTTTGGCTCTATACGCAGAAATTTTGGTTGTTTTAAAGGACGATACGGCAATACCTATAAAATTGGAAGAACAACAAAAACAACAAAATTTATTTACGATGCATCAGTTATAAAGTTGAAATATATTTTTTTTAATATTTGCCTGAAGACATGTGACTATGTTATGGTATTGTCATATCTGTAAAATTATGCTTTTGCTGTTCTCAAATTCAATTTTTTTTATTAGTCAATTTTCCAAGCATACAAACACAAACATTATAAAATGCAGCACTTTGAATGAAGGGTTAGACACGTCAAAAACAACATATTAAAAATTTGACAAATTCTCTTATACAACGTGGTAGCTTATTACACAATGTAATGCACATTTACGGAGCATTTAAATGATTTTGCAATGATTATCAGATACAACCATTCTTAGATCTCTTCATAAATATACAATCATAAAGAATCGATTTTTATTAATGAACCTTATACACATGGAACATAAGGTTCATCAATAAAAATCAATTCTTTCTGATTGTATATTTACTAACAGAACTCTTGTTTGAATATTTAACACTAGGTTCTCCACCAAGCTTTATGGTCTCAATTCATGATATAACAGGTACAAAAATCCTTAAAATTTGAAAGTTGATATGACGTCAACACTTTGTTATGTTGAAAAATTACATAACTGTGACATCACAGAATTTTGCGACACGATTTTAATGGTATCCAACAGAATTTTGACAATATTCAAAAAAGGTGTCCCAAAGATCTTTAGATTTTTCAAATCCTAATAGCAACCGTTTGGTATTTTTTAATGTTCACTTTATATACATCAAATTAAAGCTCTGAATTTAACATTTTCAAACATGTGAACAGATATTTTTGTTTTAGATGTGATTTTTCTTTTTTACCCGTTAGAAAGCAAAATGGTCACTTTTTTTCAATCACGACTGCTCCTGCACCTAAAAATTGAATGCATGTAATTGAATGTAAACAAGCCAATTTTTTTTTTAATTTTTAGTATAGGGCTTTCCCATGGAGAGACAAACTAAAAAATTAATTAAAAAAAAATCGGATCGTTAAATTGTTTTGCAATTTTTTCTATAATAGTTTAGGATTTTTTCTCGCCAATTTTTTTTTTTTTTTTTGCAGAAAAATATAACTCGTTTCCTTATAAATTACAATTTTTTTTTTCAGATTTTTTAGCAAAATATTTCACAGTTTTTTTCCGCTTTTAAAGATTTGCGGGTCGTCTACTAGCCCCCCCCCCCCCCCCGCCCCCTCCACCTTTCTTCCATGGTATTATAAAATTTTGTCATTTAATTTTCACTAAATATTTTTACCGTGTATTTTCACCGTAATATTATATAAAAAAAATTCCTCTGGATTATATTCTACCGGATATGGTAGGTATAATTCTTGCCTCTGTATACGGTTTATTTCACAAAGCTGTTTTTTATTACCTACTTTTCTTTCTGCATGGAGAATTTTTCATTTTTTAAATCTCTGTTAAACATTCTTCTGCACTTTATTAAGTTTTATTTTTATTACTACAAAAATCCGTCATAAAAATGTCTCACTTTATTGTTCAGTGTCGTGTCAAATAATTTTATCTTGTTCTTTTCACATTCCACAATGAGGTGTCATGTTAATTTATGAAGAATTTTACATGTACTTTTAATCAAAGTCTTATACTTGCAATGGTTGTAACAAACCATTTTTTATAATGTCTGTCGCATGAAGCTTTTTTCATTGTTAAACATGGGACGACGTAATGCCTAATTTTGCCACCAGAGCAGAGAACGTAATGGCATTGTTGGCGCTAGGTAACCGTTTCAACTTCGTAATTAACGGTCATTTTCCATAATTTAACATGTAAATCAAGAACCATCCCATTATTTCTTTTCACGCGACAGACATTACACAACAATACTTTGTTTACTAACAACGAGCAGAAGACTTTGTTTTTAATTTTACAACTCAAGTTTCATTGTTACTTTCTTCTGTAGTTGAAAAATTACGTCTTCAACTCATCCTCCATACGTCTAATCCTACCCGAGTTGAAATAAATTTCTTATTTTCTTAGCTATAAACTCTCCTCTCGTCTTTTCTCCTCTTATTTTGCACCATTAAAAAAGAGTTGAAAAAGGCGAGATTACGTCTTTTTTCCACTTCTTGAATATAAAATGTTAGAAACATTGTCTTCATTTCATCCTCACTTTGAGTGAAGAGGAAATAAGATGTGTTTTAAAGATAAAAAGATTAGGTTTAGACGTGTAAAGGATCAATTGAAGGCGTAATTTTTCAACTAAGGTTGCTTCGTGAGTTGTCACTGAAAAATGAAACATGTAAGTGCACCTTGAAATGGTCTTCATGTATATTTCATATCTTTGCAGTCATATTAATATTTTACTATACCTGCGTATTTCAACTTTTCAATGGTCACATAATGATTCCAGAAAAAGATATTTTACTGAACCAGATAGTCTCATATAAATGGCAATGTATAAAATGTGATTTACGAATAAGTCTAAATAATTCTCAGTATCCGCATGCACGTTTTCATGCGAATTCACATGGCGATTTTTATCATGCAACACGACGCAAATAATGCGCACTTGCTGTAACATCCATTGGCGGCCATATTTGGCGATTAAAAAAAAAAGATCAATGCAATTAACGCGATTTCGCTGTCGCAACCTGGCGAATTCGCTCGTCGCTTAGGATTTTAGAGCTTGTGTAACAAAATCGCACCGCCGTTGTCGTCATCTGAATCCGCTTTTAAACCTCAAACACATTATAACCGTGGTTAATTAGAAAGCTGGTTAAAATTCATCAATAACTCTTTTTGTTGAATAGCACCGAGCAGCGTAGCGTAGTGGTTTGATCTCTGCCTATCGCTCGGGAGACCCAGGATCGCTTCCTGCCTTGGCTCAGGTGACTTTTGTCACTTCGAGCTGAGGTATGGCAGCGTGTTCTGGTAAGTTCCCGAAAGATGGCATGACATGTATGTTCTTTCACTATATTGCCTGTATTCGGGAGGTGCTGAAGGTTGTTCCCTTTGGTACCGACTGCCTCGATGATGGTTTTCTGTGGTTTATTCCCATCGTCACTCCCAGGCAAATTCCGGGGCAGTTCCTAACACAAGGCCACAGCCGCCTCCTTTCCAATCCATCCTTCCAACTGTTGATAATACTGTTATTAAGTTTGAATGCTTACACCAATAGCAGAATATGCCGTAGTAAGCTAACATGGTAATAAAATAAAATAAAAATAATAAAATATATAATTACCATGTACATTCATTGTGATATTATTATAATAAATTCACAAGTATGTAATTATAATATCATCGTATACTTCGTTATAATGAAGAGTGTAAATTATATTGTTCTTAAGTACGTGATTATGACCTCCTTTAACTTGTCAAGCCTGGAGCAAGATGTATCATCAACAACCTGAATATATTATGTAGCATTGCTATTTTTAACTTGGCTTTAAAAAATGAAAACAAAAGAGGAGAAATTGAGAGAGAAAGAGTCAGATAAAACTCATGCAGAAAAAGTGAGAAATATACAAGACATTTACATTTTATATTTACATTATAAATTATACGTTCATGCAGTTAATTCTTCAACCTTTCACAATTAGGATTTTCCCCCTAACACCCTCTTCCTTCCTCCCCCCCTCTCTCTCTCTCTCTCTCTCTCTCTCTCTCTCTCTCTCTCTCTCTCTCTCTCTCTCTCTCTCTCTCTCTCTCTCTCTCTCTCTCTCTCGCTCTCTCTCTCTCTCTCTCTCTCTCTCTCTCTCTCTCTCTCTCTCTCTCTCTCTCTCTCTCTCTCTCTCTCTCTCTCTCTTCTTCTAAATCTTTTTCTTCTTATTCCTAAAACAAATTTAGTTTTGATTGTAATTATAAACTAGGCAACACAAACATCGCATGTTTCCTTGTTTGGCACGCAATTCTCCATCACGTCAGCTACTCGGACGTCTCAATACATGCAGATATAAACACGAAATGTAATCACGATATTTCAGGATGTAGCTGTCAAACTGTTAGGGATATGACTTTTCATCAAAATGCAATTATGTAATTTAAATATAGAACAAGAGATGCACTTATATAATATACACGACTGTATTAATGGATATTATTACAGTAAATTGATGTATTATTTCATTTATATCTGTATTTAAGGTAGAAATAATACGAATAAGCTATTCGACGTATAGTATACTTTTTGATTAACATGTAAACATTAACAAATTCACAAAAATTCTAAAACTTTTTTGAGAGGCAAATATTAGTGACTAAAAGCCATAGAACAAAATTTAAAACAATTTAACTAGCTGATTTTTTTTTAAATAATTTGTTAAATTTTCAGCATATAGGGCTTTCCCATGGAGAGACAAACTAAAAATTAAATAAAATCCTCTACCTTAACGTAATATGCAGAATGTTGTCAGTTTTTGTGTAGTTGCTTGCCCTAGTAGAAAAATTTCGTCTTCAACTCATCCTTTACACGTCTAAACCCAATATTTTTACATCTAAAACACATTTTATATCCTCTTCGCTCAAAGTGAGGATGAAATGCCATGAAGACAATATTTCTATCATTTTACATTCAAGAAGAGGAAAAACAGACCTATTCTCGTCTTTTTCACCCCTATTTTTCTCTAAAATGGTGCAAAAGAAGATGAAATTAGACTAGAGGAGAGAGTACCCGAGTTGAAATAAATTTCATATTTTCTTCGCTATTAAGCTTTTTTCTCGTCTTTTCTCCTCTTATTTTGCACCATTTTAGAGGAAAAAAATAGGTGAAAAAAACGAGATTACGTATTTTTTTCTCTTCTTGAACATTAAATGTTAAAAATATTGTTTTCATTTCATCCTTACTTTGAACGAAGAAAAAATAAGATGTGATTTAGAGGTAAAAAGATTAGGTTTAAACGTGTTAAGGATGAGTTTTAGAAGTATTTTTTTAACTAAGGATTTTTATCTTTTCCCACTTTAAATTCCACCTCGAGAATATTAAAACTAAAATGTAAATAAATTCTCAGACCGAGGGCTATTTAAACCAACCTTACTCGCTACCTTTTCAACATTTGATATAAATAATATTTACATTAAAAAAAAATGGACTTTCATATATTTAGTTTTTATTTTTATAACAAAATTATATAATAAAAATTTTCTGTACCTTTAGGTCAAAATGCTTGTTAAAAATTATATAAAATTTTTGAATAGATTAAAATGATGATATATAAAATCTTTTCAGGAAAACGAGATAAAAATATTTAAAAAATAAAACTTTAGTTATGTACTTTAATTGTGTTTTTTTATACATACAAAACTAAAAAAAAAAAGGTAAAATGCTTTCCAACTTTTTTCTATAGAAAATGTTTCGATTGCCAGAGGCACTTCGCCTTTTTATCGATTTGGTAATGATGAACCTTTTAAAATGCATTGATGGGAATTACTGAATAACCAACGGCAAATAGGAAGTAAAACAAATTTAGTTTTATGACATTTACCTTTATAGCATAATTTTTTATAAATGGAGTATTGACCTCAATTTTTTTTATTGCAGAAATGGATATATAGAGGGTGAAAAGTTATGCCACCCTGATTTTTTCAGATTTTTTAGAGCCCGGGAAGTATTTTTAAAAAATTATTAAAAGTCCATGATACAACTATAATAGATAGGTCCATCAGCCCTACGAATTTGGACTGATCTGCGCATTTTGGCCAAAAGCCCCCAAGGTGACGTCACGTAGTGAGCTCAAAACAGCTGTTTTGCTGCACGAGGGGCCCCTACCGGAGCAGAGTTTTTGTTCAACATTAGCGAGAACGTTGCTTTTTATCTCATCTCAAATTTGATATTTATTTACAATACTACAAGCCAAACCGGTTGCAGTAACGTATTAAAAGAATTTTTAAACACTGCAATTCGCAAGCAATCTGGGGTAGAAGTTCGTATCTTTGTTCATAAAGCATACAAAGTTGCTATTGGCTGTGCGCAGATTAGTCACCTAGCGTTTGCGCAGCTTCATTTGGATTCATGCTTTTTTTATCATGCACACTTCGCAGAGCCATGCGCAGTAGACTACTAACATTTAAAACTCGTTTCTGCGCAGCTTTTCTAAGCCATGGCTATTAATTTACGGAAAACTCTATAATAGAGCAGAAAAAATTAAACGTATGCACCGTGCGCATGGGACGGCCCTGTTAAAAGTCCCTTTTGTGACGTCACGTGGCGGCAAGTCCTATATTTTTCTTAAGGAGCGGCGTCTCGTGACGTCACAAAAAGAATTTTTAATAATTTTTTAAAAATAGTCCCCGGGCTGTAAAAAATCTGAAAAAAATCAGGGTAGCATAACTTTGCACCCTCTATCCATTTCTGCAATAAAAAAAAATTGAGGTCAATACTCTATTTGTTCGTTATTTGAAATTGATTTTTTTTTTTTTTTTTTGTATGGATGAAACAAAAAGTCTAATCATCTAATAAATAAGTGTTCAATCAATATATTTTTTAATATATATTTGATAATTATAAAAAGGTTTGTATTTAATTTTACTTGTTTTGAGGTATTTACTATTTAAAGATAGCAATTTTCTTAATATTTGAAACAACATTTAAAATGGGTTCAGCCAAAAGTCGTCCTAAATTCATGATTTTAAATATTCGATACTTTTTGTATAGACATGTTAAATTTTTATAAATATTATTTTTAAAATATATAAATATTTTACATTTTACACAAAATAATGTCTTTAAATAATTAAAAAATCAATTAAATAATTTTACTTTACGTTTAGAAAATAAAATTTAAAATTAAAAACAAATAATTAAAGAATAATATGTTTTGTTAAACAATGATATATTTGTATTAACAATTTTTTTTTAAATGTTTAGCGAATCTCGAATCTCTAAATCATCCAATATTATAATATTTATATTTTTTAATCTTTATTAGAATACTAGAGAATGTTAATAAAATATTCAAATATACGCAGTAAATTTAACAAAAAATATATGGAACTTGTAGGAATGCTGATAAAATTTCAATTTGCTTGATATCTATTCTTGGCTTCATTTTATCGCACATTCAAACACGTTGAGTAGCTGAAATGAAGCTTCTATTGAGAGCCCCATGAATAGACGGCTGGAATTGTGGAAATTCAACCGAGCAATATTGTCAGAATATGATGAGGCCTTTGATAGCAAATGGACATACATGAATACACTATCTATCATAATTGTGTACCCTTATACTATGTTAATATATTTAGCATATAAGGAAGACATGAATTTCAAATTTAGAGTCAAAATAACCAAATTTTAAGTATTAATTTAAATTTAACGAAAGAGTAGGAATAATATTTTTTAAAAATTAAATTTAGCATACGTAATTTATTTCAATTTAGTATTTAAATTAGGTCTTATATGATTAGCACACCCAAATATTTAATTAAAACAAAACATAAACTTGCAACAACAAAATACATGACAACCAATGGAGAATTCCCATTTTGTGGTAATTCATTAAAAATATGACAGGTTGTGCTAATTAAGACCAAGTATTATTAATTATACGGTGAAGAATGCACTTAAAACATCACAAATTTCCCTGCCTATATATTGTCTAAATTAACATGTCCTAGTAATTAATTAAAATAACGTACATAATAATTAGAGTATACATGATACGCAATAATATTGAATTATTGCTAATTTTATAATATAATTTATTATTTCTTTTTAGTTGTCGATTGTACACAAAATATGTCATAATTTTTTCAATCAGCGCGTACATACAAGCAAAAAGGTGTAAAAATAATAGTTATAGAAAAAATGTATCGAGAAATTAATTGAAGGCTTCAAAGTCAGCTGATTTTGCGATATTCCAACCGTCCCATCCAAACCTATATGTAAAAAAAAAAAAAAAAAAAAAAAAAAACGAATTCACTTTTTTGGCAGTACAGAAAATTTTACGAGGAAAATAAGTTCTTGATGTATTATCCGAAGACACTGAAATGGGGGGTTAGGAGATGGTTTCAAATGAATAGCTTTAATAGTTACTGAGAAGAAAAATCAAATTTTCTAACATGGTAGCTTATAGAGAAAATTTTCCCACCTTTCTATTCACAAATATTAGTTCAAATGAAGGGAACTACATTTCTGAAATAGATACTAGCATGAAAATTGGTCGTTGGCTATTAGTGGCATCTGAATGTTGGCAGCCATGTGTCAAAGTTGGTGAGTCTGAATGGAAGACTCCAAGGGGTGAGATGTTTTTATGAACATCAATCACACAGAAGCCCAACAAAACACTGACATGTGGAGTTAATAACGAGCATAGAAATTCCTAGCATGAGATATGATGGTATGCTTTTATCAAGCTGGTCGAGTATCATGTATATTTGAAGTATAAAGTTTACATTTTTTTTTCGTTTATGAAATTTCATTAAGTTCATATATCCTCTGAACCAAACTAATAGTGTAATACAAATGTCTGAAATTTAATGTTTCAGCCTTTATGTGATATTGTTAACAATATGATACAAATATAAAAGTTTTATATTTTGCAAATATTGGTCAGAAAAAAATAATTGAAACTAGTGTTATATAGAAAGTAATTAGCTTGATATTATGCCAAAATAATTAAAACATTTTTTTAAATATTTTAAAACATTTTTTAAAATCAAAATTTAAAGACAGTATGAGGTTCTTTCTTTATCCCATATTCACATTCCAATGTATTGTGTATTTTGGCCCGCATATATAAAAATTAATTTATTTTGTTTTAATATTTATTGAAAAAATACCTGTTATTACAGTTTTAAAGGGAAAAATGAATTCTTTTTTTATGGAAAGGAAAACTAAACTTTTTACAATAATTAAAAACTTGTAGATTAATATAAAATTTATTTACGGCCGAAATGATCAAAATATTAATATATTTACTATCTATTCATTATATATATTCTTATCTTCATTATGAAAGATATATCCACTATGGCTACGATTATCAATAATTCCTAAAATGGAAAACCAAATGCAAAAAAGAACATCATATGAAAGTTCCTATTTTAAAAATTTAAATACTACAAATATGTTGCACTAACAGAAAAATTTATAGAGAAAGGGAGTTTGCAATACAATGGAGTATCGACCTCAATTTTTTTTTATTGCCAAGCGCGGATGCAAGGGGGGGGGGCGATGGGGGCGATCGCCCCCCCCCCCCCCCAAAGGTCCCAAAATACATTGAAGGTATTACCACCCCCCACCCATCGCCCACCCTCCCACTCCAAAATTTAACATTGCGGGATAGGGCACCGCTACCCCCAAAGCCGCAGGCTGGATCCACCCCTGTTTATTGCGGAAATGGATAGAGGGTGCAAAGTTATGCTATCCTGATTTTTTTCTAATTTTTTGGAGCCCAAGAAGTATTTTTAAAAAAATATTGAAAGTCCTTTTTGTGACGTCACGAGATGCCGCTCCTAAGAAAAAGATAGGACTTGCCGCCTCATGACGTCACAAAAAAAACTTTCAATAATTTTTAAAAAATAGTTCCCGGTCTGTAAAAAATCTGAAAAAAATCAGGGTAGCATAACTTTGAACCCTCTATCCATTTCTGCAATAAAAAAATGGAGGTAGGTCGATACTCTATTAGATGTTATTGTTTTTGGGGTAAACGTGTTATGTAACTGCTGTATTGAAGTATAATGCAGCTCAGCTCTTTATCATTATATTGAATTTATTTATTATATTTATTCAGAAAACAGACTACAGGTTAGGTAATCCGATTATAAAGAATATAATAGTTCATACAAATTCTATATTGTACAATATAGTTACAATTTAAAAAATACATAACTGAACTGTGTTGATTGATGTGGTACAAAATAGGGAGCAAAAAAAATAGGAGGGGAGTTTTAAAAGTGAAAGATGAAAATTATTTCAACATGGGGTAATTTTCTAGCTTTATATACATCTGAGATGTCTTTTTTGTTGGTTCTATATTACATGTAAATCTTATATTAAGTTATTTACCACGCAAATTTATCTATCAAGATTTTCACTTTTTATCGTCTATGTTTGTACTTTGGTTCATTTTCGACCAATGAGATCTCTCGTTACAAAATATTTACCAATGTCTGAGAATGTTACAAAAACCAAAGTAAAACCAGATTAATATGACGATCAGTGTTGGCACACGTCTGTATTTGACTAAAGTAAATAATCACTATATACATATCATTATGTTTAATATACTAATAAATATTATTTCTCATGAGACAGTTGGCCGCAAGTAATATGATTATTTACGTCAAGTAAATAATTTTAAAGCACGTAGTCGGAAAAAATATTATGTCCAACTTATAATTACTGTAACTGTAGATTAATTAAACTTTTATTATAATTTAAATGCTGAAATAATTTAAAGTATACAATTTTCTTTTTATAAGGCTGAAAATGTTGTGTAAAAGAAACAAGTAAGATTCACATGTACACCACAAACTTTACTCCTTTGTGGGCGTTACTGCACAGTCTATGGAGGCGTGGTGATATTGATAGACTGAGAGTGCTGTCTTACATCTCCCAAAATTGTAAATCTGCTTGTCTGTTGAAGCTGCAGCTCCAGCAAGTGAGGCAGAGGTGAAGTTCATGCTATCAAGAGATATATTTGAGTAAATAAGTCAAACCAAAGTAAAAAAGAAATTCGAAATTGCTTTTTTAGCATTGAAAAAAATTTTAGGGCAAAATAATTTCTTGGTTCATTATCAGAAGACTTCTAAATGGGAGGGGGGTAGGAGATGTTTTCAAATTGATTTTCTTTAAGGGTAAGATAACGCCACCAATGTTAAAAAAAAAATCTCTCACACAGAAATTCTGAAAAAAAATTAAAATGTTCTCCACTACATACCCTATCAGTAGCTAAAATACCAGGTATACTGTACAAATATCACGATCTAGTTTTTGAGTTATGAATTTTTAAAGTTGACTAATTTAACATGGAGAAATGAAACTCCCATGTTAAATTGGCCAACTTTAAAAATTCATAACTCAAAAACTAGATCGTACTTGTATACCTGATATTTTAGCTACTGATAGGGGGTGTAGAGGAGAACATTTTAAATTTTTTTCATAATTTCTGTGTGAGAGATTTTTTTTTTAACATTGGTGGCGTTATCTTACCAATAAGATAACTACTGAGAAAAAAAATCAAATTTTCTAACATGGTGGCTTATGGAGAAAATTTTCCCGACGAGGAACACTTGAAGCTTCTATAAAATATACGGTTATTAATTTAATCTCTGTCCATATTAAAAAATAAACAAATAAATTTAAATATTTTAAAAAAATAATTTCTAATTTAGTAAAGTAAGCATAAATGAAACTAAAATTTCATCTGTAATATTAGTAATATTGATTTCTTAAACGTGTAGAAATTTCAACAATCTAATAATATAGCACGATAGCACTGAGTTAATTATCAAGTATACCTGCCTCTGTTCTGCAGCGTGAGACAAGCTATCATTCTCTCTTACCCTCCGGTAATTAAGTGTGCAAACCAACATCAGATAAAAGCAAGTGCATCACGCCAGTCTACATATAAATATACTCAAATTTATGTAACATTCCTGCCGGAAGTGAGAGAATTCCGTTCGTCTTGTTCATGTCTGAGTCTTGAAAATTTGCAAAGATGTTAGTACTCTTTTTACAAAATCTGTTGTCAAAATTTCAAAATGCAAATACGAATAGAAAGGACAGAAACCTCTCACTTCCGGTCGGACTATAAAATTAATTTGACTGTATATATAACATATGCGTGACTAGGGCGGAGCATGCAAATCAACGCTTTTCTAAACCTTTAGATTTGTGATACGTGGTTACAATATAATATATCACATGCTGTGGTTTTTGAAAAATAAAAAATCGCTGTTAGAAGTTTTACTGTATATAAAAATCGATATTGAGTTACTTCAAACCGTTCATATTATGTGTGATAAAATAATAAAAAATATATAAAAGTACTCATAAAATCAGATTGCTTGTTTCGATAAAAATCATGAAAGGTATTTTGATACAGAAATAAACAAATAAATAACATTTTTCATGATTTTTTTAGATACACCTTTTCTGACCCCGTATATAATATGTTAACAATCTTGTAATGATGGGAAAGTTGAATGTGTTATGCATATTATATCAGGACGATGCATTTATTCTTGGCTTTCGTATAGATAGCTATGAAGTCTACAATACTAAAATAAATAATGAATCAATAGGTTAAATATGAGAGTTCATGTGGCATTCCAAAAGCCTTTCATAAAGACACTATTTAGTATTTAGTCTTATAATAATTAAAATTGAGTCTTAAATCGAGCCTTCCAAAGTTTTATCAAAAGCAAAGGCTCATTTTAATTTAAAGGACTAGCTGATTTTAGACACAAATTATTTTAAAAATTGGACATATTTTGTTTCATTTTTTTTTTTTTTTTGTCAGAATTGACAAGCAGAATAAAAATATCATGTACTGTACGTATTGCAAGATGCAATACGTATTAATTAGGGAGTTTCTTATTGGTATATTTTACTGTACTTTAATTTTTGGTAATATATAAATATTTATAGAAAATTTACAAGTAACATTATTAAAATAATATTTTTTATATAATGTAAAAATAATTGATAATCAAAAATTGTAAAATAAATTAATTTTTTTAAAACATTTATTACGTGATGTGATTTAAAAAATAAAAATATATTAAAGAACGATAATATTATAAAGTGATTTTAAAATTAATATTTTTTAAATAAAATTTTCATTGAATACATTTTTAAATTTTCATTTGACATATCTAAAAGATAACAATTAAATTTTGTCAATTGATAAAATTAAACAGAAATATAAATATGGAGAATTGGGATCGTAAAATAATACAATACAATTTAATTGAATATTGTAATAATCTAAAGGAACAAAAACACAACGTAAAATGACATTATATTAATATAAATATTAATTAAACTGTTATAAATTTTAGTGGAATTTGAGCTTATTATATATGCACACTCTTTCACCTCGCGTATCGTCTTTCTTTTGTTTTCCAGATCTTCTTTTGTTCTTTCAGCCACGGTGGTTTTGGCTGGCTTTTATTCACCTCACGAGGCCTTGAGTTTCATTTCTTTGTATGAGTGCAAACTTCGCACCTAACAGCCGAGAGAGAGAGAGAGAGAGAGAGAGCACGTCTGTTTCTTTCATAACTTTAATTGAATAACATATAAAAATATATATTTTCTAATTAAATGAACTTAGGCACTGGAAAATATAAGTTTAGATGCTACGTTTTCTATTTTAATAATATAATTCTACGTTGTATAATAATATATAACTAACATTATTATTTTTTTACTTTTATACGTGCTATGAATATATTATTATATTATATATTTTTTAAGGAAATGTATAGTACAGTTTTAATTATGCATATTAAATTTGTTATTTTGTATGCACTAGTTTTGTCTTGCATTGCATTTAATTATAATACCTAAAAATCTTACAGCTGTGTAAATACGCGATACAAAATTTTGTTTTCATGAATAAAAATTACGTCTTCAACTCATCCCTCATCCTTTACCTTCAAAACACATCTTATTTCCTCTTTGCTCAAAGTGAGGATAAAATGAAGACAATATTTCTAACATTTTATGTTCAAGAAGAGGAAAAAAGTCGTAATCTCGTCATTTTCCCTCTTCTTTTCCTCTAAAATGGTGCAAAATAAGAAGAAATTAGACGAGAAGAGGGCTATAATCTATAATAATAAATTGCGAATAAAATATGGATTTTTTTTTTCAACTCAAGAATTGAAACACTTTTTTATTCAAACTATTAAATTTTAGCTTCATTCAAATTTCTTTTCTATTTCAGCATTGCTTTCTTTTCAATCAGTATATAATTAGTATTTTTTCGTCTCTTCACTCACTTGATTCATTCACGAATCAAGAATAGATTAACCATTTGTAACGCTTGTATTATGATATACATAATACAATTGTGTGAACATTTTTTTTTACAAGAAAATTTAATCTTTATACACACCTATGGGTTCAAGTTTGAAAATTTCTTGTTATAGAAAAATTGTATGTAATAATCAAAAGAAAACTACATTGTGTGCTAGCACCACATTTTAAACTGAATATATGATAACTTCCAATTCACTGCATGGCTATACCCTGAAAAAAGTGATTCTCAAAATCTGAATGAACGAATCGAATTCATGCAAACTTGACATATATAATACAGCATTTACAACATGCTTCATTCAATTCAGACAAAAAATTGATAGTAAATTTACAAATAAACATAGTAAAATACTATCAGCAATTTTTTTAACTCATTCAAAATAAAACCCATACATTTTTTGTTAAATGACATGAAAAAATAAACATCAATATTTGATATTACAAACTCATATAACTAAAAATAAAGATATATTATAGCTTACTTTGTGTTAAGAATTAAAATAAGCCAAGCGGAATATAAGTATCAAGGATAACATTTTAAATTTTCCAACTGGTTGATCCGAGATGAAAAGAGCATGACTGTGAACATAGAAATCGATCAAAAGGAATCACAGGACACAGTCGGAAACAAAGCTTGGCGCGCCATCAAAGGGCTTTTATCTTCTTACCCTCTCATCGTCTTTTATTGCAACTTCAAGCAGCAGAAATCTCAACTATCACCACATGAGTACACGGAGTAAAATATGTTGTGTTTGCTTTTATCTAAAAATTAGTTGAAAATGTATACACTTTTGTGTTTAATGAAAGATTTATATAAGTTGAAAATCTGTCTTCAACTCATCCTTTACACTTCTAACCCGAGTTGGAATAAATTTCATCTTTTCTTTGCTATTATTCTCTCGTCTTTTCTCCTCTTATTTTGCACCATTTTAGAGGAAAAAGACGAGATTACGTATTTTTTCCCTGATCTTGAACATAAAATGTTAGAAATATTGGCTTCATTTCATTCTCACTTTGAGCGAAGAGGAAATAAGATGTGTTTTAGATGTAAAGAGATTAGGTTTAGACTTGTAAAGGATGAGTTGAAGACGAAATTTTTCAACTAAGGTTAGTTAAAAAAATCGTCTTCTACTCATCTTTACACGTCTAAACCTAATCTCTTTACATCTAAAACACATCTTATTTCCTCTTCGCTCAAAGTGAGGATGAAATGTAGATAATATTTCTAACATTTCATGCTCAAGAAGACGAAATCTCATCTTTTTCCCTTATTTTTCCTCTAAAATAGAGCAAAATAGGATAAAAAAAGACAAAAGAGCTTAAATAGCGAATAAAAGATGAAATTTATTTCAACTGTGGTAACGTATTTTTTTTATGTTTTTGGCATGCAGTGAAGATTATAATATTATTTTTATATGCATTTATAATAGCACTTTTAGTAAAATAATGTATTATGACAAGCTGGGAGTATTTTTTTTTTATTGAATATGTCAAATGCTGCCTCTTTTCATAAAAAAATTGTTCGACATTAAATTCATTTTTCAAAAAGACTGTACGATTTTCTATGTGTTGTGAGTAATGTGTACTTGCATAAGTTTAAGAAACTCCGTTACAAATATTATATAGCAAAAGTAGTTTTCTACTTTATTTATAGTTTCCATAGTTTCTTTAGTTATAATAGCAGATAATTTCTTTCTGGTTTGAATGAACATTGCTCAGTTGACTGAGATCTCGGAATCGGCCCCCTTGAATTCAACAAGACTTGCAGGGGACTTAGAAACTCAACATCAATAGATGGCATGCAAAAATTTGAAGTTGATCTTTCAGATCAGTTTTTTAAAAATTGAGGTATATATTTAACATTGGCCTTATGGGCAGAAACCGAAAATTGAGTTTTTGTCAAAAAACCATCTTCTTTAATTTGCTGAAACCATAATAAGCGATTGAGTTTTAGAACAATATCAATAATTTTAAATTTTGTTTCATTCACTTTTTCCTGCTGGAAATATCATATGACTCCGAAGTGAGGTTAATCATTAAAAAAGCTAGTAGAAGAATTTTGTATACAGTTATTGTGTATAAATTCAAATAAAAATAAAAGGCAAACTATTTTTCTCCGTGTAATTCCCGTTGAATGACGTCCATCTGAGTCTTTGTAAAAAAAAAGAGGGAGGATGTTTACTAGAGTGAGAATGACCAGAATTCTTAGTACACCTAGATAAGTGATTACTTTTAACACGGACAAAAAAAGAATTCTTTTTATACTTTTATTTAATAGCTAGTAATTTATTTTATTTTTAATTGATTAATTTAAAAAAAAAAAATCTATAATATAATGTGATAAAAAGTTTTCTAGCGTGTTAAATTATTGATTAAACATGACCTTCTATCAACTTTAGAACTCCCGTGCTTGATTAAGTTACTTAGATAAAAAGTCTTGATAATAACTTTTATATATTATGTCTAGTTTAACATGCGGTGTTACATTATATAATCATCAAGATTATAAAATTTTAAAACACGTTTTATAGATAAATTTTATATTAATATTGTTTTATATATAATGTTTTTTATATTGCGCTGTCATGCCCCTGAAAGTATGGTGTGTTGATGTGGGAGAAAAAAAGCACAGACTAGCATACAAACAAAGTATGTATATTTTTTTTTTTTTTTTTTTTTACTTTTATAACACAAATCGAGTATAAAAAATTGTGAGTACACAATTACAATAGCAGTACACGATACACACAAAAAAAAATAAATAAAAAATTAAAAAAAATAAACAATAAGGATAATTTTTTTTCTTTTTTCTTCTAATACAGGCTTCAACAGCTGATTTTGCGGTGTTCCCACCGTCCTGTATAAATCTATGTAAAAAAAAATATGAATTGCTTGTTTGGCATTAAAGAAATTTTTTAGAGGTAAATAATTTCTTGATTTCTTGATTCATTATCAGAAGACCCCTAAATTCAGGGCTAGGAGATGGTTTCAAATTCATAGCTTTATTTGTTACTGAGAAAAAAATTCTAATTTTCTAGCATGGAGGCTTATGAAGAAAATTTTCCCGCCACACTTGAAACCTCCATTATGTTGCCAACATTATTTTAACCACCACCTTCCCCTCCAGCGATAAAGACCTCCATTGTACCTCCCCTCCTAGCACGTAAATAACTTTATATCGTAATTTTCGAGACAGTACAGCGTTAAGGTGGATTCACATGGTGATTTTTATCATGCGACGCGACGCGAATAATGCGCACTAGCTTGCTGTAACATCCATTGGCGGCCATATTTGGTGATTAAAAGAAAAATAGCATCGTAATTAACGCGATTCCAAGCGAATTCGCCACCGTATAGGATTTCACAGCTTTTACGTCAAAATCTCGTCGCATCACCGTTGTCGCCATCTGAATCCGCCTTAATTACGTATGATTCATTTTGTTGAATCTATAGCTGCAAAAGGCAATGAAAGATTGATATGTTAGGGGATGAATTAACAAGGGAGAATCCAGCGTTCAGTTGGGGGAGGGGGGGACAGTGCTCTTTACGCAATGCAAATTTGGGTGGGGGTGAAACACCTCCTGTGTGTAGGACATTTTGGGGGGATTAAAATAAAATTCCTAAAATAAATTATAATATTATAAAATAGTATTGTTGTACTTTATTACATTTTATACTATATGGGAAATTCAATTATCAAAACATCACCACTGCGAAGAATATCTTCAAAGCACTGTATACACAAATCCCATATAAAATGCAATCTTCTTTATCTTTGAAGACAATTGCTATTTATATCCAATCTTGAATGCATTTTAATCTAATAACAAATGCAATTCTCGGGGTTTACTTTAATACTTAATTTTTATATTGCTTTTCTATTCAATTTATCAAAAGAAATAAGACATTTTAATATTTAAACGCTGAAGGTAAGCCCCTGAAAATTTTATAGTTATGCAATCAGATGAACAGTCATGTATAAGAAGTTGCATAAGTTACAGACGTTCTAGTTCTGCGTGCAACGCAAGTTTAAGAGTAAAGGCAAATTCACATGGCCATATTTTTATCATGCGACGCAAATAATGCGCACTTGCTGTAACATCCATTGGCGGCCATATTTTGACTATTACAAGAAAAAGAGCATCGTAATTAACGCGATTCCCAGTGAATTTGTCACCGCATAGGATTTTACAGCTTTTACGTCAAAATCGCATCACATCGCCGTTGTCGCCATCTGAATCCGCCTTTATACAGTTAAAAAAATCGTGTAAAAAGTGAAGAATATACATAATTCGAGATCCTTTATGAAATAAGCAATAAAAAAATTCATAAAGATTGTCCATTGTGAAATCACTTAAGAGTCGGAAATTCATTGAAATTGCTATGATTTTAATGTACACTACTTACATTGAAAAATTTCCCTTTTTGCAGCCTTGTTAATCACCATGCCCTGTGTTATTTTTACGGAACATGGTGATTAAGGTGTAGCACCGGTAGTTGGCAACACTGACGTATCTTCACCATGTTAATTTTTTATTCTTGCTCCTCGGAGTAATTTTTATGCTAGAGCTAAGCTGATTGCTGTAGTATCAAGATAATTAGTAGCCCAAGTGCACAATTTGGCCACATAAAGCCTGATTTAAAGAAAAGTATTTTTTAGTAATTTTTTAAATTTACAAGCATTTTTCTAAAATATAAAAAAATACTTTTCTTTAAATCAGGCTTTATTTAGCCAAATTGTGCACTTGGGCTACTAATTATCTTGATATTACAGCAATCAGCTTAGCTCTAGCATAAAAATTACTCCGAGGAGCAATGATAAAAAATTAACATGGTGAAGATACGTCAGTGTTGCCAACTACTGGTGCTACACCCAATGCCCTTAACAAGGCTACAAAGAGAAATTTTCTAAGGCGACGATTTTACAAGTCAATAACAATTTTCCTGCAAATGTTATGAGAACTTTTGAAATTTTTGAAAATATAATGTACAAAATATAAGAAATATTACAAGAAGTTATTAGACGTATTAAATTCAATTAAGTTAACTGAAAGATGAAAATAAGATGAATAAGAGAAGTTAAAATAGTCATAATGAGATGTGTTAAAGTTGATGTTTTTAACTACTAATTTTAACTTTGTAAATTATATTAACTTTATATATAAGTATGTAATTATATTTTTTATATATGGCTTCGGTCCACGCAGTAAGAATCTTAAATGAAGTTTATTTTAACATTTATAATTGGTTTGAAAAAGCAGGCATATAATTATATAATATTAGTATATATACTAAAAATAGTTCTCGTATATTATAGTTAGAAATTTTACGTTAATTGAATTAATTTCAGCTATGGATTTTCGTTAACCTTTTATAACAAAATCACTGAGAAATTATCGCTAGTTTTTTTTTTATAGGGGATCAATATATTTCTATATAATATATCACGTTTATTGACGTGCTTATATTGTAATGTACAATCGAAAAGCAATAAAGATGAATATGAATATGAATATGAAAATGAATATGAATATGAATATGAATATGAATATGAATATGAATATGAATATGAATATGAATATGAATATGAATATGAATATGAATATGAATATGAATATGAATATGAATATGAATATGAATATGAATATGAATATGAATATGAATATGAATATGAATATGAATATGAATATGAATATGAATATGAGTATGAGTATGAATATGAATATGAATATGAATATGAATATAAAAGAAGTTAATAATGGGACAAAACGGTTTTAAACTCTTGAAGAGGCATTCACAAAGCCTTTAGGCTACATTTAGGGCTCGATAATATAAGACAAGAAATTTTGGGTCTAAAAAGCATGCCTAAAATCAGGCTTTAAATTATCGAGCCCTAAATGTGGCCTTAGGGCTTTGTGAATGTCCCTTTTGATGTTTTATAATTTAATATAATTATACATTATGCATGCTTCTGTAATTCCAATATACTATGAACAATGAACGACAGATCAACAAAGTCAATCCTAGTTGAAAAATTACGTTTTCAACTCATCCTTTACACGTCTAAACCTAATCCTTTTACCTCTAAAACACATCTTATTTCCTCTTCACTCAAAGTGAAGATGAAATGAAGACAATATTTCTTAATTTTATGTTAAAAAAAAAGAGGAAGAAATACGTAATCTCGTCTTTCTTTCTCTCTAAAATGGTGTAAAATAAGAGGAAATAAGACAAAATGAGAGTTTACCCGAGTTGAAATAAACTTTATAATTTCTTCGCTATTAAGCTCTTCTCTCGTCTTTTTTCCTCTTATTTTGCACCATTTTAGTGTGAAAAAAGAGGTAAAAAAGACAAGATTACGTCTATTTTCCTCTTTATGAATACAAAATGTTAGAAATATTGTCTTCATTTCATCCTCACTTTGAGCGAAGAGGAAATAAGATATGTTTTAGAGATAAAAAGATTAGGTTTAGACGTGTAAAGGATGAGTTGAAGACGTAATTTTTCAACTAGGGTAACCTCTATTGACAAACATTGCAGTAGTGTTACATTTTGACTGAAAATTTCCTTCCAGAAAATCCATTGATGAAGATAACATACAAATTATAAATAAGATTTTCATAAAGTTTGTGTTCTTCGAACTTAATTTACATAAATATAATATATAAAGTGAATCTTCTACTAATATAACTATACTGTGGTATACCGACACACATGGTAGTAGAACATGTTCAATAATTAATACGGTCAGACAAGCTGCTTCTCTCGCTAGAGTGTGAATTATGTACGCTTTGTTACTTGTTTCATTATGCACACAAGCAGTATAGTAGTAGAAGCAAATAACCTACATTTTAAAACAAATATTTAATCTGAAGTCTTATTTAACATAAAGTTATAATGTTTATTTTGAATATACGAATATAAATTTATAATTATTATAACAAGGTTATAAATTATTTTAATGTTGTATTGTACAGTTACTCTCAAAAATATTGTATCAGATTTGTAATATACTAAACTGAACTAATATTTTTTAACTCAATCAGATGGCGACAACGGTGACACGACGCGATTTTGTCTCACAAGCTGTGAAATCCTATGCGGCGAGCGAAGTCGCCTGGTTGCGGCAGTGAAATCGCGCTAATTGCGATGCTCTTTTTCTTTTAATCGCCAAATATGGCCGCTAATGGGTATTACAGCAAGTTCGCATTATTCGCGTTGCGTCACATGATAAAAATCACCATGTGAATCCGCCTTTACACGTTTAAACCTAATTTTATAGGGAGTTTTAACCTCTAAAACACATCTTATTTTTTTCCTCCGCACAAAATGAGGATGAAATGGAAACAATATTTCTAACATTTTATGGTCAAGAAGAGGAAAAAATACGTAATATCGTCTCTTTTTTCACAAAAATGGTGCAAATTAGGAGGGAATTAGACGAAAAGAGGGCTTAATAACGTAGAAAAGATAAAATCAACTCGGCAAATGGCCTAGCAATCCATCCCAGCATTCGCCTGGTTATAACTGAGGAAACCATGGAAACCTCAGTCAGGATGGTTGGTAATTGATGGAGGATGCCAACAATCACCTCCCGGATGCACGAGTGGGTGTTCTTTAGCAACCGACACTTGTGAAAAGTTTGGCGGTGCCTGGGATCGAACTCACGACCATCCAATTACGAATCAGATGCGCATACCACTGCATCAATAACCCTTTATAACACACTCAAAATCGAGGGGAAAGGCGCTTTTACAGCCATGTAACGTATTTCCTTCTGTAGTTGAACTAGTGAGTATCAGTAAATTAAGACAAATTGTTCTAACTGTGTTTTTGTAGTTTTATCATCTTCTTTTAAGTTTGCAAATATATTGACATGATTTTGTATTTACAAGAAGTTAAATTCATAATTTAAAAGAAAGAATTCACAAAATTAAAAATTTATTGATAAAAAAGAACAAGCCGAAGTTTTCATAATTTTTCTACGAATTTTAACTTTATTAACATTTTTTTATTTTAAATTGCTTTGATATATTATGTTAGAAATTTTAATTAATTTCTAATGAATATTAACTGTTTATTTTAACTTAAATGTTCAATATTTATTTTCCGTGTAAATATTTAAAGTTTTGTTACTCCTTTGTATTTTATTATGTTGTTTTCTATTATTTTACTTCTCGAAATTGTTAATTTAAAATTATGTACAGATATTATTAAATATTTAAAGAACACTAATGTACGTCATTATTAAACGATAAGAAGAAATTCAATTTTTTAATAAACTTAAAATTTCGCCCTTAGCTTAAAATTACTTACCACCAAAACGTTTAAATTTATTATACATTTTCATCTTTCCCCTGCAGTTTCATGTTAATAATTAAAAATAATAATCAGGCTTGGACTGGTCATAAGACTGGGTCAGGCATCCCTGACTAGCCACTCAGATTTTTAACATAGGAGCATAGGAAAAGTGGCCTTAAACCCCCTGAAAAGTGGCCCCTGCTGCCTGTAATGCCTATATATGGCCCTGACTTTCCCCTACCTTCCCAGTCCGAGCCTGATAATAATGATAATGATTCATTTCTGAAGGATTAAGGTAGAGATAATACGGATCAGCTGGTCCCATGCTAAAAAAATCCCATTCATAAAAATTCTGAAAAAAATTTAAAATGTTCTCTACATCCCCTATCAGTAGGTAAAAAATCAGGTATACAAAAACGAGCTAGTTTTCGAGTAATTAATTTTTAAAGTTCTTTAATTTAACATGGAGAAATGGAACTTCCATGTTAAATTAGTCAACTTTAAAAATTAATAACTCGAAAACTAGCTCGTTTTTGTATACCTGATAATTTACCTACTGATAGGGGATGTTGAGGAGAACATTTTAAATTTTTTTCATAATTTTTATGAATGGGATTTTTTTAGCATTGGGCCAGCTGATCCGTGTTATTTCTACCTTAAGTTCACATATTTACCACTAGGTTTTCCACTAACCTTTTTATTACAATAATCTACAAAATAAATTTAAATAATATATTTATAGAAAACTCATACCATAAAAATAAAATTGTAATCTATCTCTAGTGAATATTATATAACTTTACCGTGTTAAATATTACTGAAAATTATGAGTACCAATTTGAATATGAAATTGAAATGTTAGTCATATTTCCCATGTAATTTAATTTAATTATATTAAATTAATAATAATATTAAGAGAGAAAATAATTTTAATTAAATTAAATATTAAGTGTAAAGGGGGTATTTTGTTAACAACGTTGTAATTTTCATTCTCTCTATGCAAAATTGTCAGTTATATTGTTAATTATGGAATCTACATAACACATATGTTATATAATATCAACTAATATGTTGTATTTATTTTATATCTATATACAAAAGAAAAACCTAATCAAACACAATCTGCAGTGAAGTCAATATTTCGGTATCGTAGTTGAATTTCAATCGTTGTTTATAAGTCCGGTCAAGTCTTTGGTCTCAATATGTGGATCGTGTCCCCATGTGACCTGTCTACAAGAAATGTCGTGAAGGAGGTACGGTAGGTACTTTTTATAAAACCCTATTGGGTACTCAGATCCCTAGTTGAAAAATTACGTCTTCAACTCACCCTTTACACGTCTAAACCTAATCTTTTTACCTCTAAAACACATCTTATTTCCTCTTCGCTCAAAGTGAGGATGAAATGAAGACAAAATTTCAAATATTTTATGCTCAAGAAGAGGAAAAAAGATGTAATCTCGTCTTTCCCCTTCTTTTTTTCTCTAAAATGGTACAAAATAAGAGGAGAAAAGACGAGAGAAGAGTTTAATAGCAAAGAAAAGATGAAATTTAATTGAACTGGATTTTCTACTTACTAATTACATACTACTTTCAAACCCTGAACCTTCCAAAATCCTAACTTGAGCGTTTCGCGGGCTCTTCCGGAACGGAGTCTTGCAATCCATCCAAGCATTTGCCTGCGACTGAAAACGTGGAAACCTCAGGCAGAATAGACACATACAGCATTTTGTCAGTGAACCGGAAGTGCAATGGTCCAAAGCCAGGGGAACCACAAAGTGGAAAAGCGCATCAATTTACCCCTGGATGGGAAACGTGATTAATGTTGAAAATGGTCACCCATCCAACTACTAACCACGCTCGGTGTTGCTTGACTTTGGCGATCTGACGAGACTCGGTCAAGCGCACTGCGCCACATCTCCCATTAATTTTAATTTTAAGGTTACCTTTCTTATCGATTCCCCTTGAAAAGTTTTCAAAAGTAGTTTAGAAATCAAGCAGTATTGAAAAAACTGCAAAACGTTGTGACCCCGAGACGATGGGGGAGCTACGTTAGAAAAATATCAGAGAGAAAGTTAAGATAAACTTTATTAAAAAATATTTTAGATATAAACATTGGCAATATTTTCTGATGTTAAAATGGAGGCCATATTAAGCAACGCTATGTTTGGTTAGTTATTGGATGGGTGAGCAGCTTGAAAAAAATCAACACTTCTAAATTGTTGCACTTTATTGGACTCCCATAGTTGAAAAATTACGTCTTCAACTCATCTTTTACACGTCTAAACCTAATCTTTTTACATCTAAAACACATCTTATTTCCTCTTCGTTCATGAAATGAGGACAATATTTCTTAACATTTAAAGTTCAAGAGGAAAAATGACGTAATCTCGTCTTTTTACCAGTTTTTTCTCTAAAATGGTGCAAAATAAGAGGAGAAAGGACGAGATGAGAGTTTAATAGCGAAGAAAAGATTAAATTTATTTCAACTTGGACTATGTGGTTCCCCTGGCTTAGAAGTCTCTAAATTACAGAGGTAAATGCAGGGAAGGATTTCAAATGAAGGATCGTCTAACTCAATAAAAGTCAGTGGAACACATTACTAATTAAAATTATTATAAGTATCATTTCTCATGGCATAAAACAAAAGAATATTGAAATGAATAGAAAAATTTATTTTGCAAAAAAATTAATTCATTAAAATTTACCAGAAAATTCATTTTTTTTTTAATGTAAATTTTTAATTCGATTTTTAAATGGAAATATATTTTTCAAATTGAACATTACACAATGTTGATTTTGCTGCTTGTATTTCGTTGATTTTTGACATACGCTATGTTGTACTTACGGATATTTGATTTTTTAAATTTTAAATAACTTGATTTCAATGTTCATTTACAATGTAATTATTAATTGCTGTACCAATAATGCTGCTAAGAAATTGTTTAATTTAAAAATCATACTTCCAGTTTGGTTCAGGTTATTATATTTATATTAAGAAACAATAATTAAAAATAAAATAATTTTAACAGACTTTTTTAAAATTAAAGTTAATATATTTTTATTTAAAATATTAATTTTTTGATTTCAACAATATTTTATTTAGGGCTGTAAATAACCGAGAAAAATGTTTAACCGGTGACCGTCAACTTTTAACCGGTTTTTAATCAAACCGAAGTTCGATTAAAAACCGCTCAGAATTCTGAAAATGTTTGATCAATTAAAAAACCCGTCTAATCGTTATCGGTTAATTTTATTCGATCGGTTAATTATTTGAATTTGTTTGATCGGTTAATTTAACCGAAACGGCTTACTCTGCGCCATCGGTTATTTTTTTGACAATTATCACGTTAAATTAAGATAGATTTAATACAATTGCATACATAACTGAATATATTCTTTTTCCTTCAAGGTTCAATATAACGATAAAAAAAATAAAGCTATAAAAAAAGTTTTGAAAAGTTAATTTTTTACGATCTTATCTGATACGGTATGCAAAAACGTTCACCTAATGTATTAATTATTTTAAAAAGTACAAAAAGAAAAATATATTCATGCCGAAATAGTTATATATATTATAAATTATTTTCTGCAAACAGACTGAATAAACTTATAAAATAGTTATAATTTAAAAACAAATTGTACGTGCTTTATTAGCAATTAGTGCCATCAGTGCAATTATATTTTAACCTAACTGAAAATTTACTCACAGTTCACGATGTGTCAATTAATTTTTTTGCATTTAAAAAAATTATTAAAAAAAATTAACCGCGGTTTAAAGTGCTTAAAATTATGACACGGCTAGAAACGGTTAAAATTGACTATCGGTTAATTTTTAATTTTAATCGAAGTTCGGTTAAATGGTTAAATTAACCGTATCCTCGAGTAACAGTGTTTTATGAAAACGATTAACCGTGGGGTTTTAACCGGACGGTTAATCAACCGGTTAAAATTTACAGCCCTAATTTTATTATAAAAATAATCACATTAAATTATGTTTCCTCTTTTTTATTTTAATATTTTTTAAAATTATAATTATATTTCATAAAATTTTATTTTGTTTGATACCGGTACTTATTAACATATAAAACATATTCTGTAGTCAGAGGCTATGAATTACTAACATCTCAAAATTGGATTGCAAATTACAAATATGAAGCAAGATATAACTAAAAATACTCGTGATTTTCAAAATTTCTTTCTTTTTCGTAAAAATAGAGAATGCATAATTTACAATAAATTATTTTAATGTACACTGGTCAATGATGTTAAAGTCCCTAGTAATAATTTTGTGTCCCATCTCTAAATTTCAAAATATTTTTAATTCTATTTGTATAATAAATTACTGGGTATAACGTATATCTTAGAGTGCACGCAAGTGTTAATTATTTATGTCCATGAAAGGTCGACAAATTCTCAAAGTGGAAGTGGTTTTCTCGTGTCAACTTTCGGTGACATCTGCAGTGAAATTTGTGACCGGAAAATATAATAACTCATACAGTCAAATTAATTTAATATTCCCGCCGGAAGTAAGAGGTTTCTGGACTTCTTAGTCATATTTCAGCGCTACAATTTCACCCATAGTTCAATATTTTTACGTCAATGCACTCAGTAAAGTTTTGAAACTGAATTACACACAGAAGAGCTGCAGACTACTTCCGGAAGGAATATTAAATAAATTTGACTGTAACCAAGTTTTACATCTCGCTGATTTTCTCTTAGAATTTGTAATATCTACGTCAGATTTCTGTAGTTTACTTCTAAAAATTATTAAACTTTTTTATTATTATAACTATTTTTTAATTAAAAATATTAATTAATTTACTTAATATTATTTTTTATTTACAAATTTTTATGACTAAAAATATTAATAATAATTTTATTATTTGGATAAAAATAATAATATTATTATTTCATAATATATTTAAATCATAATTCTTTCTCTATGTTATTGAAGAAACAAAATCTTAAAAAACACCCAAGCATGGCATGGCTATTACTGATCGTTACAAAGATGTATTTAATAATATTGTAAAAATATTATCACCCAATTTTATAGGGGAAGTAAGGGGAGTTTAATTTGTAAAACAAAGAAAATCTTGCGAATCTTTTAAAAAATATCATTTTTTCACTGGTAAAAAAAATTGAAATGAGTGAATCACTCTTAACAGGGCATTATATATAAACATGCCACTGTTTTGGTGGTGCCAATTATGAATTAATATATCCTCCCTAGTTGAAAAATTATCACTTATTTCCTCTTCGCTCAGAGTGAGGATGAAATGAAGACAGTATTTCTAATATTTTATGTTCAAGAAGTGGAAAAAATACGTTTATTGTCTCCTCTTTTGCACCTTTTTTTCCCTCTAAAATGGTGCAAAATAAGAGGAGAAAAGACGAGAGGAGAGATAGCGAAGAAAATATGAAATTTATTTCAACTCGGTCTTATAATAAATGATAATTAATAATATTTAAACAGATTCTTTAACAGAATGAATAAAAAACAGTTGATTTACTTAACATAACTTTTTACTTATTTTTTTCAACTTTTCTTTCATTATTTTTAATAATAACATGAGAGTTTTTTTCTTAAAAAATATGAATATAGCAACATTGCTGCAGTAATTCTGTATGTATGACGTCACATTTTAAGGTGTAATTAAAAAATGAAATGCTTGACCTTCTGAAGGATAAATATGATGTTTAAGATTTCAAGTGGAGAGTGCTTTACTTTAGTAACATCAAACGGCATATAAACAGAATGTTAAACTTGTAGCATTCATTTTATGTTTGCACCCTTGGAAATGCAAAATTGAGATGTTTCGAGTACGCTTGGTTATCACTCTCTTTGTACAGTTAAATTGATTTAATACTCCTCCCGGAAGTAACCGGAAGTGTCAAGTTTGCAGTTCTTAGCTTTGTAATTTAGTTTTGAAACTTTGCAGCGTGGTTTGTAGTAGAAGTACTGACCTTTGTGTGAAATTGTAACACTGAAATATGAATAAGAAAACCAGAAATCTTACACTTCCGGCTACTTCCGGAGGAAATGTCATGTAAATTTGACTGTAGGCAGCGTAAATAACGAATCATAAAAAGAAGTACTTAAAAAAGGGGGAACTTCAATGATTAGTGACCAACAGAGATTTTCTACATACTTGGTTTAATGTTCCCCTTAGGGTAGTGTGTGACTTTTTGAATTTCTTTCTATTACTTCACATGTAAACATTATAAAGTTACATTAAAATAACGTTATTAAATGCGAATATTTTTTATAATTCAAATTTATTCTAAATAACACACTAAATCATGTACGATATTAATTTCTCCATAATTTATTTCTTTATAAACGTTATTAATATTAAAATATTATTGTAACAATTAATATTCATTAACAAAAATTTAAACTATAATGAAAAATACTAGAGCAGAAAATTGTTTGATTCTATTGCAAGAGAAACAATATATATAACTTATAATATGAACTTATATGAATGTTTCGTATTTTATTTTACGTATTTTTAAAAAAATTATACATTCAAATTTAAATAAGTACTGTAAAATTGCAACATTAATTTGTTATATAAATGTTATTAAAACAATATATTTTAAAATTATTTGTAATTTAAATATCATTCATAAAAAATATTAAACATGCATAATTATAATTTTATAAAAGCTTTATTATATTTTATGATAGTATAAATTAAATAATTCGTTACATATATTCAAACTGATCTAAATTAAAATACCATGTCCTCTATCATCCTTTCTTATTGCTATTTTTAATATATTAAAAATGAATTTTTTATTATTTATTATCTAATACAGACATTCTATACGAATATAGACATGCCTGTTATATAATTATTCAGAAAGTGTACGCAGAATTAAATGAATGACAAAATAACACGGGTAGGACAACAAAGGTATTTGTTTCATTAAAAATTTAATTGTTTCAACTTGTACTTCAGATAAACTACCACAAGATGGCGTCGCGCGCAGCTTATGTTCCAATCTGCAGCCCACGTCTGTTGTGCGAAGATTAAATTGAAGTCCCAGAAAGTCCGGCTGTCGTCGCCTCTCTTTGTCTTCTGACTTCTGTGAGGGTCACTGAACCTTCTAATTGTTATATCCCAATAATGTAATAAGCAATTGAGAGTAAGAGTTTCATTTGAAATGTAATTGTTATAGTAATGATTGATTTGAATGTTGTTTTCTGATTTTAAGGTGTAATTAAGTTATTAATATATAGCCATTTTTTTTTTTTTAATCAAACCCTATTAGGTACTTCTGCCTATTAATTACATACTACTTTGAAACACCAAACCTTCAAAAAACACTAACTTCAGCGTTTCTCGAGCTCTTTCGGAATGGCCACGGCCTTGCAATCCATCGCTGCATTTACCTGCGACTGAGGGAAACGTGGAAACCTCAGTCAAGATAGACGCTACAGCTTTTGTCAATGAACTGGAAGTGCAATGGTCCAAAGCCAGGGGAACCACGTAGTGGAAAAGCGCAATGATATATCCTGGGTGGGAAAGGAAGTTTTTGTTGAAAATAGTCACCCATCTAACTATTTATCACGCTCCATTTGTCCATTTTTGTCAATCAATTTTATAAATCTATAAATATTTTTTGGTTGGATATTAAAATTTATTAATATTCAGAAGTATTAATAAATAAAACAAGAAATACAATTCTTTGCTGAATATATTCTGAACAAATCTGATACTAAAGAATTCTCGTCACTTAATTTCCAGCACGTCTAAAACATCTGAAGTCAGTGAAGCGCGCACGTGACACTTTCTAAGGACGGTCTGCGTGTCTAACGACTTCTGGTGGTCTAACGACGGTTCTCCTGTGATCGCCCTAATTGATCGGTGCCTCGTGACACCACGTTTATTGATCTTATATATGTGTCACTGTTGTGTGTTACTAATGTAACGTATTTCAAATTGTGTTAATGTTTATATGATTCAAAATCAATATTCTTGGTAAAACCTATGGTTTTAGTGAAATTGTTTATACCAATTATTTCTATTACTATTTGCATATTCATTTATACTGTAATTTAAAATTCGCATACATAGTACATGATTTTTTTTTTTAACTTCTATTTTCGACATAGAATTTTCAAGATAAAAAAATTCACGTGTATGGAAACAGAGATTTTTCTGTAATTTATGCTCTTTGATTCAATAATAAATTCAGACCATATAAAAATGCATGTCATTTGGTGTAAAAATAGGATTCTTAATTTTAAATATTAAAACAATGACATACTGTATATTTAAATTAAATATATGTGCTCAATTTTTAATTAATTGTGCATACAACTAAAAAAAAATACTTCTTTATTTTTTAATGTAAATCATCAATCGAATATTAATTGTCAATCATTATCTTCAAAACCAAAGCTGTAAAGCCAACGATCGAAATAAAATTATTATTATTATCATTATAAGTATTGTTAATTTTACCATTAAGTTCTTCAATTATCGTTCATCAATCATGAATGTTGATTGAGTTTGTAATATTATTTATAGAAAAATAATAATTTTTTGATAAAAATATATGTTAAAAATATAAAATTTAAAGTTAAAAAAATTATATATTTTAAACTATTTTTAATTATTATAAAATTAAAAAAATAAATATTTAATAATTTATTTATAAAGACATGTATTTTTTGTTACTAAATTTTTTATTACTTATATTTTCACTAGTAAAAGATAACTTATAAATATTATGTTTTATTATTTATGTTAAAATGTTTAAAAACCACTTTGTTAATACGAGAGCGCAGTATATAATATATATTATGTAAATTTTGTCAAATGTATCCTGACAGAGGGAGTTTCAACATTATTGAGTGGATACAAGAAAGTAACAATGAAGTTGAGATGACAATGTTACTGTTGACTTCAATAATATTGTTGCTCACCTTAAATTGTACAGTGGTTTTCACAATAAATAGAACAACAATGATCCTTTGTATTCATCGTACTACATGCGTCAGTTTGCTTATTTTGCTTCTGGTTTCTCTTGATCATTCTGGACTATCAAATGTTAATTTGACAGAGAGACAGAGAAAGGCTGGCTAGTAGGTAGGGCTGTAAATTTTAACCGGTTGATTAACCGTCCGGTTAAAACTTCACGGTTAATCGTTTTCATAAAATACTGTTACTCGAGGTTACGGTTAATTTAGCCATTTAACCGAACTTCGATTAAAATTGAAAATTAACCGATAGTCAATTTTAACCGTTTCTAGCCGTGTCATAATTTTAAGCACTTTAAACCGCGGTTAATTCTTTTTATGAATTTTTAAAAATGCAAAAAAATTAATTGACACGTGAATTCCATTCGGGATAAATAAAGCATTTGACAATCCTCTCAAACATAACAATTTATTATCTATAAATATCATTTTCTTATATTTTTGACAATTTAATTTGAATTATTGTTCAACTTCCGTTTTTAGTTCATGAACTAAAAACATATTTTATGAACTATAACAAAGGAAAAAAGGAATTCGAGTGTCATTCACAAAAAATATAAAATATGATGTATAATATAGAGAACACAGTTCGGAAAAGAAATTAATTTTTCAATTCGTCCCTCTCCCCTCCGACCCCCCCCCCCCCCCCTGCCCGAATATAGAATGCAATTGTGACACTGTGAAAAGTAAGCATATTCAATAATGCATGTTAAATAAACAATATCAATATTAACAACCTTAATTAATTAATTAAAGATATTTATGCTATACTTTATAATGTTATTCTATTATACTTTATAAAAATAAAAACCATTACATGTTGTTTTAATTTTAATGTTTTTAAATTAATGTATGATATTGATAAAAGGAAAAGAATATTCTATATTCCGTTATGTATGCAATAGTAATGGTATATTTGTATTTAATATATGTTAATTTAACGTGATAATTTCCAAAAAAAATAACCGATGGCGCAGAATTAACCGTTTCGGTTAAATTAACCGATCAAATAAATTCAAATAATTAACCGATCGAATAAAATTAACCAAAAACCGATATCGATTAGACGGGTTTTTTTAATCGATCAAACATTTTTAGAATTCTGGGCGGTTTTTAATCGAACTTCGGTTTGATTAAAAACCGGTTAAAAGTTGACGGTAACCGGTTAAACATTTTTCTCGGTTATTTACAGCCCTACTAGTAGGACAGTATGATCGAGAGACCAAACGCAAAGTACTCTTCAATAAATATATATTTTTGTTGTTTTATTATGGTAAACACTGTACATACAACACAATACTATTTTTTTTTAATCACACTTTATTGGGTACTTCTACTTACTAAGTTTAAAAACCCGAACCTTCCGAAATCATAACTTGAGCGTCTTGTGGGCTCATTCGGAACCGGGCGGCCACGGCCTTGCAATCCATCCCGGCATTTGACTGCGGCTGAGGGAAACGTGGAAACCTCAGCCAGGATGAACGCTACAGCTTTTGTCAAATAACCGGAAGTTGCAATGGTCTAAAGCCAGGGGAACCTCATAACGCAATGATTTACCCGTTTGGAAAAACGTGTTTTTATTGAAAATGGTCACCCATCCAAATACTAACCACGCTCGGCGTTGCTTGACTTCGGTGATCTGACGAGACCCGGTCAAGCGCACTGCGCCACACCTCCCTCTACAATCCAATCCCTCCACTCTCAATACACCACTGTCCAATGCTCAAAATAATATCCATGTATATTTAGATATGGTGGCGAACCGTTAAAAACCCACCCCCCCTCACATTGTTACAACGGCAGAGAACAAGTGGAGAAGAAGAAATCCGTTACTAACGTCACATTTTGTCGTGATGGAATTTAATAATGTTACCGCTAGCGAAGGAATTTTACCAATATTTCTCCGTGTGATATTAGCTCCAACTTTTTTCTCTGCTAGAAAGTTACGTTCAAAATGAATTTTTCATCATGATTTTTTTTTATTTTATATTTGACACGTTTTATGAAGAGTTTATTAAATTATTTATTTTGAAATAATTTATATAAAAAAATGTTAGTTTTTAGTATTAACTTTAATAATTATTAATAACGGTTTATGCAACTTGATAATAGAATAAAGTAAGTCAAGCAATGACGAGCGTGGTTAGTAATTGGATGGGTGACCATTTTCAACAAAAAACACGTTTCTCACCTAGGGGTAAATCATTGCGCTTTTCCACTACGTGGTTCCCCTGACTTTGAACCATTTCACTTCCGGTTCATTGACAAAAGCTGTAGCGTCCATCCTGGCTGAGGTTTCCACGTTTCCCTCAGACACAGACAAATGTCGGGATGGATTGCAAGGCCGTGGCCGCCTCCGATTTTGAAGAGCCAGCGAAACTCTCAAGTTAGGGTTTCGGAAGGTTCGAGATTTCAAAGTAGTATGAATTTAGTAAGTAGAAGTATACCCAATATGTTTTGATATAAAAAAAGAATAAAGTTGAAAAATACAAATTTTGCAGCATACAAATAACCTCAAGGCAAAATACAATGACGTATTTATACAAACATAATCATATATATTCTTCAAAATTATTTTTCAGTTAGTCGAAATCTCAGAATCGGCCCCTTGAATTGAACAAAACTTGCAGAGAACTTAGAATTTGCCATCAATTATATAAATTTTGAAGTGGATCTGCTTGATCAGTTTTAAGAAGAAAATTGAAGTAAAAATTTATTGGCCTTATGGAGTGAAACCAGAAATGAAGCTCTTGTGAGGAAATAATAGAGGACTTTATTTATAAAAAATATTGCACCTTAAATCTGCTCATAAGCAATTAAGTTTAAGATTTTTCTCAAAATTTTAAAATTCATTTCGTTCGATTTCGTCAGACAGAATTTTCGTTTGACTCGCGTAGCAACTGGAAAAACTCAATATTATTGTATTGTATAATATATATTTATAATGTTTTTGTTTACATTTAAATCCAATACAGAATATAATTTTTTAATTCTTGTGTGTATAGTTTTTCATCAAGAGAAAACTTCAATAGCTATAATTTTCTCGTTGCTTAAAAATGCACCTCCACAATTTATTAAGACCACAATGGTATTAATTTGTTGGTATTTTGGGACAAATAACAATTAATGGAGATTCCAAATGGTACTTATAAACACTTCAATTGTTACCTTAAAGCTTCTATTATCTCAAGATATACAACCCTGGACAGCACGGACTTTACTCTTGCCTCACTTGCTACAGTTCCAATGGGGTACTGACGAAAAAAAAGTTTTAAGTTTTTGTCAACATTTCAAATGGCACGAGAATTTCATAAAGAACAAGCCCTATTACAGCATTCTACGACAATTTCCTGAATTTATATGAATTTTTAAAAACTCTAAAAAATGACGTCATATCATTGAATCTTAAATGGGAAAATAGATCAGTTAACATTACCAAATCCCATACTTAATATTGAAATGTAACCAAAATATCATTTGCAAGGTTTTTAGGTGCTAGAATCACGAAAATGACGGTTTCAAATTCCTACCTCAATAACTTTTCATTTTAGCAATGTTAACTGATGCATTTTCCCATTTAAGATTCAATGTTATGACGTCATCAATTTTTTTTTTTTTTTAATTCATATAAAATCAGCAAATTGTCGTAAAATACTCTCCTAGGGCTCGTTTTTCATAGAATTCACAGCACTTTTTATTAGTATTGCTAACTCAAATACTGGTCAGTACCCCATAGTCAGAGAGATGAAGATTTGCAATTTTGGGAAATGTAAGAAGAGTATCTAGCTATATACTCTATCAATATCAAAAAAGTTTTGGTTCAACACGCCTCCATAGACTGCGTGATAATGTCTACATCATTCGTGTGGTCAGAGTCGCTGTAGGTAAATTATGAACACTCACCGGTCTTGGCGGCGGCGGAGGCAAGCAGAGCAAGGAGAATCACCCTCAACATGCTGACCTGAAATAAATAAACATTGTTAATATATCTGAGAAAAGATCTTGAGTTCGAATCCTGGTGTAGTCACAAATTTTTGTATTAAATTGAAACATTTGCATATATAGTTTTTAAAAAGTTCTAATATACAATAAAGGTTAATTAATTTCTATTTTGTACAATATTAAAAATTTATAATACAATTTTTTTTGTAATTGTTAAGATAATTGTATATATATATTTATATTATTTTTTTTTATTAGTAACTAATATTAAAAAATTGAAATAAAGTATTTTTTAAATTAAATATAAAAAAATGAATCACAGCAATAAACAGGCACAAAATTAGTAACTTTAAAATGAATATGGACATTAAATATTCAAGAATTTCAATTCTCATACATGTTGAAATAAATTACCACAATATATAATATATAATAATTCCAATCTGACCTAGATTATGTAAAATTTATAGAAGAACCAAAAAGCCTTCATTTTTAAATTAGCTCAAAAACATTTTATTCTCGATATAAAGGTTTTCTTATAATATATTGAGAATTAACAATCAATTAAAATATCAATGACAGTATAAAATAGTTACATTAATCAGTAATTAAATTACAACAAGTATATAATTTACTTCAGAGGTAGCATCTTAAAGTTGAAATTTCCTTACAAACGTTATTCCCTTATAAATTTATTTCACTTTAAACCCTTATAAAAAGATAATAATCAGAAAGAACCTTTATGTATAAAAAAAAAAAAACAGTAAAACTTCAAAGTGTTCTTTTGACTCAAGTAGTATAATGATGCGTACACAAATTGAAATCTCTGACAACGCTATACAAAAGAGGAGATTGTGTTACTGTAATATTTTTTTTTACTACCATCTTGTTTTATTCTTTTTAATAATTGGCTTGATGAATTGTATTTTATATAATTGGATTGTGAAAAATAAATTTAATCCTATTAACCATTTTTTTTTTTTACTTTTATTGAACAAATTAATTTTTGTTACCACGCGCTTTGTTGATTCATTTGCAAAATAAAATCTTATTGAGGATTTCAATTTATCATTTTTAAATTCAAAAGGTTAATTATTTAAATTTAATGTGTAATTTAAATAATTTTAAATGTTATTAACTCGATCATTACAACATAGGATAAATTTATATTTGAATAATTTCTTTCCTGCAGTGAATTTTCTTGTTATGCATTTATGTCATGTATTATATAATATATTAATGGGGGGCATTCACAAAGCACTTTAACCCCAACTTTAGCCCCAAGTTTTATCCATGGTACTAAACATGGTTCTAAAACAGGAGCTAACCATGTCTAGCTCCTAGTTTAGCACCATGTTTAGTACCAGGGATAAAACTTGGGGCTAAAGTTGGGGTTAAAGTGCTTTGTGAATGCCCCCCATTATGTAATATATTATGTACTTGTGTGAATAAAAATAAAAGAAAGATAATTTTATAGATTTTCTTTCAACAACAAAATGTTTATTGCTAACTACATAAACTTGAAATGTTTGAAACGCTGCCTTAATTTTGCAGGCTTATGTACTCTAACTACCCTTGTCCATCAGTTTAAGTTTAGACTGAGGGAACTAAGGAAATTTCATTAAGGATGGTCATTAATTAATGGAGCATGTATATTATACAGATATACACTTCTCACATGCAGTAGTAATATTTTTATTAAGAAACATACAATGTGTAAAAATCCTACTTAGCATGATGGAATTAAACTTCCGAATTTGAAATTAGCTGTAATGTTCAAATAAAAATTATAATTGTAATGAAAAATGACGGACACTTCCTTGCAAGAAAACAATAGACAATATTGGTTTCATTTTTTTTTTTTTTTCATAATTAGAAAATATACCTAAAATTATGCATTTCTGAATTTTTCAGATTTTTTGGAGTGCGGGAACTAATTTAAAAAAAATATTTAAAATATCTGAATTAAAGTGTGGTACAACCTGATGGGGCAAGCGTGACGTCATCAATAGCCAATCACAGCACGATAAAATGACGTCACTGTTGTCCCATCAGGTGTATTACCCTAATTCAGATATTTTAAATTTTTGTTATAATTTTTTAAAATTAGTTCCCGCACTCCAAAAAATCTGAAAAAATCCAGACAAGCATAATTTTATGTATATTTTCTAATTACGAAATAAAAGAAATGCATCTATTATTGTCTATTAAAGATATTCGGAGCAATTTCAAGTCTAAAATAGTTTATAATAATAAATTATAATAATATTAAAGAAAGTTTTCCTACCCCACACACCCCTCAACATAGTAAACATAATTTTTGAAATCATTAGTCTCGATTCATCCGAGGATGGGAATATAAGATGATTCCCGAAATATTTTGAAGAAAACGGTTGCACCTGAAGTGTAGTGATAATAATAAAAACATTAACATTATAATTCAGTGCTCAAGTTTCTCGACGTACTACAATATAATCGACGAGTGGAAACAGTCCGATAAAATTCAAAATACCTCTATTTTAAGAAATATTAAATAAAAAAGTATCAAATTACTACATGTCTGCCATGTTAATTTAGGAAAATTAGCATCTCAATAGACAATAATGGTTGCATTTTTTTATTTCATAATTAGAAAATATACCTAAAATTATGCTTTTCTGAATTTTTTCGGATTTTTTGGAGTGCGGGAACTATTTTTAAAAAATTATTTAAAATACCTGAATTTAGGTGGTACACCTGATGGGACAACCGTGACGTCATTTGTCGTGCTGTGATTGGCTGTTGATGATGTCACGGCTGCTGTGATTGGCTGTCGATGACGTCACGGTTGTCCCATCAGGTGTACCACCCAAATTCAGGTATTTTAAATATTTTTTTAAAATTAGTTCCTGCACTCCAAAAAATCTGAAAAAATTCAGAAAAGCTTAATTTAATGTATATTTTCTAATTATGAAATAAAAAAATGCAACCATTATTGTCTATTAAAATATTGGTATTATTTTTTTTAACTGTTTTTTCAAGTCAATAATTTAGCAAAAATATATTAAGTGCAACATTACCCTTATTTATAACAGGATTAGTTGTTTATATTATAAGACATCATTTTATATAATGTGTTACGTATCTCACCCTTACGTTGGACTTAATTTTCACTTCAATAACGAAATTTATCCCTTACACCAATCATTACCATTTAGCTGTGGCTCCATGTATCGACTATGCTAACCTTATTTTATTTTAATAAATTTTAAGTTATTGTAAAAACTTATCAAATAAATTTACACTATAAAAAAAAATTAAAATATCAAAATTTTCAATTTTATGAATTAAAAAATGTGTAAAATAAATAAATATTATTATTTATCAATATTTATAATATTCTAAAATATTATGAAAACTATAAAATGTAATTATAAAAATGCATGCTGCCTATTTTATCAACATCATTTTCACTTAAAAAAATTAATTAGAAATAAATTTCATTTTTTTAAACATGAACCGAAAAGAAAGATAATTAAAAATGAAATTAATAACAACTAAAATATTGTAAAAAGAGAACAACAAAATGAATAGTAATTTCACTGACAAGTGTTTGATGGGGTAAAATTTGTAACACGAGCATCAATTTGTATCAATTGAGCAAGCTGGAAGTTCACACAGCGGAGCTGTCACCGCCCTCTCGGTCTAGCATATGTTTACACTTGAGCCAGTTTGAAAATTTAATGAACTTAAATTTCATTGAATTATTGGTTGTGTTGCACTTTTTAAGTTCACGATTGCAATATATATTATAGTATATAGTCAAGACAATTTGAAGTTGAGTGTGGAGCGTAGCTCGTTAGATCACCGAAGTAAAGCAACGTGGATGGGTGACCGTTTCAAATAAAAATTACGTAGCTTCTTTTCTAGAGTAAATTCATCTCGCTTTCCACCCATAGCAGTGATGCACTTGTGAGTGGTTCCTCAGGTTTTTGAACATCCCTTTAGTCCGTTGATAAAAAGTGTCCGTCCTGACTAAAGTTTTCCACGGTTCCCTCAGTCTCACCTCAGCGAATGCTGGGACGCGTAACAGGCCGTGGCCGCCATCCCTCCCCTCCCTTATCCTTATATATGCTCTTTACCCCGTCTCGACGAATTTTATACTAATAGAGGTATATCCATGTAAAAATAATTTATCCCCATAAATATGGTCAATCGTGGCATGCTGTTGAAAAATTATACAAAATGATCAATGTACGGTGTTAGTCATTGGACACATTGTTTAGTGCATACGTTGGTTGCATTAAATTTGACGAAGCTGGTACTTTTTGTAAATATTTCTTTATTAAAAAAAAAAAGGCATGAACCCTACTATTCCTGGGTAAATATCAAATTAATTTGAGTAAAATAAATGAAAGAAGCTGAAAACAAATCTTTATTAAAAAATTGAAATTATAAGAATTTTAATAAAAAATATATTAGCATAAATTCTGTATAATTATTATTAATAAAATTTTTACTATAGGTGGTGATATTAATTATTATATTTTTGTATCTGACTTTTTGATAGAGAAAAATGAAGCTTTTCACCCAGAGCAGTGATGCACTTGTGTGTAGTTCCCCAGACTTTGGACATCACTTTAGTCCATTGATAAAATGTAGAGTTGTCCGTCCTGACTGGGGTTTTCCACGGTTTCCTCAGTCTCAACTCAGCGATTGCTATAGTACGCCAATATCCTTTCTCTCCCTTATCCCTAAATCCATTGCCCCGCCGCGAGCTCCAAGCTCATAAGGGTATATCATTGTATAAAAAAAATACATATTTCAATTTTATAAATTAACTCATACAACTCAGTATATGCTGAAACAGTAAAATTTCGTGATTTAAATCATTTGAAATGGCATTGTAAACCCAGAATTCTTTCAATGCATTGACACGTTGACCTCTATAGAGGCTTCAATTGTTCCCCGGCGGGAAAATTTTCTCCATAAGTCACCATGTTAGAAAATTTGAATTTTTTCTCAGTAACTATTAAAGCTATTAATTTGAAACCATCTCCTACCCCTCCATTTAGCGATTTTCTGATAATGAACTAAGAACTTATTTTCCTCTAAAAAATTTTTTAATGCCAAAAAAGCGATTTCAGTTTGTTTTTTTTTTACATAGGGTGAATAGGACGGTGGGAATACCACAAAATCAGCTGACTTGAAGCCTCTATTGCAATTTGAGTGAAATAAATCAATAATGTTACAATATACATCTATAACAAACCGACCTCTTCAAAAATATATTGACTACATAATTCATAGTTACAACTTGTGAATTTTATTACCTTACATGTAAACTATTTAAACTTAAAATCGATAGAAAAATATATACGACTCTAAAGCAGATAGCATAAGAACAGGTATAATATTATATTTTGCGATAGCCTAATTTTTGCAGCCAATTAGAAAAAAAAAATTATTATGCCATTCTGCAGTTTAGTATAATATTGACGGCTACTACAGTCAAATTAACATAACATTCCATCTGGAAGTAGCCGAAAGTGTGAAGTTTGCAGCTCTTCTTTTTGTAATTCAGTTTTGAAATTTTGCATAGTTGTTTGAAGTAAAAGTACTGATCTATTTGTGAAATTGTAACGCTGAAATATGAATAGAAAGACCAGAAACCTCACATTTCCGGCTACTTCCGGAGAAAATATCATGTAAATTTGACTGTATTGGCTTAGAATTATAGGATAGATCTATATAAGAACATTCTTGTATTTAAAAAAAAAAAAAACACAAACTTGAGTCAGCCAGTTGCTGTTGAAAAATTTTTGAAAATCAAAGTATCAACAATATTAAAACGTCTACCTTTCTAAATAAAACATAAGGCCGAGCGTGGTTAGTGATTGGATGGGTGACCATTTTCAACAAAAAACATGTTTCCAACGCAAGGGTAAATAGTTTCACTTTGCCATAATGTGGTTCCACTAGCTTTGGACCATTGCACTTCCGGTTCATTGACAAAAGATGTAGCGTCAATCCTGGCTGAGGTTTCCACGTTTCCCTCAGTCACAGTTAATATTTTCACAGACGGTAAATAAATGAAATTATAAATTCCTAAAGTTTGAAATAAAAGTTTATTCAATTTTACAAAAAATGTAATCGACAAATTTAATATTCAATCAAGCCCATGATTTTGCTTTTAAAATATTTCTACCGTATCATTATTTTTTTAACTTTACACTTCGTATTTGAAAGTATTTCCGATAAAGAATAAATAATATGAAGAAGATATGAAATTAAACTCAATTAAGCGAATAATAGTTTGCGTAATAAATAATTAACATTCAAACGTATATTTACTTTTTACAGTGTGTAATATATTACTTGATTATTTAGTAATGAGACTGAGCTGGTAATATGCTTTGATAATTCATTAAGGGTAAGGTAACGCCACCAATGTTAAAAAAAATCCCACTCACAAAAATTCTGAAAAAAATTTAAAATGTTCTCCTCTACACCCCCTATCAGTAGCTAAAATATCAGGTCTACAAATACGATCTAGTTTTTGAGTTATGAATTTTCAAAGTTGACCAATTTAACATGGGAGTTTCATTTCTCCATGTTAAAGTAGTCAACTTCAAAATTTTATAACTCAAAAACTAGATCGTATTTGTATACCTGATATTTTAGGTACTGATAGGGGGTATAGAGGAGAACATTTTAAATTTTTTTCAGAATTTTTGTGAGGGATTTTTTTTTTAACATTGGTGGCGTTACCTTACCCTTAATTATCATTTTTCGCATCAATTATGAAATAAAAGTGTACAAAAAGTTATTATTTATTTAATTGATTATAGATATTATACATTAACAACAAAAAAAAATATATATAGAAACACCCTATGAATATAAATTAAAAAAACACAATCATAATGTTAGCATGTGTAAAATAATTTTATTTCAAGTTAACATCAACAATGAAGCATACGACATACGAATAAATGTTGCGATACGATTGTAGCATTCTTCAAAATAAAATATACTACTATTGTAATTAAAATTAATACTTTTACCCCTATTGACGATTATTACATAAATCATATCCAAAACATTAAATTAACAATATTATAGGATTATGCTCTTTTATACTGAATTTTACATTTAGTTTAACATAAAATTTCCAATCAATAAATAGGCAAGAAATAATTATAAAATATGAAATGTTTTATTCAAATTATTATATTAAATTTACTAAAAAATATATAGTAATTTTAATTACAATAAAACTAAAAAAAAAAAAAATTAAAATATTTTTTTAAATAAAATAATTATTATTTAAACTAAAAGTAATATAAGAAATTTACAAAAAATAGTAATTTTTTTATTACGGAGTAATGAATGTAATATGAAATATAATATCGTAATTAAGAAATAAAGAACATGGTTATAGCGGGAAATTTTATTGAAATTTAATCATTTTAATTTTACTTGTTACATATTTTACTGTACAATTTCAGATATTCATAATGTTATGCCATATTATGAATTTATAAATGACAAGATACAGCTATGTAATTTTTGTCGAAATACAATTTTATCAATACGCTTCAACAAGGCTTCCTAGAATATTAATTATTTTACGAAGTCAACAAACGGTTAGAGGTAAAGCTCTGAGTGTTTCGGTATGTCTTTTTTTTTTAAAAAAGTTTGTTAAATAGTATGTACAAATTAGTGAAATTTTAATGAATTTCGATGAACGTGTTTTTTCTTTAGTAAAGCATTTTTTCAAAATTATTTTCTACATTGTACAAAAATTTAGGGATTTCTATAAAGTTACTGTTTTTTAAATGAAATCATGTAAATGTAATTAGAACGAAGCAAAAGAGCTCAAAAATAGATGCCATTACATTAATCTCTTTAAAATTAACATCAATAAAAAAAAAAAACGCTTTAAGACGATCTGTCACTACTCATCACAGTCATAATTTTTTTGAAATGTATTGTAAAAAATAAAGACACATAGACTACCAGAATTGAAATAAATTTCATCTTTTATTCACTATTAAGCTCTCCTCTCGTCTTTTCTCCTCCTATTTGGCACAATTTTAAAGGAAGAAGGAGGAAAAAGACGAGATTACGTATTTTTTCCTCTTCTTGAACATAAAATGTTAGAAATATTTTCATTATTTCATCCTCACTTTGAGCGAAGAGGAAATAAGATGTGTTTTAGAGGTAAAAAGATTAGGTTTAGAAGTGTAAAGGATGAGTTGAAGACGTAATTTTTCAACTAATGTACAATTCGATCGTGAGAAATCTGCTTACTTTTATTTTTTCATATAATAATCAATTAATTTAATTATATAAATTAATATTAAAATTTTTAAAGTAACTTTTTATTAACAATTTTTTTAAAAGTTTTCAATTCCATTTTACAGAATTGATAGATACTTCAGATCAATTATATTTATTAATATTTAGTTATACGTATCAACATATCCAGCATATATAAGGCAAGGATACTGTGTAATCAACTTAAAGTGTTACCCATATTAGATATAAATTTTTAAGCTTTTGGCATTGCCTTTTTTTGCACTCTCTTGAGCAGCATTTCCTATTTGACTGTAAGAAAATATGTATCTTGTATGTTCTAATCAATAAAATCTATTTTATTTTATGATCGTCAGATCACCGAAGTCAAGCAACGCCGCGCGTGGTTAGTAGTTGGATGGGTGACCATTTTCAACAAAAACCACGTTTCCCACCCAGGGGTAAAACGTTGCGCTTTTTCACTATGTGGTTCCCCTGGCTTTGGACCATTGCACTTCCGGTTCATTGACAAAAGCTGTAGCATCCATCCTGTCTGAGGTTTCCACGTTTCCCTCAGCCGCAGGCAAATGCCAGGATGGATTTGCAAGGCCGTGGCCGCCCTCGTTCCAGAAGAGCCCGCGAAACGCTCAAGTTAGGGTTTCGGAAGGTTCGAGGTTTCAAGTAGTATGTAATTAGTAAATAGAAGTACCAAATAGGGTTTGATTAAAAACTAAAAAAAAAAATCTATATTATAAGTGCATAAATGTATAAAATGTATTTGGAATTGATCGAATGAATTAACTTGAAGTTTTGCCGTTTGTGAATATATTATATATATGATATTAAAATTTACAGACAATAGTATTATCATATTATTATATTAATAATAAATTTAATTATTAACCATCGATATTATTCATGAGATTATTAATGCAGCTAATAATACGATTACATTTTTTTCTGTATATGTTTTATTTTAATGCATACTATTTTATGAGATCAATGTGTTGAATATGGATTTAATTTTGGTCATGAGTATGCTAGTGTATTAAAAAAAAAAAATGGAATTATATGTATGGGATGCAATACAAATATTACAAATAACATTAATATTTTATTATTTATGTGTTTGTTTGGTAAGGAGAAATTTTGATTTATGGCTTTTTGATTTTATATAACAAAATATAAGCACGTCAAATTACATAAGAAGGTACATGATTATGATTATTGTAATTTTAATAAAGAATTGGTTCCTTCAAAAGATAGATTTTAATTCATTGATAAAGAGAGTGCTCTTGAATTAAGTTCCTGTATTATAAAAATATATCCACAAAAATAAGGATTTTAAATTGTTTCTTAATAGAGCATTATCTTTATAGTAAATTAATGTGTCAAATTTAAATGTTTATAATTTAGTGTTATATTTTTAATTGTTTAATTATGAATATGTGTGTCATGTGAAACTTGAATTTGATGAAAAAAAAAAAAATTAAATTTTGTTTTTAAATTTAAATAATATTTAATAAAATTAGAAATCTTTGAATTTTGTTATTGAACATGTTTTTAGCGTCTGACATTGTAATTAATAGCCCTTGCTGGTAAAAACTACCCTAATTGAAAAATTACGTCTTCAACTCATCCTTAACACGTCTAAACCTAACTTTTTTGTACCTTTAAAACACATCTTATTTCCTCTTCGCTAAAATTTAGGATTATAATATGAAGACAATATTTCTAACATTTTGTGCTGAAGAAGAGAAAACAATACGTAATCTCGTCTTTTTTTTTCTTTAAAATTGTGCAAAATAAGAGGAAATTAGACGAGAGGAGAACTTAATAGCGAAAAATTGATGAAGTTTATTTCAACTCGGGTATAATAAAAATAAAAGTAAAAAGTGTCATACGACTGTAACTACTCACGTGTCACAAGATAATCCCGGGTGTCACTACACGTAGAACTTTGCACGATGACTAACACTCACAAGTGTTGCAACTCTCCTCTGGCGCCTCGCGGGTTTGGCGCCTGCGCCACTTGTCATCACAGATCTTAGCGCCATCGTGGGATGAAATTAGGAACTAAAACCATGATCTATCTCAATGTAGAACAGCGTTTACATGTCAAGTTGAACTTTTGTAGACCAAGCATATTGCAGTGCTGATTTATATTTAAAAAATATAAATTTAAATATCAATTTTGAGGATTTTTTTTTTTTTTTTGTACAAAGATACACCCCTAAAAGCTTACAGCTCGCGGCGCGGTAATGGGTAGGGAAAGGATGGTAGCCACGGCCTGTCACACGTCCCAGCATTCACTGAGGTGAGACTGAGGGAACCGTGGAAATCCTCAGTCAGGACGGACACTTCTACTATTTATCGATGGACAAAAATGATGTCCAAAGCCTGGAGAACCACAAAGTGAATCACTTCACCGGGTTGAAAGTGAGATGAATTTATCCCAGGGAGAGACATATGAGGATAGTACTTGAAACGGTCACCCATCCAAGTACTAATCACGTACGACATAGCTTGACTTCGGTGATCTAAAGAGAACCGGTCAATGCACTGCACCACGCTCATTGCATCCTTTTTTCTTTGACAACTTATACTAAACCTTTTTGAGGATTCTGGTCACAAAAGACTGAATTTAACATCCCGGCTCCTCATGGCCCCGACCTAACATATTACCTTCATTTTTGTGGGTCAGTTCCAAACAGATGTTGGTATAATTGAAGCTATATATAATATATATATATATATATATATATATATATATATATATATATATATAGAAAACATTTCGAAAGTTAACCCGGCTGTCTGATTTGTTACTGCAAATTACGCAACAAACAAATATTTGTGAAGGAATGGAATTTTTGAGAATAACTAAATTAATAATTAACACTATGAATCTAGCAATACATACATTACGTAAGCGAACTAAAAGAGTCTAAAAGACAAAAGAAATTTGTTTCTGCTTCTACAATGCATCTTTATTTATAACACGTTATGTATTAAAAAATGTTATATAGATTTAATATATAAATTTTATACATATTGGGGGACATTCACAAAGCAGTTTAACCCCCAATTTAGCCCCGATTTTTAACCCTGGTGCTAAACATGGTGCTAAGCTATGAGCTTAACATGGTTAGCCCCTGGTTTAGTACCATGTTTAGCACCAGGGTTAAAAATCGGGGCTAAAGTGGGGGTTAAAGTGCTTTGTGAATGTCCCCCAATAATTTTATAATTTTTATTTAACTTTATTCATAATTATACTTATTTTTTTAAATATTAAAAATTTAATTTATTATTAAGAAGCAATAATTTATTAAAATACATATTATAATTATACTTTAATTTTAATGTTACAATTCAAACAGTAAATAATGTAATATTTCCAGCAATTTTGTGCGTGATGTAACGCTAGAATCATGATGGTATGAAAACCTGAATGAATAGTACTCCATAATATGCTAAAAATGTTCTTACAAAAATATAAAAACACGTCTACTTTGTACAATGAAAATTTAATATTTCTGGGAGTACCCTACTTGTATTTTTTAATTGAACTTTTTTTCTTACATGAAACAAATTAAGCTTTTTTAAATAGGACTCTCCATGCAGTGTTTTAATAACATTTACATGAAAGCAATATAAATTAATGGTGTATCTGCTTAATCATTCAATTTTTTTCGAATTTAAATTTAAATATCTGCTGTTTCTTAAAATTTTTACCAGTATCAATTAAAAAAAAAATTAAATTATTAATATAATATTATACATATATTTTTGAATTTATTAAACATTTTATTTGTGTTTTTTTATGCAAAATGTAGTTAATATAACTTTAATATAAAAATCTTTATTTAAATCCGTTATTAATAAATATTTTACTAAATATTGTACATACTGTTTTCAGCCAACAGCGAAATACAATCCGGTTTCGTAATACTTTCATGCAATGATAATACATTTCTAATCGAGATGGTAATATTACGAAAATTGTATGGCATTTTAAATGAGATGAAGTATTGCATCTGTACAGAAATCAGATTTATTCATATTGCATTTCATGGTCTTTACAATTGTATACACAAAATAGAGGCTTGAAGTCAGCTAATTTTATGGTGTTCACACCGTCCTATCTAAACCTATGTAAAAAAAAAAAAAAAAAATTGAAATTGCATTTTTAGCATTAAGGAAATTTCTTAGTAAAAACTGAGTTCTTGATTCATTATCAGAATTCCTCTAAATTTAGGGTACAAGATTTTTTTTTTTTAAATTGATAGCTTTAATAGTTACTAAGAAAAAATTCAAAATTTCTAACATGGTGGCTTATGGAGAAAAATTTCCCTCCGTGTAAACACTTGAAGCCTCCAGTGATGTAACTTCATTTCTAAGAGTTATTTTCAACAGTAGAAAGCAGGTCAGAATTGCCTGCAGTTTCGCATGCATAACAAACTAGAACACAAACATGATACATTATTCACGGTCTAAATGGAGGTGTCTACCAGCTATGTTAATTATTCAAAAGTTGCAACTTTGCTTGCGGCCAGTGTGCATATACAATCTTCTACAGGAGACAACATAATAGAGAGGTGAATTGTTTTTTTGGGGAATTATTACTAAGATTCTATATTCATATAAGACTTATTTTACCAACTTCAATTTCCGCTGGGCTTGTATTTGGCTTGCAACATATTAAACTATAACCAGCAAATTTAGTATATTTATTATTATCTTAGTTTTGTACTATTGTTTTTATACAACTAAATTTAATGATATTTTATTTTGTTTTTAGGAAAAAATGTATGGTAAAAAAATTATTTGAAAATAAAATTTTAAACATTAAAAAAAAAAAGAAAAAAAATCTGTAAATTTAAAAAAAAAATTTACTTTTATAGTTTAGTGCAAAATATAAAAAGTACGAATTTCCTTAAAAATTTCGCTGCATCTACTATATTTTGCCCCCATAAATGGTTTGCAAAGACAAATACTATTTCCAAATTATAAATATTTGTTTTACGATTTAGGATTTGTGTACATAAAAAATTTATATTTTTAATTTTGTTAACGATTAACCTCAGTTACTACGCGGGTCAAAGGAAATTTCTGTCAGACGAAATCGAATGAAATGAATTTTAAAAATTCGAGAATGATCTAAAACTTCATCGCTTATGGTTTGAGCAGATTCAAGGGGGTGGTTTCCTCACAACAACTCTATTTCCGGTTTCCGTCCATAAAGCCAATGTTAAACTCCCACCTCGGTTTTCTCAAAACTAATAAGAGTTGATAAGACCGATTCATACTACACATTTTATATTCTATATAGAAATCTTCGCAACACTGCAGCATTTGAAGATATATAATGAATTGTTATTTTGTCAAGACCATGCAAGATATATTAAATTTTCATTTAACATGATCATTACATAATATCAAAATAATGGAAAACGAGTATTGGTGTCTGATTTTATTTTAAATAACACTACGTTCATATAACAAGCAAATTTATTATATATATATTATTTTGATTATTTATTTCATATTAAAAATATTTATACAATAAAAATATATGTATAGGAATGTGAAAATAAGCAATAAAAAATTAAAAAATATATTTTAAAAAATTTCACTATTTTTCAATACAAATATAAAAAGTACTTACTCAAGTATTATGAACAAAATATAAATATTGTACAATTATATGATAAACTCTGATTTGTTAACATAAAAATTGACATTTTTAAATATTGTTACTTACTTGGAGAAACTAGCCTAGTTCACTTGCTGGCCAAGCAATATGATGACTATTTTATTGTACCAAAAAATTACAATTACTAGACCAGAAATAAAAATTTAATAATAACTCCATCAATTTGCAAGCTAGAACTCCCTAATAAAAGACCACTCGCAATGTGTATTTTAGATTGTATAATAAGTTAACATTTTGTGTAAAAGAAATTACATAGATTTTAAAAATTCTGTGAAAATGTTACTATATGATTGTGGTTTAGGGAGTTTTATTTCTTATTTACAGTTTAAGTTCTAATATATAAATTTTTGACGTGTCTAACCTTCATATTCAAAGTGCTTGCATTATCAATGTTTGTATTTTTATATGTGGAATTTGACGAAAAAACCATTTGAATACAAAAACTGTGTTGCTAGTGTTTCAACTATAATATCCATTTCTCCCTCGTGGTCAACACCAACTGATATTAAATTGATAGCGGGTATCAAATTACAGTTGACATGCTATTGAGTAGTTAGCCGACCCCAAGTTTTGAGTAGCCTAATTGCTTCATTAACTTAGGTGAGAAGTACATTTGCATAACACATCAACCACCTGGATAATGTTAAATTATTATATATCTACTTCGTGCTTGTAATAATCCATTTGAAAGGAGTATGAAACTCCCTCTTACGTCCTTTTTACTTGAAGTTTTCATGGTTTTCTCAGTTAAACAACACTAATACGGTGATGGTCTAAAGAGTTTAAAGAATCCAATATTTCTTACTATACAGATATTTAGCTTTTCAATATATTTCTTAAAAAATAGTACCATGAGAAATCTGAAAAAAGCTTTTGAGTCACTTAAATTTATATTCAATAATATTAATACATAATTATAGTACATTATGCGATGTATTGAAGTAATGGCAAGCAAAAATAATGTCAAGAATAACGTTCAGGAAATTGGTTAAAAAGTTTTTGCTCAATAACTGTTATTACTCTGTAAAGTACTTTTTACAGTGATATTTGTGTATTTTGCACTTTGACGTGTCTTACCCATGCATAATGCTTTATTTTTAATTGATATTAATATTATGCATAAATGTATTTGGAATTGGACGAATAAAAGAAATTGAAATGACAGTGCCAGCAAAGTATTGAGAAGTAACATTCTTATAATCTCAAAGTGTATATATTTCTATAGTGTAACAATACACCCGACCCCATGTACAGAGGTTCTCATGGTTCCCTCAGTTCAATAATACAATAAAAATATATCACGTAGATTGTCCATTGATATAGTGCCAGCAAATTATTGAAAAGTAGCACTCTGAATATCCCAAAGTGTACTTGATATATTTCTGTAGTGTAACAATATATCCGACCCCTTGTACAGAGGTTCTCATTGTTCCCTCAGTTCAATAATACAATAAAAATATCACCTAAATTTTCAATTGATATAGTGCCAGCAAATTATTGAGAATTAGCATTCTTATAGTCTCAAAGTGTGTTTATTTCTATAGTGTAGCAATACATCCGACCCCATGTGCAGAGGTTTACATGGTTCCCTCAGTTCAATAATATAATTAAAATATCACGTAGATTTTCAAATTATTGAAAAGTAACATTCTTATAGTCTCAAAGTGTACTTGATATATTTATGTAGTGTAACGTGTTTGATCGTGTCTTTGATCAGTGATGGCCACGGTTGATCAATATTCTGTGGTCACAAGGAATCATTCCACACACGAGCCTTGCTGTAATTGCTTGTTTCATGGCCAATAAGACCGTACAATTGTTTGACCTAAATTTTAACATTACAAGAACGTATCAGAAACATCCATTGCAATTTAAACCATATAATAATACAAAGCTCTTTTGTATCGTAACGTATTGGGGATAGTTTGAATTAAATGTTAAAAAAAAGAAGACACTATGATGTGCAATGTATAATAATTTTAATAAATTCAGTGTTGAAATAATTGTAAGTAATATATTATTACTTATAAGTTGATATAATGCATAATGATTTAAATTTTCAAGAAATAACATTTTTACGTATTAAAAAATTAATTGTAAATAAATACTTTTTTTTATAAAAATATTATTAAATTATAATTGTTTTCCCAGTATTAAAATAAAACAATTTTAATTATTTTATATACAATATGCAAAAAGAAAATTGAAATAAACTATTTTGATTTCTCCCAGAGAGATATTTTGTAGAAAAACCGAACGCGACCGACATTAATGAATTGATACATGAATTACCTTGTTAATGCATCGTTGAGAAAAGCAGAAAGTAATAATAAATCTTGTGTACCTGATGGATAATGGTTATAAATAGATACCGGATTTTTAAGATGTAAAAACTTTATTTGAAGCGCTTAATTAAGCTCTAATAATTATGCAAATTAAGCTGCATTAAGCTGTTAAAAGTTAATTAAGCCTCATACGGCTTTTTGGTTTTTATTGCATGCATATTTGCAAAGATAATATCATAATATATGTTTAAAATATTTATTTACGATAGAATTTACATTTGTAAATACCTAAATTATTGTCACGTGACAGCAATTACGCACGGTGATTGGATAAAAATTTGACAAATTTACGCACAAAAGGTGAAAATTGGCGATCGTGACTGCACCATAGTATCAACTAGAGCCACCATGAGGAGAAAAGTCGCAGCATTATACAACTCCCCTTCACTTTTTTTTTTTTTTTTTTTTTTTTTTACTAAATACATTACGTCTTCAGTAGTCCTCACTGAATCAAAATGGACAACATACATGAAAAATTTTTATTGCAGAAATGAAAAGATGGCAGTATGGCACTAAATTATGCTACTTTGAATGTTTTCAGATTTCTTTGAGACCCAGAACTATTTTTAAATAATTTTATTATTGAAAGTTCTGTTAAGTGTTGGCACCCCTGAATCTTTAATAAAAAGATATTGACGCCAACAGAGGGCGTGGCCGCACTTTCAATAATTATTTAAAAATAGTTCTGGACCGTTTAAAAAAAAATCTGAAAAAATTCAAAGTAGCATAATTTGGTACCCTCTATTCATTACTGCAATAAATTTTTTTCATATATGTTGTCCACTGATCGTATTTTCCTGCATTTTGAGGAAAAAGTGCACTTTAAGCCGAAAAAAGTGCTTTTTAAGCCTTAAAAAACACATTTTGTTGGTTTAAGCCGTAACCCCTAAATTAAGGTTTTTTAAGCTGTAAAAAAGATTATATTTTTGGCCATAAAAATGCATGATTCGTGGACAGCTTTCATTAGTTTTGATGTGCTATTTATTTCTCAAAACCGTTACAGTTTAAAAATCCAGGCCCTAGTTATAACTTATATATTACATTATGAATTGCAAACATTGGATTTGTTATAAATATAAATTATGAATGTATTTGTTATATGTAAATAACTAGGTGCTTTGACGAAGTAGTTTTTCGTAATATGTGATTCATCGTTTTGGGTTGACTGAAGGACACTTTTGTGAATGGGATATCGTTTTTCACGTCTCCCATTTGGTTATTGTATCCTTTTTTGATGTACTGATACTCGATAAACATAATATATTAATGTTATTAAACAGAATTTCAATATGATAAAATTTACACTCGGGCCAGTATCTGATGATCTGATGATGTTATTGGCGTTATTGCAATTTTTTTTGGACTTTCAACATTCAAATAATAGTGACATGAACGTTGAATAAATTAAGATAAAAAAAATTGAGGAATATGTACAACACGAAACCGCTTCAGTAATTTTAGCATTTTTAAAAAATTATCATTTGATAAACTTATTAACACTATGTGGCAGAATATAATAAAATATTTTTAAAATTGTAAATTTTATTAACATAAAATTTTAAAATGTAATTATTATAATTTAATTTTAATTAAACTTTTCAATCTTGCAATAAAAAAATTATTATTTATTTTAATATTTGTGATATAAATTTATCAACACTTTTAAATTTTGATTTATACTAATCTATATAAAAAAGGTAATTTAATTTATTTAAAAATGTATAAAATTAAAATTCTTTCATATCATTTGAAGGAAAAGTTCCAAAATAAATACACGGAGACACGTAAGATTGATATGCAACAAGCGCAAATTCAACATATATGATTATTTGATGTTAATGCTTCATACGTTAGAACAATCCTTTAATCACGCCAGCCAGCTACATGGCCTCCCTAAAAGTAGATGTGGCCAGAAAAAAAGTCGTTATAAAATAAATTCCTGTATAAATGGGAGCAATTAATGGAGTACCGACCTCTAAATTTTTTTATTGCAGAAATGGATAGAGGGTGCAAAAATATGCTACTCTGAATTTTTTCAGATTTTTTTGAGGCTCGGAACTATTTTTAAAAAATTATATAAAATCCGTTTTATGACGTCATGGGCGTTAATGTCCTATCCTTTTCTTAAGGACAGGCACCTCGTGACGTCAAAAAATGGACTTTCAATACTTTTTTAAAAATTCTTCCCGGTCTCAAAAAAATCTGAAAAATTTCAAACTAGCATAATTTTGCACCCTCTATCCATTTCTGCAATAAAAAAATTTAGAGGTCGGTACTCCATTGAAAAAGAAATAAGTAATCCAAGTTTTTCACTAGTCACGTTTAGTATCATCTAACCGTAGTTTATGAGAAACCTGGATAACGCTCGTGTTTTAGTTATATTTTCTGACTTTTATAATTTTGTACATTTTAAAATATTTATCAAGTTGAAGAGCAGGCGTACATTTAATGAAATTTATTTAAATGATGAACAAAGTATTAAAAATTTTTGATGAACTCACACGATAAAATGACAATAATAAAACTCAGAGAGTTGTGTAATATGAAGCTTTTGAAATGAAAAATAATTCACGCAGAAGTGAAGAGACGGCAATAAAACACATCTGTTGTGTGAAATGCTTTGAGAGGTAAAATGTGGAAGAATTATATTTAATATGTCCTGTCACACTTTTGAGAATTCGGGAGTTTTATTTGAACATAACACGATTTCGGATTTTAGTTTTATAATATGTTATATACAATGAAAATAATTCTAATATGAATGTAAGCATGGGCACAAATATGGAAAACAATTCAAGAATGTTATTAAAATAAGAAATAACAATAAAATATTATATAATATGTAGTACTGAAAAGATATCTTATATATTTTAAGGTAAAATTTTACGACAATGGCATTGAAAAATTTTCGGAGTAAAAATATTACATTGCTCTTGCAACTTTCAATTTTATGTACCCCGCAATACTTTACTGCTAAAAAAGTGACATAAATTTCAGGCGCTGAAGTCTGAAGAGTGATGAAAAAGACGAGAAAAGGACATTTATAATTTTATAAGGGAGGTGTGGTGCAGTGCGCTTGACCGAGTCTCGTCAGATCACCGAAGTCAAGCAACGCCGAGCGTGGTTAGTAGTTGGATGGGTGATCATTTTCAACAAAAACCATGTTTCCCACCCAGGGGTAAATTGTTGCGATTTTCCACTTTGTGGTTCCTCTGGCTTTGGACCATTGCACTTCCGGTTCATTGACACAAGCTGTAGCGTCCATCCTGGCTGAGGTTTCCACGTTTCTCTCAGTCACAGTCAAATGTCAGGATGGATTGCAAGGCCGTGGCCGACCCCGTTCTGGAAGAGCCCGCGTAGTTAGGGTTTCGGAAGGTTCGGGGTTTCAAACTTAGTGAGTAATTAGTAAGTAGAAGTACCCAATTGTGGTTTGATTAAAAAATAACTTTATATATAAAAAAGGGGCATTAACAAAGCCTTAAGGCCACATTTAAGGCTCAATAATTTAAGACCAGAAATTTTGGGTCTAAAAAACACGTCTAAAATCAAGCTTTAAATTATCGAGCCTTAAATGTGGCCTTAAGACTTTGTGAATGCCCCTTAATATTATATAAAAAATAATTATTATAAATAATATTATATTACATACGTTTATTTTTCTATTATAATAAAATTATTTTTTTTAATATAGTTTATGGCTGATTAAGTTAAAAGGTCTTACCCAAACTTTTGTTGCTGTTTTTATTTCTTTGAATGAAGTATTTTTGAATGGAATGTAACTCAATATAAATGCAGTTCTCTTTTTATAAAAAATAATTACATAGTAAAGTATGATAAAAAATTATCTCCATAAAACATAATTTTATTTATAATGTCTTTTTAAGTAGAAATTTGTTTCAACTAATTATTAAATAATCAAAATATAGGACAGTGGTGAAGTAATGTGCACATGAAATGCAATTAGTGATGTTAATTGACTTGCCCGCCCTCATTATATGCTAATATTTGTATACACTACAACTGATGAAAACATATCACAAAATTAGCAAGGTAGTATAGAAAGAAGGTAACCAACTAAAATTTGTTTTGGATTCTTTACACTGAACTATATTATACTAAAGAAAGCTAACGCCTGCTCTTCTATACACCATCCGTACTGAGGCAAAAAAAGTTTCTCCTTTAACAGCTGATCCCTTAACATGAAATAACGTTGAAAAGATTCTGACTTTCCTATTTTATAGAGGAAAAAAATAAGCTGGCAGGTGGAAGAAGCAATCTTTATTTGTCTCAAACCCTAGTGTGTAGTCGCGCCCCCTGGTTCTTTAGTATTTACTGTGGTACAGTGCGTTGACTGGTTCTTTTCAGATCACCAAAGTGAAGCAACGCCAAGCGTGGCTACTAGTTGGATGGGTGACCATTTCAATAAAAAAATTTACTTCTTTAACGAACTCAATAGAAATTCATTTAGCTTTTTACAACTGTTGCTCTCCTGGCTTTGGACCATTGCACTTCCTGTTTATTGAAAAACGCTGTAGCGTCCATCCTGACTGAGGTTTCCACGTTTCCCTCAGTCACAGGTCTATTGAGATATGGAAAGTTAGTATTAGACTCATAAAAATTGAGCTTGATCAAATATACTCTTTTCCAATATTTAGCCGAACAACGCAAATGCTAGATTATTTGTTTAAATTTTAAATTAAAAAATATTAAAATTGGGGATTGTTTTTGACTAAGCAATATTGACAAAATTTTGCGAATCTCAAAGTTTGATTTAGTATTTACTGTTGATTTAGCACCCAATTTCGATAAGATGACTTCATGCATGTATCAACGTAATGATAATTATTTTGAATTCATATTGTACACTCTTCGCCTCGGAAAATTTCCCACTTGCAGCCTTGTTAATTACCATGACCTATGTTGTTCTTACGGAAGATGGTGATTAACAAGGCTGCAAAGGGAAATTTTCTGAGGCAAAAAGTGTACCATGAAAACATTAATTTACTAAATTTTTAGTTGGCCAAATAAAAGTAGAAATCCACGCTGTTGCAGGAATTAGTTATATAAAAAAAAAAGTAAAAAAGAATCCTTTGTCGATTTTTTTTACAACAAAAACAAAATTAACAATTAATTCTACCCGTACTTCAAAACAATGAAAATTAAACAATAAAATGAATTGTAATTGTAACTTTTGTAATAGGTTTGAAAAGAAAATTGTAAACCATGTTGTTTCGAAACTATACAGCTTCTGGTTTAATTAGAAAACATAAAAATTTAGAGCGTGAATAAAACAAATGCTATTGTTTAGAGCTACGTTGATCGACATTCTGTTACACAATCAACACTAATTGTAAATAATCATGGATTGCGAAGAGGAATCAATAATATATATATCTAAAAAAAAAAAGAGATGCGTTCGAAAATTTCAACCCTTTCACAATGGAGTATCGACCTCAAAATTTTTTATAGCAGAAATGGATAGAGGAGGAAAAGTTATGTTACTCTGATTTTTTTCAGATTTTTTAGGGACCGGGAAGTATTGCTAAAAAGTTTTGGTGAGGTGGGATTCGAATCCACGTCCCTTTTGGGTCCTATCTTTTATTAAGAGAGGCGGCAAGAGGCAGCACTTTTTGTGCACATTCAATAATTTTTAAAAAATAGTTGCCGGGCTCTAAAAAATCTGAAAAAAAATCAGAGTAGCATAACTTTGCACGCGCTATTCATTTCTGCAATAAAAAAATTTGAGGTTGATACTCAATTATTTAATTCCAGGATGTTTTTTTTTTTGTTATCCTTCCCAGTCTAGCTTTCATATTTTAAATAAACAAAATGGAGATCTGCCTTTTCTGTACTCATCTTGACTGTACCAACGTCAACTATTTTACGATTTGTTTCCCTACAGACTTAAGTACAACACAGTATAGTTATTTTATTCATAGCCAATATTTCCATAGACCGTAGTGGTCATAACACCCAGGGGAAATAAGAAAATTGTCCTCAAAATACTTGCCAGGATTGTTCGACGTAACAAAGTTCTGTTCACAGACATTCTACAGTCAAATTTATGTAAGATTTCCTCCGGAAGTAACCGGAAGTGTACAGTTTCTGGACTTTCTTTTTGTATTACAGCGTTGCAATTTTACACATTGGTCAGCACTCCTTATATACAAAACCCTCCGAAAAGTTTCAAATCTGAATTAAAATCAGAACGGCCACAAAATTCACACTTCCGCCTACTTCCGGAAGGAATTTTAAATTGATTTAACTCTATGTAGACAAGGAGAGAGGGGAAGGAAAAACTTTATCCAAATTGGTAACGTAACGATAAAAATGCATAAGTCCAATTTGTCGAAGAAAACCCCCTAGTTAAAAAATTACGTCTTCAACTCATCACACGTCTAAACCTAATCTTTTTACCTCTAAAACACATCTTATTTCCACTTCGCTCAAAGTGAGGATGAAATAAAGACAATGTTTCTAACCTTTTATGCTCAAGAAGAGGAAAAAATACGTAATCTCGTCTTCATTTCTCTAAAATGGAAGCTCCAAAAGACAAAGTTATGTAGATTTGAAGTTTTAGGAATGTAAGAGCACTCAGTCTATCAATATCAAAATAGTTTTGGTCACCACACCTCCATAGACTGTGTGATGTCTACAAACAAAGCAGAAGTAACGTTCGTGGTGTCTAGAGGTGTATTTAACGTGCAGTAATTCAACGTACTTAATTGACTGTTAAATTCCCTTGAAATATAATTGAAAGTCAAGTACCTTCTGATAAAAAGGATTAGATTAAAGATGGCGTCCAAGCGCAGCTTATGTTCCAATCTACAACCCACGTCTGTTGTGTGATTGTGTGAGGATTAAAGAAGAAGGATTTCAGTAAGTCCGAACTGAAAACGTCATCGTACAAGCTTTGTCCCTCGAGTGAACACACGAGATTTGTGAGGATTTATATTTTGTACATTGCTTATATTTAATTGACGAGCGGATTTTTTTTTTAATATTTTATAAATAAAATTGTGTTATAAACAAAAATTAAATGCAAATTAACATTGTAAGCTATAATATTATTTAATATAATAAAATATTTTGCAATATTATAATATACTATTCATTTTAATTTTATCATGTTTATTTTTTATTCAATTTTTACAAGTTATTTTAATAATAAATATTTGCAATAATTTTTTTGGAATTTATTTTATTAATAGTATGTAATGCTTTTTCAGTGTTAATAATAATCCAGGGCCAGTGCTAATATTATACCATTAGGAGAACTTAAAAACGTAAATACAGATTTAATAATGCAGAATTAAAAGTTTTATTTATAAATGATTTTTTAAATATAAACAATAAATATCAATTTTTATTTATTTATTTTTTTTAAGTTACGAATAAATTTATTAATGAATCATGTTTATAGCTTTTATGACATTTTGCTGATTATTTTTTAAATTTTAATAAATAAAAAAAAATTATAAATCAATATAAACTTTAGTGAATATATCAATAGTATTTGCTATAATAATGTCACAACGATAACGCTACAGCTCAAAAGTTAAAAAAGTTTTAAAATTTTATATATTTGAAAACTCCCAGAAATGAGAAAATGACAAAAATCTAATATTTAATGAAAAAAATGTTTTTCGATAAAAAAATAAAGTTCAGTAACAAATACGCACAGTGCATTACGGCGATGCACAAAATTTATAGTAGAAAATTCATTGTGCTGGCCGATATATAAAATTATATTAAGGGTAAGGTAACGCCACTAATGTTAAAAAAAATCCCTCTCACAAAAATTCTGAAAAAAATTTAAAATGTTCTCCTATACACCCCCTATAAGTATCTAAAATATCAGGTATACAAATACGATCTAGTTTTTGAGTTATGAATTTTTAAAGTTGACCAATTTACTTTAAAAATTTATAACTCAAAAACTAGATCGTATTTGTATACCTGATATTTTAGGTACTGATAGGGGGTATAGAGGAGAACATTTTAAATTTTTTTCAGAATTTTTGTGAGAGGGATTTTTTTTAACATTGGTGGCGTTACCTTACCCTTAAGGGACTACCCAAGTTGATATAAATTTTATCTTTTCTTCGCTATTAAACTCTCCTCTCGTCTTTTCTCCTCTTATTTTGCACCATTTTAGAGGTAAAAAAAATACAAGCTATTATGTCTTTTTTCCCCTTCTTAAACATAAAAAGGGGCATTCACAAAGTCTTAAGGCCACATTTAAGGCTCGATAATTTAAAGCTTGATTTTAGACTTGTTTTTTAAACCCAAAATATCTGGTCTTAAATTATTGAGCCTTAATTGTGGCCCTAAGGCTTTGTGAATGCCCCTTAAGATGTTAAAAATATTGTCTTTATTTCATCCTCACTTTGAGCGAAGAGGAAATAAGATTTGTTTTAGAGGTAAAAAGATTAGGTTTAGACGTGTAAAGATGAGTTGAAGTCGTAATTTTTCAACTAGGGTCCTCAATTAATGAATCGTTGGTAGTGTACATTATAAGAGTTTTTAAATTATTGAGAAATGCTAGAATTGATTTGTTCGTCCGTTCAAATAAATTTTTAATGTACAAGATTTTGATAAAATGTGCCACATTTTATACAATTTTGATTCGATGAAAAACTAAAAACATATATTATAGTTTTTTTTTATTGTTGAAAAATCTGATGGGACATTTTATTCTCTAAGTTAATAAAACACGCACGACGGTAAATTCCTCTTCGCTTGCGGTCCGATCATTAAATTCCATCCATGACGTACGTGATTGTAGGATTCTCAGCTCGGGAGGCACGAAAATTAATTTGAAATTCCCATTGGAAGTATCCAGAAATATAAAAGGGTGTTTTGCAATTTTGTGAGGTTAAGGGAAACGCATTGACCGGCTATCATTAGATCACCGAAGTCAAGTTACATCGAGCTGGGTGATCGTTTCTAGTAAAAAAATACGTTGTTCATTTCCTGGGGTAAATTCATCTCGCTTTCCACCCAGTGCAGTGATGCACTTGTGTGTGGTTCCCCAGGCTTTGGACATTACTTTGGTCCATTGATAAAAAGTAGAGGTGTCCGTCCTGACTGAGGTTTTCCACGGTTCCCTCAGTCTCACCTCAGTGAATGCTGGGACGCGTAACAGGCGTAGCCACCATCCGTTCCCTACCTTATCCCTACCCATTACCCCGCTTCGAGCTCATAAGGATGCGCATTCTTGTACAATAAGTAAATAAAACGTATGATTCAGTTTTCTTACATAACATGTGTAAAATTTCAAATTTGTAAAAAGAACGAAGAGCTGGGGGGGAAAAATGGTACCTTTGACTTCTCCCTGCTGAATTTATGAAATAAGTTGATCTGTGATATGAGCAAGTTAGTTTAACATGATATTTTAAATGAAATGGATATTAAATTTAAATCAGTTTAAGTTTGGAAAATTTTACAATGGATTAACGCATCTTAAAAACTTTCAAATTTATAATTATGAATTGAAATAGAAAATCTACTTACGTCAAAATTACTACTGGTCTTCCTAAAAAAATTAATTTTAAATTGTAGATTACTGCGATCACTGTATCAATCAAAATTTAATAAACCCTAGTTAAACAATTACGTCTTCAACTCATCCTTTACACGTCTAGACCTAATCTTTTTACCTCTAAAACACATCTTATTTCCTCTTCACTCAAAGCGAGAATGAAATGAAGACAACATTTCTAACATTTTATGTTCAAGAAGATGAAAAAATTCGCAATCGCGTCTTTTTCCTTCTTTTTTTCCTTTAAAATGGTGCAAAACAGGAGGAAATTAGACGAGGAGAGAGCTTAAAATAGCTAATAAAAGATTAAATTTAGTTCAACTCGGCATCAATGTATATGCCTGCAGCTTTTAGTTTTATGTAACCCACCTTACAATGATGTATAATCAGTCGCCTAAATTCAGGAGCAAAATAACGTGGTTCTCTTACAACTCAAATTTTAATTTAACTATTTTATGATAGGGTGAATAATTGTATGTAACTCAGTTCCAACCGATAGGGCTTCATTTAGGGCCTTGGTTGGACTGTATTTGTACACAATTTATCAATTTAATAATAAAACTTAAAAAAAAAAAAAAAAAAAGTTTGACTTAAGTTTCAACTTTTTTAACTCAAATTTGGGGACTCTGAAGGGATTATTAGAATAGGGCAAAGTATGCAACCTGCGCGCAAATATGAAAACGTGTGACGTAGAAACTCCCTAGTTAACACACAACAAGTACCTGATATCATAGTTTGAGTGTCAAGGAGTGATTTGCTATAAATTTTAGTAACACGACCGAAATCAGCGGGGTTTTCTACCCTAGTATCAATAGTTTTGTCCCTAATATCAGTTTACTTTAAGAGTGATAATCGAAAATATAAAAATTTTATTGCAGGAAAATTTCGCCTGCTAGGCAGTTTCTACGTCACGTTTTGGCGCTAAATTCAAAAGAAGGAAGATTTTTGAAAAATTCCTATGTCTCCAACTTTGAAAATTTTAACTTTTTTTTTGTGGACATTTAGTTTCAAGGCATAAATCATCTGAAAAAAAAAATTAAAATAAATGTAGGAGAATTCCCCATTTCCTGTACTATTTTAGCACACTGTTTTCTTGTTATATAAGTTACCAAGACAAATTCACCAATCTGTCACATGTTATTGAGATGTCTGGTTCTTCTGTAACTCAAGAGACTGCAACACTTGAGACGTGACAAGTTTATTTATGTCAACTACATATTGGATGTATACTAGACAGGTATTTGTCTTCTGTGTTTGTAACATTGCATACACAGAGTTTTATTTTCATGAGTTTGTTAAGGATTATTGTCACTAATGTGACTAGTGTAATTAATTTTTGATGGTTAAAAAAATATAACATTTAGATCAGAACATAGAGAACAAAATGACTGTTCACTTTCTGAGGTAAAAAAAGTAATTATTCAGGCCAGTTTTTGAGATATTAATTTTTTTAGTTGAAAAAGATGCTGATTTGACTTGATTTGAGAATGGTCGCCAGATTTCCAATTATATTCTCTTATTATCTTCATATTTTATATTTATTTTCTGCTTTCAGTATAATTTTAATTTTTTATATAATTTATTTTTATTATTAAAAAAAAAGTACGGCACAAGTACTTTACATTTTTACATTACATTTTAGAAGTGATTTTACAGCAACAATATTTTAAATTGTGATACATAATAGCTGATTACTAGTTAATGATTGCAATTATATTAGTCTTTCCAAATAACTTTCTAGAAAATTATATTTAAAATTTTTGTCTTGCAGGTATTTTCTTGCGCCAAATGTAATGATCTACAAGAATTATTCAACAATAAGAATAATTCTAAGAATTATAGCAACATTATTCTAAAATGGCTACAATTTTTATTATCAATGATGGACATATTTTATCTATGCATACCATATATTATATTAAATATGCCAAATAATTTATATGCAATATTCAAGAAAATACTTATATACCAGACGATATCAAATACACATAGTGCTCTGAGACACCTGGTACCCCCACTGTATGACAAGTAGATAAATTTCTAAGAATTCAACTTTGGAGAGTGTAAAGAAATTTATTGATACAGAAAAGACAGAAAACAATTGTCTGCTAATGTACCCTATTTTTTTTTATTTGACCTAATTTTCGTCTATAATAAATATTCAAAATAAATATAAATTTTTACATATATTTAAATTTGAAAAAAAAATAAATTTAAATATTTTTCAATTGAATGCTTTATTATTTAAAAAAGTATTGAAGATTGTTTCTTGAATTTTGGTTTCAATACTTCTGTATTTTTTATTATGTACAATTATTATACTTCCACTTTCCACAGGTATGCTGCTCTAAAACCGCAATCTCATCCTAGCTTACTGGTTCTCATATTCATTGTATCATGTTATTGTAGTAATTATAACGATTGTTTTTCATTATGACTTATCTTTTATTATTTATGTTTGTTCAATTACATTTTATTGCTATTATTTCTCTGCTTTTGTCTCATGATAATAGAGTATCGACCTCAATTTTTTTTATTGCAGAAATGGATACAGCTTGCAAAATTATGCTACCCAGATTTTTTTTCAGATTTTTTAGAGCCCGGGAAGAATTTTTAAAAAATTATTGAAAGTGCTTTTTATGACGTCACGAGGCGGCAAGTCCTATCTTTATCTTAAGGAGCGGCGTCTTGTGACGTCACAAAAAGGACTTTCAATAATTTTTAAAAATTGTTGCCGGGCTCAAAAAATTCTGAAAAAAATCACGGTAGCATAACTTTACACCCTCTATCCATTTCTGCAATAAAATGCATTAAAATATTTGTATATCCGCATGGCATCATGATTTCTATTTCAACACAAATTTCGTGAAAGTTGGCTGCTCGTAATATTTGTCTCAAAAATCTTTATTACTATTTTCATTATGCAGCTGCTTTGTAACAATACAAAGCAAATATTTTGACAATGGTATACGTCATAAATGGACAATTTGCATCACATTTTTTTATTAGCTCAATCGAAAGAGGAGGTTGAAAAATACACCTGTGAATTTTATGAGATTTTTATTCGTACTGCATCATGGCTATAAAAGAGAGATGTAAAGAGGTCACGTGACCTGGAGGCGGCGCCCGTATCGCCTATGACGTCATTGAACTGTCCGGTCAAGCAAACGATCGTCTATATAACGCTTGTTAACAATAATTAATTGTTGCTTGTTTCCATAGCAACGTGGTTGTTTACAAGCGTTATAAAGTCGATCGTTGGTTTGACCGAACAGTTCAATGACGTCATAGGCGATACGAGCGCCGCCTCCAGGTCACGTGACCTCTTTACATCTCTATTTTAGCCATGATGCAGTATGAATAAAATTCTCATAAAATTCACAGGTGCATTTTTCGACCTCCTCCTTCCATTGAGCTAATAAAAAAATGTTATGCAAATTGTCCATTATAAGTAGGGGAATAAGAGTTCAAAAATTACACGCATAAGCAGATGTTAAAACGCAGAAACATATCATAAATAAAGCAATATCATGAAAAATAATAGTTTATGTGCTAATTTATCGACTACAGTGATCATAATATTATTAATTAAATCAACTGCAATATAATACATTATAAGGGGCATTCACAAAGTCTTAAGGCCACATTTAGGGCTCGATAATTTAAGACCAGAAATTTTGGGTCTAAAAAGCATGCCTAAAATCGGGCTTTAAATTATCGAGCCCTAAATGTGGCCTTAGGGCTTTGTGAATGTCCCTTTATAACAGACATTATTTATTAGTTTGCTATAATATTTAAAGCAATTCAAGATTCTTTTTGCTAGAATTCGCGATGATTTTCTGGTATATTTAACAATGAAAACCAAACTACTCGACTCTCATTGAAATTGCATTAGCGAAAGATTTGCATAAAACCTCTCGTTTGTCAGCTGTTACCGCGGCGGGAATATTTGAATAAATTGAACTTTTTGTTCTTTCGGAAACGATGCATCTACAGCTTTCCTGACCCAGTTTTTTTTTTACGTTGCTTTAAAGGAAGAGCTTTGGTAATGATATATTTTCACCACGCTTTTTATTTACTCTTCTGCTTTTTTTTTCTAAAATAATACATATTTCACGATCTCTTTAATTATATATAAGTACCTCTAACTGTAAGTAATATATAATTAAAATAATTCAAGATATAATTTTACTTTATCACTTCATCATCATCTATTTTTAAACATTGCCATAAACACCCACTCGTGCATCCGGGAGGTGATTGATGGCATCCTCCATCAATTGCCGACCATTCTGATCGAGGTTTCCATGGTTTCCTCAGTCTCAACCAGATGAATGCTGGGATGGATTGTTTAGACCATGGCCGCACCGGTTTGGAAGGGACCTACAAACGTAGGATCTACGAAGAGCCGGGAGATTAAATTCAGTCATTTAATTGTTGCCAGTACCATGTACTAGGGTTCAGTTAAAAGCAAAAATAAATAAATAATAATAATAAATAAAAATAAATAAATTGGTAAAACTTTTAGTGTAATAAAAAGTAAATAATTATAGTTTTAAAATATTTTAAAAATGCAGAAGCTATGATTTAAAAAGCCTCAATTTCTTTCGACCTTATATTTCTTAACAGATACCATGATAATAAAAAGAATCATCTGAAATAAACACAAGAAAATGCATATCAGTAAAAAACTTCCATCTTTTGATATGAATACTTATTTGAATGAAACTCCTACAAAAGTCAAGTGATGCTATAAAAAACAGAAGATGAAAACTTTTGACTCGCGTAGTTAGTAGCGATGTAAATTGGAATCCCCTCAATAAAATAAAGAAATAAAAATAAACTCGAGGGGAATTTGCTGCTTTGTAATTGAATTGTGGTAGCGTTTTTTATGGTAATCGACTTTTATAAAATAATTGGATGACAAAATCAATATATTAAGTTATTATCTTTTAGCTGTGGTACACATCTTCTTTGATTTTACGCTTGTTGAATTTATATTGTTGTATTGAGTAATCACATTGTTGAAATTATAATGATCACTATCGATTTTATGTATTGTAATTTTAAAGTGATTCTTATTAGTCCTCAAAATGTAAAAAATTTAAATTTTTCGGTGCAAATATTTGAAGGATTTGCATGGGAGAGAAGGACTAATGCCTTTTTTCAAATATTGACCGGACATAAAAAGAAACACCCGTCAGATTTAAAAGGTTAATACACAGTATATTACAGTTTTTACCCCTAGTTGAAAAATTACGTCTTAAACTCATCCTTTACACGTCTAAACCTAATCTTTTTACCTCTAAAACACATATTATTTCCTCTTCGCTCAAAGTGAGGATGAAATGAAGACAATATTTCTAACATTTTATGTTCAAGAAGGGGAAAAAAGACGTAATCTCATCTTTTCCCCTCTTTTTTATCTCTAAAATAGTGCAAAATAAGAGGAGAAAAGACGAAAGAAGAGTTTAATATATATTATAGTGAATTAAAGATAACATTTATTTCAACTCGGGTACGTTGTATAGTTAACGTGTATAGATTCGACTGCGTACGGCGATCGTCTTTTGCTTTATCCCATCCAGACATACGGCTAGACATGTCTCGAGGCTAGAAGTCAACAGGTAATCTAAGATCTGTTATACTCTAGTATTATTTTTTCCTTCCCCCCCCCCCCCCTTTTTCACCTCTCTGGTCCTATGCTCAGCGAATCATTATGAGCTCGATCCCATGCATGTACCGAAAGGACCATAAAAAATGCCTATTTTTTTACAATATTGTATCGGCAACGATGTGTGTTTTGTATTTATGAAATGAAGGTCACCAGTCATTGCTGCTTCTCTTATCACTCATACCTTGATTCCTGAAGGCGTGCTGGAACCTGTTACATCATTTTTTCTGTGCCGCTCCTGAAATCTTTCCCGTCTTCCTTTAATCCTTACATTTCATTCTTCAAATTAATACCTACCTTTTAAATCTATCATTTCCTTTATTTCCATCTAAAAACCATCTCTCCAGACAGTGGTACAATCCCATAATCCTCTCATTTTCCTCTCGGTGATGGACTGGAGAGTAGCCATTACGGCGAAAGCCGTTTGTCACCTTCACAATCGTCCTTCCGCAAAGAAGAATTTATCCCATTACCTTCACCTTACATCCCGAGAAGGCGTCTCGGCAGGCCCAGGATAGTTTTATTGTTAACTCGTGTCCGAGACACACATTACATCGGGACCTGTAACTAACTCAACATCAATCAATCATCATACCTTGATGTCAAATGTCTTTTATGACGCCACCCATAAGACCTGTGTATATCCGAGTTGAAAAAAATTTCATATTTTATTCACCTCTCATCTAATTTTCTCTTATTTTGCACCATTTTGGAGAAAGGAAGAAGGAAAAAGACAAGATTACGTATTTCTCTTCTCTTTGAGCATAAAATGCTACAAATATTGTCTTCATTTCATCCTCACTTTGAGCGAAGAGGAAATAAGATGTGTTTTAAAGGTAAAAAGATTAGGTTTAGACGTGTAAAAGATGAGTTGAAGACGAAATTTTTTTTAACTAGGGAAGGCATTTTATAAGATCCCGCTGGTACTGCTTTATGTTACTCAAATGATGGTATTTATTTACCCCCCACTCATCCTGTAGATAATTGTGAATTCATTTTCGGGACACTAACCATCCTGTCTACGGTTTCCTATGTTCCTTCAGCCACAACTAGACAAAAATATAATTAATTATTAATGTGGCTTAAAAATCTTACAACATGCAGTATACCGTATGTAACAACCATTTTCAGTTCAACAGAATAAAGGTGAATGTATCATAATTTATCATAAAGTAAAATTATAATATTATATTATACATTTTTTTTTAATAAAGAAAAGTTGAGATAATAAACAAAAACAATGTATATTATGAAACTTACTGCAATGCAGGTATGAAAATATAAAACATGGACTTTGTTTTTTTTAAATTGTTAAAATTATTTATAGTAATGTATGAAATAAATGTAGATAAGACCTAATGCAGTTATGACATGATACATTTCTCTTGTATATTGTCCATTCTCGGAACTTGTAAGTGGCAATTCAGAAGATTTATATCAACTCTCAATGTCGTCTGAGTGTTTGTATCTTATTATTATTGTCTTCATATTGTACGTACACAGTGAATAATAAATGTACATTATAATATAAACTTATGTGGCGCAGTTTGTTTGACCGAGTCTCATCAGATCACCGAAGTCAAGCAACGCCGAGCGTGGTTAGTAGTTGGATGGGTGACCATTTTCAACCACGTCTCCCACCCAGGGGTAAAACGTTACGCTTTTCCACTATGTAGTTCCCCTGGCTTTGGACCATTGCACTTCCGGTTCATTGACAAAAGCTGTATCGTCCATCGTGGCTGAGATTTCCACGTTTCCCTCAGCCGCAGGTAAATACCAGAATGGATTTGCAAGGCCGTGGCCGCCCCCTTTCCGGAAGAACCCGCGAAACGCGCAAGTTAGGGTTTCGGATGGTTTGGGGTTTCAAAATAGTATGTAATTAGTAAACAGAAGTACCTAATAGGGTTTGATTAAAATAAATAAATAACATAGTTACACTTAATTAATGATATTTTGTTTTAATTTTAATTAGTTTTATAACTTTTATATCATTCATATTAGCTTTTACAATTATAAATTAACAATTAGAAGAAAGTTGCATGGAACGCTTTGTTTAAATGGATTTTAACATTATTTCCATCAGCATGTAATTTTATTATAAATAATAAACTATAACATATTTTACAATGGACAAATTGCATGACACTTTTTTATTGCAGAAATGGATAGAGGGTGCAAAGTTATGCTACTCTGATTTTTTTCAGATTTTTTAGAGACCGGAAACTATTTTTAAAAAATTATTTTAAGTCGATTTGATGACGTCACGAGGAGTCTGTCCTTAAGAAAAGGATGGGCGCTAAACGCCCGTGACGTCATAAAACTGACTTTCAATAATTTTTTTAAAAATAGTTTCCGCTCTCAAAAAAATCTGAAAAAATTCAGAATAGCATAATTTGGTACCCTCTATCCATTTCTGCAATAAAAAAATGTCATGCAAATTGTCCAATGAAGTGAAAAAATTAAATATCTTTTTCACTTAAGGTAGAGATAACGTCGAACAGATGTTCGACGTAATCTTCTTTGATTAACATGTAAACCTTAGCAAATTGACAAAAATTCTGAAATTTTTTTGAGAGTCAGATATTAGTGCCTAAAAGTCATAGCAAAAGTTTCAAAAACATTTAACGAGACGATTTTTTTAAATTAATTTTTTAGTTTGGCTCTCCATGGGAAAGCCCTATGCTGAAAATTAAAAAAATTAATTAAAAAAAATCGGCTCGTTAAATCGTTTTGAAATTTTTTCTATGGCTTTTAGGCACTAATATCTGCCTCTCAAAAAAATTTCAGAATTTTTGTCAATTTGTTAAGGTTTACATGTTAATCAAAGGGCATTACGTCGATCAGCTGTTCGGCGTTATCTCTACCTTAATATAAAATAAAATACAACTTTCAAATAATTTTAAAATAAAAAATTAACAATAAAAAAATAAATTTTTTATTTTAAAATGCATGCAATTACAATTTTTTATTAATAAAGTTTTATTTATATTACTGAAGCTTCCAGCCAGCATAATCCAAAAGTCTAGTTAGCAACACTATATATTTTATAACTACATGAACATGAATGATTTTGCAGTTTTTATAAATTGAATTAACAATGTTAGGATTTTCATTATATTATGTGATCATGTTATAATTATTTAAACAAGATTTGATCTCTAATATAATATAAGGTTTACATAATAATATAATAATGAATCAAATTAATTACTGAATTTTGTATATAATTTTAATCACAAATTCATAATACAAGAAATTGCAAATAATATAGAATCAAAATCAAATTAAATTGTATTAGTGATAACAAGTATAGACAAATCTGTAATTATACTTGTTCTCAATTCAATTGTTTACCCTGGACAGAAATTTTTCTTTGCAAAAATAAATTATAATATATATTTTATGCTTTTACTTAATTCTGAATTTCTAGTATATAGAAAATAGAGTTATATATATGAATTGTAATATTGTTGAACTAAAATATGTTAAGAAAAAAAATTAAAATTCATTCTCATTGTTAACATTTCTCGTTTATATATTAATGTTAAATGCAAATTCCATTGTTTTAGTATTAGTACTGGGGAGAAAGCTCTTGCAGCAGACAGTTATGCAAATTAAGACATTTCTGCATTCTCTTCAAGCTTTAAGAGTACACTTGCTATGAAACATTCGACCTCCGTGTTAGCATGTATAAAATAATGGACATAAATTAGCATACAACAAGAATTGTAATATTTTTCTTTAATGTTTTTTCCCTGGTTGAAAAATTACGTCTTCAACTCATAAACTTAATATTTTTACCTCTAAAATACATCTTATTTCCTCTTCACTGAAAATGAGGATGAAATGACATTATTTCTAACATTTTATGCTCAAGAAGAGGAAAAAAAATCATAATTTCGTATTTTTTCTTCTAAATTGGTCTAAAACAGGAGAGAGAAAAAAAGATGACCGGGTCTCGTCAGAACACCGAAGTCAAGCAACGCCGAGCGTGGTTAGTATGGGATGGGTGACCATTTTTAACAAAAAAAATGTTTCCCACCCAGAGGTAAATCGTTGCGCTTTTCTACTATATGTGGTTCCCCTGGCTTTGAACCATTGCACTTCCGGTTCATTGACAAAAGCTAGCGTCCATCCTGGCTAAGGTTTCCACGTTTCCCTCAGTCGCAGGCAAATGCCGGGATGGATTGCAAGATCGTGGCCGCCCTCGTTCCGGAAGAGCCCGCGAAACGCTCAAGTTAGGGTTTCGGAAGGTTCGGGGGTTTCAAAGAAGTATGTAGTTAATAGGTAGAAGTATACCCAATAGGGTTTGATAAAAAAATAATTGAATAGAGTCAATGTAACAAACTGCCAATTTCCCTTCCTTCGGGCGTTCTATAATTTCTATTCAAGTCTAAATGGTACATCATTAGCAATAACATGCCCCTGGCAATTTAAACATTCTATACATCAACCGTTTTAGTTAGTGTATTCAATATGTCGTATTTCAATAGGGATATTATATTGGAAGTACGCTTCGATTATGGGTATTTTTAACAAACATCTGCTTTAGAAAAGCATTGAATATCATTCATATCTATATTTTTGGAATGTTTATATAATAATGAATAGTGTTTTATATTCATAAAAATTTGTAATATTATGGACGATTTAGGTATGTCCAATATTAATTATATATTTTATTATTCAATTCATTTATTCAATCAACTGGCTGTACAGGGACAACATGGATTACGTCAATTTTAATAATAACATTAAAAATACACAACATAAAATCATCAAAATGAATTATTAGTACTCCCTATTCTTTATTAAAGATATATTAATTAATTAATTAATTAATTAATTAATATAACGCACCATAATAAATATTACAAATAAAGTATTTTGAATTTAATACAAAAGTCAATCTGAATTTTGAATGAGTAGTTTATATAATATTCTTATAATTTTATTATATTTATAAAGAATTTAGGGTTTGATTAAAAAATTGAATGAAAAAAATAAAATAAAGAAATTTGACATTAACCTTATTACTAATTAGGATATCATTTAGAAAAAATATAAAAGTTCAACAAAATTTAATTTTTTTAAAATTTTGTTATTTAAAATTATACGCTATTACGATATAACAAAAATATTAAAATGATTTTGCACTCTGTTTTTTTAATATAAGTAGGTTTGTATATAAAATCAACCGTCTAGACGATTTAATGATGTTCTTGAAAATAAAATTGCAAGAAAAATTTCTTCTGCAAGCTGAATAAACGTGGAATAACTTGCACTTGACCTGCATCAAAGTGAAATAATGATGCAGGTTTTTTACTCTACAAATTTGTCTTTCCAAGCAAAAATACTAGGGAAATCAAAAAGCTTAAATTCAATTACTTTTAGTCATTATTTGAGAGAGAAATAAATTTTTAGCAATGCAAACCTTGTGTTTTTTGACATGAATAAACTTTAATTTTTTATGAAATTGCTATAGAGAGTTTTATAATTTAATAAAGATTCTTTTCATGTGTATTATGTTCTCAGTCATTCAAATTGTCAATTTCGTTCCGGATACTACATGCTACCCTAGTTAAAAAATTACGTCTTCAACTCATCCTTTACACGTCCAAACCTAATCTTTTTACCTCTAAAACACATTTTATTTCCTCTTCGCTCAAAGTGAGGTTGAAATGAAGACAACGGGTGCGATTCACGAAGCAGTTAGCCAGGTTCCTAACAACGTTTAACTATTATATCTGTTTTAGGTGTTAAATCACCTAGTTAAAGTTATACGTGGTTAAAAACCTGACTAACTACTTCGTGAACCGCACCCTATATATTTAAAATCTTATTAGAGCTGCAACTATGCATATATAACAATCCATTTCTACACTGTATTCGTTTTAATTTGTCAACTATAAATTACGTTTTTTTACATCAAATAAATATTATATCAAAAACAAATTTAATTTTTATATACGCCATTTTTAAACCACATTAGCATACAATTCGGATATGGGACATTTTTTTATAACGAATTTGAACTAAATTAATATCTCACAATATTTCATGAGAATGATAGAGAAAAACAAGTTCACATGATTCAATGGAATATAAGTTATATTTCAATAAAGTTATGATTAAAAGTGTGAAGATCTTATATAATTTTCACGGTCTCATATTGTAATATGTTTCCTAATAATAGAGTATCGACCTCAAATTTTTTTATTACAGAAATGGATAGAGCGTGCAAAGTTATGTTACCCTGATTTTTTTCAGATTTTTTAGAGCCCGGGAACTATTTTTAAAAAAATATTCAAAGTTCTTTTTGTGACGTCACGAGGCGGCAAGTCCTATCTTTTTCTTAAGGAGCGGCGTCTCGTGACGTCACAAAAAGAACTTTCATTAATAATTTTTTAAAAATAGTTCTCGGGCTCAAAAAATCGGAAAAAAATCAGGGTGGCATAACTTTCCACCATCTATCCATTTCTGCAATAAAAAAAATTGAGGTCGATATTCCATTCATTCAAAATCAACGGCGATGTTTTTTTTTTTTTTTAATATTATTTTATATTATATTTCAATATACAACAGTAATACTTTATAAATATAGTTATATAATACAAATAATGGGCGCGATCCACAAAGCATTCAGCCAGGTTTTTAATAACGTTTAACTAGGTATTTTAACACGTAAAACAGGTATAAATAAACAAGTTAAGCTAAACGTGGTTAGAAACCTAGAGTTTACTGCTATGTGAATCGCGCTCTTTAAATTATATATTATGCTAAATCACGTTGCATCTATAAACTGCAGTTAGTATGCACTTTGTATGTCAATATTAACTAAAACATAAACTTGTTAATTAATTAATGCTGTAACTAAACAAACTATATATATTCTGCATAACAATGTTCATTTATTGTACAACATTCTGTTATATAAACTGTTTTAAATTCAACAATCAAAATATGGTGGAACAACCATGCAATGCAATTGCACTACAGTCAAATTTACATGATATTCCTCCGGAAGTAGCCGGAAGTGTAAAATTTCTGGTTTTCCTATTCATATTTCAGTGTTATAATTTCACACAAAGGTCAGTAATTTTACTACAAACCATTCTGTAAAGTTTCAAAACTGAATTACAAACAGAAGAGCTGCAAACTTCACACTTCCGGCTACTTCCGGAGGAAAATTCAAAATAATTTCACTGTAACTCCTATGCAATGTTAGTCTGCATTACTTTGATTAGTTAAAGTTGCAAAAGCAGAAGTTGAACTGCACATAAGGTTCATTTTCGTATGTTATAACATTATGAAACAGGAGAAACATTCTTTGCTGAAAACATAGAGGTGGTGAATTAGGTAACATGGTCAGATATGTAGAGAGAGAGAGAGAGAGAGAGAGAGAGAGAGAGAGAGAGAGAGAGAGAGAGAGAGAGAGAGAGAGAGAGAGAGAGAGAGAGAGAGAGAGAGAGAGAGAGAGAGAGAGAGAGAGAGAGAGACCAAGATGCGGTTAATAATTTAAGTTCATGTGGATCTGAGGTCATTTAAATATGCACACAGATGAAATTCCCGCCTGCAACCTACAATGTTAATATTTTATTTTAAAATACATATGCATCAAGGTAACCAAAGCAAAAAAAAATCTATTTATAAACAGAAAATAGTTCCGGAACTCAAAAAAAGCTGAAAATAAATTCGGAGTATAGAATAATTTGGTACCCTCTATTCATTTCTACAGTAAATTTTTTTCATTCATGTTGTCCATTACTCAATGTCAAACGATAATAATTACTGTTAGCTAAAAACACCCTCGTTTGAAAGAACACAACAAATGACGTTGCAACATGTCACGTGACCGCATGTCCTGACATGTCCTGCAGGTGTCGGTGACATCACTCTTGTCACACCAACATATGAGAGTGCTCGGGAATCATTACGTACAATGTAATTTTCATTAACTTTTATAATGTACCAAGCATTAGTATAGGGAGTTTTCTACAATCGACAATCTACATGACAATTTTTCATTGCAGAAAAAATTAGGATACCTGGCTCTCACCCAGGATGCTCGGTTCAAATCCCAAACACGGCAGACTTTTCGCGACTTGGGATGGGTGTGACTGGCTACTAGATGGAATTGGTAGGAAGAACGCAGCGGAGTTGGTATGGCTGTCTATACTCCGCTGAGGTGATTAAAACTGCGAAATGTTGTGCAAACAAAATGCGTGCCTCACTTAGAAAAGGTACTTAATTGTAGAGGGTATCAAATTATGCTACTCTGAATTTTTTCATTTTTTTTAAGTTCCGGGACTATTTTTAAATAATTATTGAAAGGTCAGTAAATTAAGTTGGCACCCCTGAATTCTTAATAAAAAGTATAGAGACTGGACGCCTATTGATGCCTCCAGATGAGGGCGTGGTAGTTCTTTCAATAATTATTTAAAAATAGTTCTGGGTGTCAAAAAAATCTGAAAAAATTCAGAGTAGCATAATTTGGTATCCTCTATTCATTTTTGCAATAAATATTTTCACGCAGGTTGTCTATTTGTTTATTCAAAAAAATGTTGAAATAATGTTGCTTCTAGGAAAAATACGAATACTAAACGATCCCGAGTTGAAATAAATTTCATCTTTTCTTTGCTATTAAACTCTTCTCTCGTCTTTTGTCCTCTTATTTTACACCCTTTTAGAGGAAAAAAGAGGTGAAAAGACGATATTACGTCTTTTTTCCTCTTCTTGAACATAACATGTTAGAAATATTTTCTTTATTTCACCCTCACTTTGAGCAAAGAGTAAATAAAATGTGTTTTAGAGGTAAAAAGATTAGGTTTAGACGTGTAAAGGATGAGTTGAAGACGTAATTTTTCAACTATGGGATTAATTTCAGTAATTTCGGTATCATAATGTATTGAAAATTTCAGAAGGAATTGAATGAAACAAAATTTAACAATTTCAGAATTTTGATCGCTTATGGTTTGTTGAAATTCTCATAACATCTCCATTTCCGGTTTCCGTCCTTAAGTTCCAATGTTAAACTTCTACCTCAGTTTTCACAAAACTGATCACACAAATCCATTCTAAAATTTTAATGCCACCTATGAGTTCAGAATTCCTTCAAGTCCTTTTAAATTCAAGCGGACCTATTATTTATCCTTAATAACATAATATCTCAGATTTTAATATATTTTAGCATTAACTGTCTTAAATATTACGCAGCAAAGGCTTGATAACATAATGGAATATCGACCTCAATTTTTTTTATTACAGATATGGATAGAGGGTAAAAAATTATGCTACCCTGCTTTTTTTCCAATTTTTTAGAGCCCGGGAAGTATTTTTAAAAAATGATTGAAAGTTATTTTTGTGACGTCACGCGGCGGCAAGTTCTATCTTTTTCTTAAGGAGCGGCGTCTCATGACGTCACAAAAAGAACTTTCAATAATTTTTTATAAATACTTCCCGGACTCTAAAAAATCTGAAAAAATCAGGGTAGCATAACTTTGCACCCTCTATCAATTTCTGCAATAATAGAAAACAATTGAGGTCGATACTCCATTACATAAATGAAGAAATTATATACAGTAACTACATATAAATAAATCTTTCAAATCCTACGTATAAAGATCCAAACCTAAACATATGATAACTCACCACATATTAAATAAAATGAAGATTAAAATCTAATACATTTCCATTCATCTCAATATAAGCTATAGAAACATTTTGCTATTCAAAGCAAAGCATCAACATGCATTGGGATATTAGATCCCATAAGAGAGAGGTCATACGATATCATACATCTGGGAATGGCCAGGATTTCTTTAACCTCACAATAATCTGCAGTACTCCCTGATGTCAGATCTACCTGAGGTAGTTGCTCACTACTTGGTCCACAGTACAGCAGAACAACGTGCTTGGAATATATAAATCATTATTGTATATCAGGGAGTGTGCATTTGCAATGCGATTTTTTTTTTATTTACCTTTACTATATGAATATTTTGTGTTATTTTGTTTTGATCACCCTAGTTGAAAAATTACGTCTTCAACTCATCTTTTGCAAGTCTAAACCTAATCTTTTTACCTCTAAGACACATCTTACTTCCTCTTCGCTCAAAGTAAGGATGAAATGACAATATTTCAAACTTTTTATGTTCAAGAAGAGGAAAAAAGACGTAATATCGTCTTTTCATCTATTTTTTCCTCTAAAATAGTGCAAAATAAGGACGAGAGGAGAGTTTAATAGATAAGAAAAGATGAAATTTATTTCAACTCGGGGTGGTTACAGTGGTTACACTACTAGAAGAGTTGAAAATTCAGGCTATAACATTAGTTTAATTACATTTTCTATAATTATTAAATTTCTACTTTTTTGTATTTAAAAATTAAGTAACTGTTGCAGTTTGATAACTATTATTTATATATAATAGTGGTATTTTTAGTGTCAATTTTATTTTAATGAAATTTTTTTTTTATGTTCTTAATGTTTACTTTTTTTTTTATTAAAAAATTATATAATTTATATTTAGTAAAAAGTTTGATAATTGCATTTCTTAAATATAAATGCAAAACACTAAATAGTTAGATAGTATATATCTTTCAATGCCTTCTACTTTCATTATGCGAATTCAGGAATGTTAATTATTAGAATATAATCATAAAAATTTATACAGTATAACTTCATAACAGATCGATTTTTGATCGTAATGATTAAATTTGAGAAGGTCCTCTTTTCTACTTATGTTTAGTCTCACAAGGTATTAATGTCAAGGAGGTATTTCATTCCAGCTAGCTTGGTGTCTACTTGAGAGACAAAGAGACGTTCCTGCTACTTTTACGTAGCAGCCGACAGGGTTATTTTAAAGGGTTATTTTAAACCCTGGCTGGTACATTATCATGTAAATATTAAGTGAAATAAAAAAAAAAAAAAAAAAAAAAATAGAATTAAAAAAAAAACAAAACAATATACTAGGAGTAGTAAAATATTGCCAAAGAAATTTAAAAAACTAATTTTGATATTTTATATTTTATTGATAATAGTTTTTTGTATTTAATTATTATATCTTTGATATAAATATGGAATTTAATAAAAAATTAGATTTGGAAACATTTTTATTTATTCATTTTTTTTTATAAATTACACTATTTGGGAATTTTATGCAATGAAATATCGTTCCAATTCTCTGGTAGGGAGTATTGAGAGAGTCTCGTGAAGAAAATTAGTGATAATGGAGAATTATAAATCATTATAAATGCAATAGATAGCAATATGTAACATTATATTTATAGACAAAGTTATATGAAAATAAAAATATATGTTCTCTGTATGTATACTTGTAAGGGCACTTTGTAATTAATTATACCTGGACTACGATATGGGATATCAGAGATGTAATGCATTATTGGGAACATTCACAAAGCACTTTAACCCCACTTTAGCCCCGATTTTTAACCCTGGAGCTAAAGTGGGGGTTAAAGTGCTTTGTGAATGTCCCCCAATTATTTTAAACTCCATACATACCATTTGAAGTGTTTTTACTGAAATTTTAATATATCTTATTCGATGTCTTAACCTTAAGGGTTTATGAAAATTTATCTCTTATGGGGAGTTCTTATAATTTGTCAACAATTTTTATTTATATCAATTTAAATTTTGAATTTGAATTAAATGTAAAATGTACTCTAATTGAATGCAAATCTTATATCAACGTTATGTCGACATTGTTTAGCAGCACCAAGTGATAAGATTGTTGGGTAAAAAACGAAAAAAGGACGGCAAGAAAAGCAGACCCTAGTTGAAAAATTACGTCTTCAATTAACAATTTATTTTAAATATAATGGCAGTGTTACACATATTTATAAAAAAAATAATAATTAATGAATCGGTAAAATTGTTAATATTAAAAAACAAATTTTAAAGCAATGTAATATTTTTTAATATTTAAACGCGCTAATAAATTACAAGTTATTTCAAAATATATAATTCATCACTCTATCAATATTTTAGTGTGTAAACGTGTACTATCTTTAAGAAATCATGAAAGACATTTCTGCTGCAGCTGTAACAAATAGAGATACAGATTTTTAATTTAGAAGAAAAGTCTTTCTATAGCTGAATAAAATTTACCACTCTTTATCACCTTTTATAACAGCTGGAGTACAATTCATTGCTGTTCCGATGTACAGTACACAACGAACTTTACTCCTGCTTTGTTTGTAGGTGTTACCACGCAGTCTATGGAGGCGTGGTAAACCAAAAATCTTTTGATATTGATAGACTGGGTGCTCTTCTTACATCTCCCAAAATTACAAATCTCTGTGTCTATTTATTCTAGCTGCAGCTCTAGTAATGAAGGCTTCAAGTCAGTTGATTTTGCGTTGTTCCCACCGTCCTATGTAAAAAAAAAAATTGAAATTGTTTTTTTGGCATTAAAGAAATTTTTTAGAGGAAAATAAGCTCTTGATTCATTATCAGAAGAGTCCTAAATGAGGGGGTAGGAGATGGTTTCAAATTAATAGCTTTAATAGTTACTGAGAAAAAAAAATCAAATAACATGAAGACATATGGAGACAATTTTCCAGCCGGGGAACACTTGAAGCCTCTATTGAGTAACGTTCGTGGTATCCAAAGTTGTACATACGAGCTAATTTTCTGTGGTCCCTGGAGTGTTGTCTCCTTGCTATATATGAAGATATTTCGCCACAACGTGAATCAAATCACGTGGTCTCTGGAGAACGAAGTGATACAACTTCGTGTCTCATGAAAATTGACCAGGACTTCAGAAACTTCAATGTTTTACTGTATGGTAGCGCCACTGTCAAACATAAATGAATTTTCAATTTTTTTTATGGTTTTTAGGCACTAAAATCTGCCGCTCAAAAATATTTCAGAATTTTTGTAAATATGCTAAGGTTTACAAGGGGACAACGACGAACAGCTGATTCATGTTATATATACCTTAACTAAAAATGTCCGATACAGGTATACTTTAACATGGCCAGATTTGGAATTTTTATTCAAACAGCTAGCTTGTTGGACTCAATGTTTTATATTTTATTAGAGGATCAATTATTATACAATCTTTAGTAGCCATGTAAGCAGTTTTAATGCATACAAATGTTTTCACTTATAATTTGTAAAGCAGTTATTATTTTTATAGACGCCATTTTGATTATCGCCTGCAGCAACAAAAGTTATGCAATCCTTTTTACATTCAAGTTACGCAAGTTGCATAATACTTAGGGGCCCTCATTTTTTTTTATATTATTTGAAATTGTAATACTACATAATTAAATCAACGATACTTAAATAATATACTTTAACTATACGTATTTAAAAAGTAAACTGATTAAGGATTGACCTTAGTTGATTGAGATCTCGGATTTGGCACCCTTAAATGCTACAAAATCCGCAGAGAACTTAGAACTCACCATCAATAGGTGGCATGTAAATTTTGAAGTGGATCTGTCTTATCAGTTTTGAGAAAACTGAGGTAGAAGTTTAACATTGGCCTTATGGATGGAAACCGGAAATGAAGCTATTATGAGGAAACCACCCCCTTTGAATCTACTTCTACCTTCAGCAATTGAGTTTTAGAGCATTTTTGAATTTTTAAAATTTATTTCATTCGATTTTGTTTGACAGAAATTTCCTTTAACTCGCGGAGTAACTGAGGTCAATTGTTAAATATTTTTAAAATTTTAACGGTCTTGCAGTCTAATGCAGGTTGAAGCGCATCATACATACAAAGACTACAAACACTACAGTCAAATTTATATAACATTCCTGCCGGAAGTAGCCGGAAGTAAGAGTTTTTTTGTCATCTTGTTCATGTCTGAATGTTGAAAATTTAAGAACATGTTAGTACCCTGCTTATGAACTTTTATGAACTTTTAGCCAAAATTTCAAAATGCAAATACGAATAGGAAGACCGGAAACCTCTGACTTCCGGCTACTTCCGGTAGGCATATGAAGTTAATTTTTGACTATATGTGGTTGTTTTAAAAGCAGAAAAGAGAACAACTTTCTTGGAAATTCTTCAAAGGTAATGCATGAGAAATGAGCGAGACTAAAAGGATTTAATATCTGCTGGCTGGCACAGATTTGCTCTAGAAATATTTTTATAAACGTTCATAAAGTGCTTTTTAAAGAAGGATTTCTCTTTTTCTTTTGAAGAAAGATTAAATTCTGAAGTTAAAACTAACATATGGTATATAAACTTATTCATGTATCACATAAAATGATTTTTATTGCTATATTAAAATTTATTGAATGAGCTTTTTTTATTTCGCTATTTATAAATGAACATAAGCCAAGTTTAGAAGGCAAAGGTATGAATTTGTCTTATCTTTTAGTTAGTGCAGAACCGAGTTGAAATAAATTTTACATTTTCTTCACTATTAGCTCTCCTCTCGTCTTTTCTCCTCTTATTTTGCACCATTTTAGAGGAAAAAAAGAAGGGAAAAGACGAGATTACGTATTTTTTCCTCTTCTTGAGCATAAAATGTTAGAAATATTGTCTTCATTTCATACTAACTTTGAGCGAACAGAAAATAAGATGTGTTAAAAGGTAAAAAGATTAGGTTTAGACGTGTAAAGGATGAGTTGAAGATGTAATTTTTCAACTAGTGGAGCATTCTTATATAGATCTCTCTGACTCATGATATTTTGGACAGTTACAAATTAAAATTGCATCTGCGAAAGAACAATTTAAATGCTCTGGTCAGGTAAAAGCTTTTATCTTACGAAAGCCAAATTAATTTCGCAAGCTTAATTTTAATTTCTTCAAGTGGAATGACAGAACTCCCTAAGTGCTATTTTGTTGTATCCTTTCAAATTAATACTAATAATATACCATGTTCGCTGTTAAAGGCCTTATGAACCTTTTCACAATATTAAGTACACGGTAAGCTTTGCTTCAGTATGATTCGGCTGCATAAAATTTTTTGTTTCAGCAGCACAAATATCAGAGATAATAGCCGATGAAAAGGAACCTGTGACGTCACTCACGCTCATTCAGCGGCGACAATATAGGGAAATCCCTGCAAAAGATAGGTTAACTCCCGCCGCAACCACGGCCATAATTTGACTTCTGGAATTTTGAAACTTTACCAGGGCAGTCTTGATAGTATTTGTCAAATAGTCTGAAAGATTTTTTTTGATGACATTCATTCAAACTGAGTTATTGCGGTAGAAAGAGGAGCAAAAATGTTGTATAGGAAAACAATGTTAAATTTTTGGCTTATCTTGCAACCGCAATAACTCAGTCTGTAGCTGTACACATCCCACCAAAAAAATTCTTTCAGGCTATTTGACAAATACTATCAAGACTGCCCTGGTAAAGTTTCAAAATTCCAGAAGTAAAATTGTGGCCGTGGTTGCAGCGGGAGTGAACCTATCTTTTGCAAGGATTTCCCTATATTGTCGCCGCTGAATGAGCGTGAGTGACGTCACAGGTGTCATCGGCTATTATCTCTGATATTTGTGCTACTGAAACAAAAAAAAAATATGCAGCTGAATCACACTGAAGCAAAGCTAACCGTGTACTTATAATACTGTGAAAAGGTTCATAAGGCCTTTAATATAACAGACTGATGGTATGATTTGATTTTTTGCATGACGTTCAGTATCAGTTCAATTTCTATTGCTGATATTTTGTGAATTTTGAAAATTATTTAAAAATAAATATTTAAATTAAAATAAAAATATATTTTTATAGTGTCTTATATACGTGTAATACACTATATGTATCATAACATTATTATAAAATTATTATCATAAAATTAATTAAAACTATATTAAAAATAATATTTATTTAATAACAGTAACAACTTTTTGATACAGTATTTACTACTCTAACACAAATATAATGTTAAATTAATATACATTGCCACTCTGAAATCTCATTTATTAGCATTTCGAGATGAGTGGCATCCGTCATGTGTTGTCACACACACCTGCAGTCAACATGACGTCATTAGTGTACACTTCGGGGAGGACATAGTGTTTATTTTTTAATAAATGTGTTCCCTAGTTGAAAAATTACGTCTTCAACTCATCCTTTACACGTCTAAACCTAATCTTTTTACCTCTAAAACACATCTTATTTCCTCTTTGCTCAAAGTGAGGATGAAATGAAGACAATATTTCTAACATTTTATGTTCAAGAAGAGGAAAAAATACGTAATCTCGTCTTTTTTCCTCTAAAATGGTGCAAAATAAGAGGAGAAAAGACGAGAGGAGAGTTTAATAGCGAAGGAAATATGGAATTTATTTCAGCTCGGGTTGATTTTCAATTTTAGTGTCCTGGTCTATTGTGAAATATACACCATAGTGCTTCTTTTTCAATAAAATGTGCCGGCTGTTAATTACACTTCAGGGTAGAAAATAACGTTTCCTGGAATTTGAAAGATTCGCAATACATGCAAATATAATGATTTTAAACTTTCTTGGACAAAAATACCTCTTAAGGATGAATCTCAGTAGGTTGATATCTCGCAATCGTACCGCCTGAATGCAACAAGACTTGCAGGGGACTTAGAATTCACCATCAATAGGTGGCATACAAATTTTGAAGCGAATCTGTCTTATCAGTTTTGTGAAAACTGCGGTAGAAGTTTAACATTGGCCTTATGGAAGGAAACCGGAAATGGATCTGTTGTAAGAAAACTGCAAGACTGAATTTGCTCAAACCATTAGCGATTAAGTTTTAGAACATTCCTGATTTTTTAAAGTTTATTTCATTCGATTCGTTTACAGGGAAATATTATTTGACTCCAGTAGTAACTGAGATTAATCGTTAATAAACTTAAAATAACTCCTTATTTAACAAATCTATAAAGTAATATTTCAGCTATATTAATTAAGGTCATCTATAACATTATCAAAATTTCAATGATACAAAAAGATTCTGTTTTTCAATTTCATAACAGGACAATAACATTTATACTGAATTTATAGCTCTCCCTCTAAACCCATCAAACAAAGGTGGTAACTTTTACACAGACCCTACTTGTAGATTATGTTGCAGTAATTTTTGATATACATCACTCAAACTAACATGTATCAGTTAAATTGTGAATTGGACGTTGATTTATGGTAAATTTTTACGTGTTTGAATAATTTGATTAATTATTTTACTATACGATTTTTCAAATCATAAAAATTAACATTTGTCAAATCAGTGATATAATATTGATACTGAATATCTTTATGATGAATAATTACTTCAATGAGAACAATATTTACATATATTAATATAGAAAAGAGAGACATTTTTTAAATAAATAGTGAAAGTCGTGAAGTATTAAAATCAAATATTAACATTGTAAATTGTAGGCTATGTTTGCCATATAGTGTGCATAATTAACTCACCTCAGATCCACAGAACTTAAGGTAGAGATAACATGAATCAGCTGTTTCATGTAGTCCCCTTTGATTAACATGTAAACCTTAGCAAATTCACAAAAAAAAATTTGAGAGGCATATTTTTATATTGCCTAAAAGACATAAAAAAAACAAAAAATCAAAACAATTAAAGGAGATGATTCTTTTACATAAGTTTAATTTGCTCTCCATGGGAAAGCCCAAAGACTTCGGAAAAGCCCTATGCTGAAAATAAAAATAATAAAAAAAAATTTAAAAAAAAATCAGTTTGTTTGATTGTTTTGAAATTTGTTCTATGGCTTTTAGGTACCAAAATCTGCCTGTTGAAAAAATTGCAAAATTTTTGTGAATTTGTTAAGGTTTACATGTTAATCAAAGGGACCTACGTCGAACAGCTGATTCGTGTTATCTCTACCTTAAATTATTAACCACATCTTTGTCTCTTTACTTGGCATGTTAATTATTCACCATGCACTTGCAACAACGAATCTTCCTACCATCTCATGTTAAAGCATAGTAAAATGACCTTTCTGTGCAGTTCAACTTCTGCTCTAGTCATTGCAACTAATCAAATAAATATAAATCAACATGTAACTTTGTGAGTTCCATAAGTTTATACAGTAATAAACCAGCCATATTTGAGTTGAGTGCAAGAAAGTTGAATTCAATGAAATTTCTCTATAAGCCTTTAACTCAAAAGAAAAACCTTGAAAGTAAAAAATAAATGCATCATTATATCGCTTGGCTGCATAATTATAAATTCAAGACGTAGAGCTTGCAGATTATTTATTTTTTAATTCCAGCAAAATATTTTATAGGCATTTGACGTTGTTTTGAGGTAAACACTTTACAAAAGGCGGTTGCATGAGCAACGCAATCAGTCTACTTTACAGGGGCTGAGTGAAAACTTGCGCGCGCATTCCGCCATGCCGGTGGTGGTAGAGAACTCTGCATGCAGGCAAAAGATTAAAAAAATACATAATAAATTATTTAAAATGAAAATAAAAAATGTGAGGTGAACAAAATGTTTAAAATAAAATTTACAAACTTTTGCTCACCTCAGAATTCAGAAAAATTTCTTTATATATTTTTAAACACTTTTTTTAATATTTTCTCCAATGCTTATACATTGCGGAGCTCCACCAGGCCACCATCGACGACTGGCGGACAACTTTTGAAACTACCGATCCAAGGTCACACTGACGTCACACGCAAGCGCCTAATACTAAAAATGCTACAACAGTATTATAATTATTTCATTCCATGTGCTTTTTCCGTCATGGCGTCATCGATATACGTTTCATACAAATCCAAGTAAAATCGTTAGAAAGAAAAAAGTAATCTTGGCTAGGACTCGAACATGCTGGGACTTTCCAATTTTCGCTCGGATGCTTTTCCAACTGCGCTACTAGAACTTACCACCATCTTTTGTGCTTTTTATTTGTATTTTAATTAGGCAGCACACTATGATACGTATCGATGACGGAAAAAAGCATATGGAAAGAAATAATTAATTAATAAAAACGTCATCTGATGGAGATATTATCTGTTAAATTTATTTTAAAGTAATATAATTATACATCATGTATTGCAACGTATGTATAGTAATTTTTTCTTTACAAAAATTTGTACATTTTGTTACAATAGATAAGGACAGACATGGGTTCAATTTTATTAATTTCATTAATTTGCAAAGCGACTAGCCATATTAGTAAATGTTAACAAATTTTTGGTGGTTACAGCATAGCGATATAGAAGCTGCACTGCTACATTGTTTAGCTACTATTTTTATTGCACTTTTGCATTGTTTTACTATTATTTTTATTTACATCAATATTTAATATACATCGTACACCTTCAATCCAGATGGCATCATATTGCATGATCAATGCTTCTGATGCATGGTGAACTTTGAATATAAAATTCAATTTTTTTTAAATATTTTTGAAATGATTTTGTTTACTTTAAAAATATAAATTTATTTAATTAGTAATTTTAGTAATATTTATAAATATTAAATTTATTGTTTTAAATTTAAAAAAATATGAACAAATTATAGTAAAAATAATATAATATATTAAAAAATAAATTTTAAAAAATTTAATAAACTAAATAATTTAGGTAAAAAAAAAATTTTCTGTCTTATAATGGTAACAAGGGAATTTTGACGATTGGTGGTGAATTTTAGTGTTAACATTATATCAAATATTTCTTTCATTTTGGTGGTAGTTAATTGAACTCCCCGTTGTATAGCTCAATCAAATCTACAATATTATGTAACAACCTACAATGGCCTCAAAAAATCAATCAATAACTATTATTAACCAGTGTGCATATATTAATATTATTAAAATGAATTTCCCGTATTTGAAGCCATATTCCCTCACGCATCTGTATACAAGAAAATGTATAATTCATTGCTATTCCACCAAGAATATGTGAAGATTTAAAAAAGTTAATATTGAAATTTTATTTAATTTTTGTATTTCAATAAATAATTAATAAACTATGAAATATTTTTTAACGTAAGTTTTTTATGAAAATAATGACTTTGGGTAATTAGTAAAAATCAAATGTTGATTATTTTTCTTTCTTAATTGCATAAAAGTAAATCATAATTATTAACTATATATTTATTTTCGTTTTTGTTAAAAAGAAAAAATCTAATTTTTTATTATTGTTTTTAAGATTGTTGAGGTGAAATTTCTGTTAATTTTTTGCACCGCGGTATCATATGTAAGAATGATAATTCACTTGATCTTGGCTGGACAATAATAACTGCATTATGTAAAATGCTAAAAAAAAATATATATATTTTTTCCTTATTTAAAATACGTACAAAAAAGCAGAATACATTACAACGTCCAGGCTACATTATGTCCTATATCTGTGTCATTACTTCTGTACAAAATTCATTATAATACATTTTACAATAAATTATTTTTTTCTATCTTATTGTTGCTCTGTTATTTTGGTACTTACCAACAATTTGTATAACAACAAAGATACACTCAAGAGAATACAAATGTATATAAATCTTTTGTATTGCCACTTACCAGTGCATAGTATACAATAATCGTATTTTCTACATTTTATAAAAGAGAAATGGAATCACCATATTAAAACATTGCTTATCAAAATATTTATTTTATGGAATAAAAAGAGACAAACTTTTCTAAAAAAAAAGGGCTACATTTTTTTTATTTTATAAAAAATTGTACTTATTTGTACCTGCAATGCAGTGAATGAATTTTATCTCAATTATTACCAAAATATAAAGCATAGTAATCTTAATGGAATTTAATTTTCATTGTTGATTTTTCTTCAATATTGAAAATATAGAGGCATTTTTTTTTTTAGCTTTTTAACTGAACCCTAGTATAGGGTACTGGCCACATTTAAGTGACTGAATTGAATTTAACCTCCCAGCTCTTCGTAGACCCTACTTTTGTGGGTCCCTTTTAAACCGGGGCGGCCATGGCCTAAGCAATCCATCCCAGCATTCGCCTGGTTGTGACTGAGGAAACTATGGAAAACTTAGTCAGGATGGTCGGCAATTGATGGAGGATGCCATCAATCACCTCCCGGATGCACGAGTGGGTGTTCTTTAGCAACCGCTACTTGTTAAAAGTTTGGCGGAGCATGTCTAGGATCAAACTCACGACCAAAACTCCCTGAATTTAAACTTTAATTTATTATAGTTTCTTTAAATTTTTTAAAATAGAAAAAGTCAGTTTAAAATCCTAATATAGAACTCAAATTAAATAATGTTCAGTTCACATTAATATCATAAATACTAGTAAATAACCCTAGTTGAAAAATTACATCTTCAACTCATCCTTTACACGTCTAAACCTAATCTTTTTACCTCTAAAACAAATCTTATTTCCTCTTCGCTCGAAGTGAGGATGAAATGAAGACAATATTTGTAATATTTTATTTTCAAGAAGAGGAAAAAGGGCGTAATCTCGTCTTTGTCACCTCTTTTTTTTCTAAAATGGTGCAAAATAAGAGGAGAAAAGACGAGAGGGAGTTTAATAGCAAAGAAAAGATGAAATTTATTTCAACTCGGGTGTTTTCATTATAGTAAAAATAAAATAAATGTTAGTGAACTAAGATTATTTATCACTTTATTGCATGACTATATTAATATTCATCGTTTTAAAAAATGTATATATTATAGAAAAATTTTACGATGGAAATATATGTGTACTATACTGTCCTGACCTTGGAAATTCTTTTTTTGTCAAAGAATATTATATAAGGTACGACTTTATTAAATTTCGATACAAATAAAAAGAATAAAAGTCTTTGCAAGGAGCTACATATTAACAAAACTTCCATCTTTTGATATGAATACTTATTTGAATGAAACTCCTACAAAAGTCAAGTGATGTTATAAAAAAACAAAAGATGAAAGCTTGACTCGCGTAGTTAGTAGCGATGTAAATTGGAATCCCCTCAATAAAATGAAGAAATAAAAATAAAGTCGAGGGGAATTTGTTTGTGACCAAAGCAATTGAATTTTTTGTGGTAGCGTTTTTTTATGGTAATCGACTTTTACAAAATAATTGGATGACAAAATCAATATATTAAGTTATTATCTTTTAGCTTTGATACACATCTTCTTTGATTTTACGGCTGTTGAATAATGCTTTAACCATGTTACTGCTATTACTATTGCATGCACGTATATGATAAATAATCTACAATCTATCAAACTATTGGGCAGTGTGGCACATTGGTTGCACGCTCGCCTCGCATGAAGATGTTTGCGGGTTCGAATCCCGGTCTAGGGTGAGATACTTTTCACCACTTTACCTGGGTTCGGAAAAGTGCCCTGCATTCGGAAGATGCCCCTTAGGTCGTGTAGGGCTTCCTGCTATAGGTTTCCATGGTTTCCTGTTGCTAACATTTCAAATGGCGGGAAGTTCCTAGTGAATGAAATGAATACGTCCTAGTGAATAGACTGCTCAGCAATCTTTTTCATTTGCCCCATGGGCTTATATTTGTAAATTTAATTTTGACTATAATATATATTATGTTATATTATTGTATAAGGCCCATGAAAGAGATAATAAAATAAATAAAATAACAGTTTGAATTAGGCTATGGCCACTCAGAGACCCTACAGAGACCTCCGTGTCTTATGGCTAGGTATTTGATCAGAGCTTCACTGTAACTGAGAGTGGCGGCGCTGCTAAATGTTCGGCAAGGTCCGGTAAACTCTTGCTGGTTGCGCAGCCTGCGAGAACCGGGCCGTGCCGCTGCGATTCAGTGGCGCCGCCACTCTCAGTTACAGTGAAGCTCGGCCAAGCTGGTCAAATTTCTGGCCGTAAGACACGGAGGTCTCTGTAGGGTCTCTGATGGCCACTTGTATTCGTACGACTTTGTTATAGCAAAACTGTTTTTTTACTTTTTTTATTTATTTATTTATTATTATTTTTTTTTACAAGGATACACCCCTAAGAGCTTACAGCTCGCATTGAAATAATGGGTAGGGATAAGGTAGGGAAAGGATGGTGGCCACGGCCTGTTAAGCGTCCCATGCAGCATTTACTGAGGTGAGACTGAGGGAACCGTGGAAAACCTCAGTCAGGAAGGGCACCTGTACTTTTTGTCAATGAACCAAAGTGATGTCCAAAGCCTGGAGAACCACACACAAGTGCATCACTGTTGTTAAGTTCTACTGCTGCATTGGCACAATATAATATGCAGTTATAAGCTATAACTAAAAAAAAAGAAAAATATATCTTGTAATAATTTGTTATCCTGCTATTGCAATTTATCTACTGCTGCGTGAGAGTATTTGACAGATGTAAAAACAGAATTTTCTTACAAAGTTTTCCTCCCCCAAGCTTGGCATGGTGGTGGTGGTATACACGATGCAATTTTTATCATATAGTGTATCACAATTGAGACATCACTGCCTGGTTCTGTATTAATTACATAAAAGTAAGAGAGAGAGAGAGAGAGAGAGAGACATAAGTTTTACTAACATGGAAGCTGTGAAATTTACACAGACCATACACGCCTATATGATGCAGCCACAATGCAGATGGTACTATATACCAGATGTGTCTGTTTCCGCTAATGCAATAATTTCAAGTATATAAACACCACTAAACTTCAAACTAGTCAGTCTGCACTCCACTGTATATACAGACTGAAGTTATAATTGTCTAACATTACTTATGGTTATTTTGTTAGCCTCTTGTAGAAGTTTTGAAGTCCATATTATCTTATGTAAGTATATACTTTATTTAAAAAATTATATGAATTTAATATTACATAAGGATAAATTCAGAAAAAGGGAGTTGTATTTCGGCTTCTCATAACTAGAAATACCTTCATTAATAAGTTTTAATTTTAAAATAGTAATTAGTACACAAATATACCTCCATTGTTTTGTTAAAATTAATTCAAATGTAAATAGAGAATCGATTTCATTTTTTTATTGAAGAAATGGATAAAGAGTTCAAAGTTATGCTATCCTGATTTCTTTCAGACTTTTTAAAGACAGGAAAGTATTTTTAAAAAATTATTGAAAGTCCATTTCGTGACGTCATGAGACGCCGCTCCTTAAGAAAAAGATAGGACTTACCGCCTCGTGACGTCACAAAAAGGACTTTCAATAATTTTTTAAAAATACTTCCCGGGCTCTAAAAAATCTGAAAAAAATCAGGGTAGCATAATTTTCCACGCTCTATTCATTTCTGCAATAAAAAAATTGAGGTCGATACTCTATTATAAACTTGAGTAATACTTGGTGACTATATTTTTCAATTTGATGCCACCATTTTATTCAGTATAATGGATATTTACACTTCAAAACTTGGAAACAAATTTAAACGTTAATATTAATTTTTAAATTATGCATTCTTTTAATGGTTAACCTGCATGAAATTTTTTATTACAGAAATTAAAGGGCATTATTATGACCCTGAATCTTTTCAGATTTTTTAGAGGATCTATTGTTAAAAAGTTTTGGGTCCGAACCTAAGCCCATTTTAGGTGATATCCTTTTATTAAAAAGCGACGCCTATTATTTACAATATTGACCTAATATCCAGAGCGAACTTGAGTAGAGCTCTGACCTATCTCACCGTACTTTCAATATTTGTTTTAAAAAATTGTTCATTGGCCAAAAAATCTGGAAAATATCAGAAGAGTATAAATTTGCACCCTTTATTTATTTTTGCAATAAAAATTTTTCATACAAATTGTCAATTTACATTTACATAATTATTTTATTTATATTTTCGATTGTATATACAACAATATAAGCTCGTCAAAATGATGAATAATTAATTATAACGATTAATAATTAATCTCAGTTACTGCTGGAGTCAAAGAATATTTCCCTGCAAATGAATCGAATGAAATAAATTAAGAAAAATCGAGAATGTTCTAAAACGTAGTCGCTTATGGTTTGAGCAAATTCAGTCTTGTAGTTTTCTTACAACAGCTTCATTTCCGTTTTTTGTCCATAAGACCAATGTTAAACTGATACATCAGTTTTCACAAAACCCATAAGACAAATTCGCTTCAAAATTTGTATACCACCTATTGATGGTGAGTTCTAAGTCCCCTGTAAGTTTTGTTGCATTCAGGCGGTACGATTGCGAGATATCAACCTACTGAGATTCATCCTTAATTATATATTTATAATTATTAATTTTTATTTGCAGTTACCATTTTGGTGAAAATTGTCTTCGGTTTGAACGATGAAGATAACAAAAACAACGGCTAAAGAAACATTAAAAGAAGGAGAATTCTATCAAAATAATAAAATTAAAATTATAGTTGGTGGTGAAGCACAGGAAAAAGTAATAACAAAATTTCAACAAATTCTTGATAAAGCTTATAATAAAATTAAAGATGATAAAACTGATAAAATTGGACGATATCAAAAATCTGAAAATGAATACATAAACATATCCAAATATGAAAGAGAGGCTTTAAAACGCACATCAACATTAAGAACATTTGGAAATGATATTGATAGTTCTTCTGCTGTACAAAGAATGATCGGAACTGCTCATATAATGTTTAAAAATGCAGATGCACTGAAAATTGTAACTGTATCTGGTGATGAAGCCTTGAGTTCTCATCAAATATTAACAAAAATTGAAAGCGATGATACAAAATATGAAAAAGGTAATGTTAAACCACTAATAATAAATGAAAGTGAACTTTTTGGATATAAATTTATTAATATTGGTGCACCTAAAGGAAAAATTATGGATCTTTCTTCTGGAGAATTCACAACTGTTGAATATCAAACAGGTTGCGCTGCACAAAAAATTGTAAAGTATGCAAGCGACTATATTGAAAGTCTAAGAAAGAAAGGAAATTATGATGTTAAAGTTAAAGAAATTGTAATGCGAGAAACATTTTGGATTGCCCCTGATGTTAAGAACAAGTGTAAATTTTACTCCACTATGGGAGCTGTTCCTTCATGTGATTTATGTAAAATTAATTTGGGATATTCAACTGGAGTAAGACCACCACAAAATTAAGTCATTTGCATTAAAACAGGGAAACAGCATCAACTTTGTATTTTTTTTAATTTTATTGATGCAGTGAAACATATTATATCTGCAATAAAATAAACTGCATCTTCCCTCTCAATCCCTGACTTCCAGCTCAGACACCCTTAGAGATCTCCGTGTCTTATGGCCAGAAATTTGATGGCCTGAGCGGGGTCCAAGTGTGGCGGCGCTGCTGCTGCGGTTATAGGCCACGGCCCGGTTTTCAGCTGCGCGCGCAGCCGGCAGCCAGCGAGAGCCGGGCCGTGTCGGACCGCAGCAGCAGCGCCGCCACACTTGGACCCCGCTCAGGCCATCAAATTTCTAGCCATAAGACACGGAGATCTCTAAGGGTCTCTGCTTCCGGCTGTTGAAAGTTAAGATGTTCAAAAAAGTTGAGTCAATGACGTATTTTCGCGCCAAAGGTAAGCATCCAATATCAGCGCGTCTCTCTAGAAACTTCTCGAGAAACGTCTCTCGCAATTGGTTGCTTCCCTTTGGCGCAATTTTTTAACGTCTTAACTTTCAACAGCCGGAAGTCAGGGAAGGAGGAGGAAGCTGGTGTTTTTTTTTTTGGTGCAAACATATGTTTCACTGCATCAACAAAATTAGAAAAATACAAAAGTTTTAGCCGTTCCCCTCCTTTAAAGTCAATCACGTTGAAGTATTGCGGGCCCTATATTGCTTCAATATTTTGAATGCACCCATCATGCAATTATATATATATGAAATTTCGCTGTGCGATGGGGCCAAAAAGAATGACGTACGAATTGCATGCTCATCTGCATGTGTATCGATATCATCCCTCGCTGTAATATTATTTAATTTTTGACCTAAATATAAAATAAAATATTATAATAAGCTTGAGTTGAAATAAATTTCATCTTTTCTTCGCTATTAAACTCTCCTCTCGTCTTTTCTCTTCTTATTTTGCACCATTTTAGAGGAAAAAAGACGAGATTACGTCTTATTTCCTCTTCTTGATCATAAAATGTTAGAAATTTTGTCTTCATTTCATCCTCACTTTGATCAAAGAGGAAATAAGATGTGTTTTAGAGGTAAAAAGATTAGGTTTAGACGTGTAAAGAATGAGTTGAAGACTTAATTTGTCAACTAGGAAGTACATCAAATTTGTAACTGAGTTTGAGACTTTAATAGACCACTTGCCAAACTATGTTTTATCAAAACGTAAACAAACTCATTCACCCAGGTATTGTTGGTTGTTGATTATGTGTATTTTTTTTCCAATACATTGGACCTTTTGGGAAATTTACAATTTTCACATACAGATTCCAATGCATTACATACGTATAATTTTAAAAATAAATATACCACCGGAATCTGCAGTTCTTGGCCATTTATAATATTGAAAATTTTATTGGAAGATGGTTTCTTTATTTCAATATAGTAAATTTAGTATGATACCAAATCAGCCAATTGAATGGGGTAAGATACGTAACCAAGCAAGCTTCAGATTGTTTATTATTGCAACAGTTGAAATCAACAAACTGGAGTTTGCCTAGTTACGTATCTTACCCCATGCAATTGGCTGATTTGGTGTCATACTAAATTTACTATATTGAAATAAAGAAACCATCTTCTAATAAAATTTTCAATATTATAAATGGCCAAGAATTGCAGATTCCGGTGATATATTTATTTTTAAAATCATACGTATGTAACGTATTGAAATATGTATGTGAAAAACGTGAATTTCCCATAAAGTCCAATGAATTGGAAAAAAAATACACATAATCAACAACCAACAATACCTGGGTGTGTGAGTTTGTTTACGTTTTGCTAAACCATAGTTTTGCAAGTGGTCTATTTGCAATTCAAGTAATCATTAACTTCGTTAAATCTGTTAACTTGATCAATGTTCTGTTGTATATTCATTGCTTTATGTATAATGTATGTTGTTGCTTGTTTTGTTTTCTTTTTTTTTTAGCTATGGTATTTTACGATTTTTTTATTATTTCATATTCCCCTATTGAATTTATTATATTAATTGCCATGATTATCTAAATGTTGCTAAATAAATAATAAATTGAATTTGAATGAATTTCAAGTAAAAAATGTCAGCCTATTAGTAAATGCAATGTTTTCAATATATAATTATTATTTTGGTAGAGTTATACAGTTCATGTTATTACTATATTATAATGTATAAATATAAGATTAAACTAGTATAATTTTATATAATTTTAATTTTTTTAAATGCACCGGCCAATTTAAGCTCATTGATAATATATAAGTGTGTAGTTTACATCAAAATTATGTGCCCTACGCTTTTGAAAAATTAAAAAAAAAAATAATAATAATAATTTTTTGTTCTCTGTAATTAAAAAAAAAAAACAAAATCCCATTTTCAAGAAGGTTCATTATTGGTTGATTCATCGTTTAAATTTGATCCTTATTGAATTTTTCTCAAAATCTAACTCATCAGTCTAGGGGTGTGACGTCACACCCCCCATTACGTTATCTCACAATATTGAATATTTCGTGTGGATAGTGACGTCTATTCATGTGCAAATGTGAGCCATTCAACGTGTTTGAATAAGCGATAAATAAGTCAGGCATAGAACGTGAGATGAATGGGGGATTTTCATTGAGAGAAGGAATTTGGTAGCAAAAATTTCATGAACTTGTTGTTATGTGAATTTTACGTTATTTTTATTGTAAATTCAATAAATAAATGTATTATTGAAACTTGGATGATATTTTTTCATTGATTTTTAAATTTCACAAGATTATTATTTTCCAGTCGGTATTAATTGTATCTTCTTAATAAAAGTTATGCATAATTGTATATAGCGTTTCATTTATTTCACCTTCATCTTGTATTTTAAAAAGTGATACAAACATAACTATGTACACTTGTCAATTCGGAAAATTCCCCTTTTGCAGCCTTGTTAATCACCATGCATGCCCTGTAAGAATAACACAGGGCATGCATGGTGATTAACAAGGCTGCGAAAGGAAATTTTCCGATGCGACGAGTGTACATTAAATTTCAATGAAAATTGTTAAATATAACCAGAGACTTACGAAAAAGATTTTTGTTGAATATTTAACATGCTACATATAATTTAGTATTATAGATGTGGAACTTATAACTATATTAAGAAATATTAAATAATAAAAGGAATGAGGAAACTAAATATTTTAATAAAGATAGCTGATGTAATGCAGATTCATAACGGAGAGTTGCACATATTTTATTAAACATAAAAAAATATTGCCAGAATATTATATTAAAAAATAAAATAAATATTATTCATTAGAAACAGTATAATAAAAGAGAGAGAGAGAGAGACAGAGACAGAGAGAGACAGAGACAGAGACAGAGACAGAGACAGAGACAGAGACAGAGACAGAGACAGAGACAGAGACAGAGAGAGAGAGAGAGAGAGAGAGAGAGAGAGAGAGAGAGAGAGAGAGAGAGAGAGAGAGAGAGAGAGAGAGAGAGAGAGAGAGAGAGAGAGAGAGAGAGAGAGAGAGAGATATTGTAGTCCTCGGTACCCCCGACTGTACAAGATACATAATTAAAGTACTTCCAGACTGCGCAATTCTCTCTGTCGCAAACTTGCAGGTCAAATTTACGAGCTCGTATCAACACTGCATGTAGTAAAATCGGATATTACTTTACTTGAATTACGACGAAGCTTCAGCATGACAGTAAAGAACTAATTACATTGCTTACACTTTTATAGTACTTCATTTCACAGATTTAACATTGTATGAAAAACTGTATATAACAATATATGATGAGATAATATGTATTTTTTCTTGTTGATAGTTTTTACTGTTTTTAGCAATACCTGTTAAATCTTTTTTGTATTTTTATCTTACTTGTTAGATAAATTTACCCTCAATGAGATATTAGAATGTGAAAATTTGTTGTGGCTTAATCGAAAGAAGTAGTAAAAACATGGTATACTGTGATTTTTTTCAGACTTTTCTGAGACCGGGAACTATTTTTAAAAAATTATTGAAAGTCTATTTTGATGACGTCACGGACGGCACTACTTAAGAAAAAAGATAGGGCAGTGCCGCCCGTGACGTCATAAAATAGACTTTCAATAATTTTTTAAAAATTATTCCCAGTCTCAGAAAAATCTGAAAAAATTCACAGTACCATATTTTTACCCCTTCTTTCGATTAAGCTACTAAAATTTTCACATTCTAATATCTCATTGATTTTTTTTTGTATTTAATGTTAAGAGGATAAATATAATGTAGCATTAATTAAGACACGGTTAAAATTTAAACCTATAAATAATTTATTTTATTTTATGATCATTTTCATGGACACAAACATACATAATATTTATATCACAATATACAAGTCAAAATAATAAAAGAACAGCCCAAAGGAAAAAGATTGCTGAGCATTCCATTCACTTTAAGAGTTCATTCACCGTAAAATAATATTCTTATGCAATTAGACACGGGCAATGCCTGAAAAAATTAAGATTTGATGCAGACTATTGACCTTAATGTTAATTTTCTGATGTACAGTTCCAGTCAATAAAACTGGAACAATTCTTATGCTGGAGTGTTGGAACTCTATAATCAGTTTAATTATACTCGCCTAGCTTATGACATGTGTCAACACTGTTCGGAGAGGGTTGCCTAGTTGAAAAATTACGTCTTCAACTCATCTTTTAAACGTCTAAACGTAATCTTTTTACCTCTAAAAAACATATTATTTCCTCTTCACTCAAACACTACGTTTACATGACGTTGTTTAATGCGTATTCGTTGACAACGCCTCATAAGAATAACATTATCCGTCGTCAATGAATACGCATTAAACACCGTCATGTAAACGTAGTGAAAGTGAGGATGAAACGAAGACAATATTTCTAACATTTTATGTTTAAGAAGAGGAAAAAATACGTAATCTCATCTTTTCCTCTCTTTTTTCCTCTAAAATGGTGCAAAATAAGAGGAGAAAAGACAAGAGGAGAGCCCAATAGCGAAGAAAAGATGAAATATATTTCAACTCAAGTTGTCTTTTTCCTCTTCTAAGAATCATAAACTAGTCACAATAATACGAAGCATTGAAAGTCATCACCCAAGTGTCCCAATCTTATTCAACATAACTGTACATAATGTCATGCATGTACACTCGTTACCTTGGAAAATTTCCGTTTGCAGCCTTGTTTATCACCATGCTCCGAAAGTATGACACAGGATATGGTGATTAACAAGGCTGCAAACGGAACTTTTCAGAGGCGAGGAGTGTACATTGACTCCCTAGTTAAAAATTACGTCTTTAACTCATCCTTTACACGTCTAAACTTAATCTTATAACGTATTTTTTTACTTCAAATACACATCTTATTTTCTCCTCTCTCAAAGTGAGAATGTAATTGAAACAATATTTCTAACATGCTCAATAAGAGGAAAGAAGACGTAATCTCGTCTTTTTCCTTCTAAAATGGTGCAAAATAAGAGGAAATTAGACGAGGAGAGAGCTTAATAGAGAATGAAAGATTAAATTTATTTCAACTCGGGAGAATGCTAAGAAAACTAAAGTAACACAAGCTACCTTATATATGAACAAGAAAATATTAGCGTTCTAAAGTAAGTGCGAACCTAGTGGTAACTGCTGGAACTACGTACGTCTGGCGAGGATTGCTGTATATGATTAACATTGTAAAATCATGTAAATGCTCTGTCAGTAGCCACAGCATAATTTTACAGAAATAACAACACCATAATTAGTTGTCAAATACTTTCAGAAAAATATAAAAAAAATATTTTGACATCGTAAGTGATTTCTTTCCTCAAAATTTGATAATTTTTGTGATTCTCCCCATGCTATATATAGGTATTGCCGTAATCTCGATGCAAAGAGCAAAATTTTCAGACGTCAGAGCCATTTCTTGGTCCTTTATGTCCTCTACATTGTATAAAATTAATGAGGTGCTCATAGCAAAGTAAAAAATAATCACGTTTTTGTATAATATACGTATTGTATTTGTTGAGTTAAAAGAACTTAAATACAAAAATGTTTCATTTCTAAAAGAATATTTAATTCAATTTTAATACTACATAAATTGTAATAACGTGAAAATCTATATAATAAATCACAATTTAATCCACGAAAAAAATACAAAATTTTAACATTCAGAAAAAATATTTAGAGTCAACAAGAACCAGCTTGATATTAAATCCCATAAGAGAGAGAGAGGTCATATGATCTCATATCTCATACATGTAATGGACTAAAGCCAAGATTTCACAATAATCTGCAATGCTCCCTAATGTCAGACCTACCCAAGGTAGTTCCTCATCACTTGGTCCACAGTAGAGCGACGTGGAGCCAGAAGGACGTGCTTGGAAACCTCAGTATATAAATCATTTTTATGTGCGATTTAAACATACCTCGTGCCATTACACTGAAAAATACTGAACTATAAAAATATGTGAAAGCTAAATTTACAGTATTATTAGTTACAATTTAATTTTTAAAATAAGGGAGTTTTGTTTTAAAATTAACATTTTAAAGAACAAAATATAATTTTTGTTTTAAAAATTTTTGATGTAATTTAAAAACAAAAAATAAATTTAAAAAATAACAATTAAATAATATTATTTATATAAAACTAAGCAACAATATATAAATAGCAGTAACATGTCAATATATTGTAAATAGCTTCTCCTTTAAGTTTTAATCAATTTTAATAGCATTAAATTTGGTTTACATAATACTTTAAATATTTTAAATTTTCATCATTCAGATGAAATAATTAACTTAAGTTTTTCTCATTAATGCAATCTCAATCAAAAGGCAGATTTTTAAGTTATGAACTAAGAAAATATTAAAATGGACAACATACATGAAAAAACTTTATTGCAGAAATGAATAGAGGGTTTCAAATTATGCTACTTTGAATTTTTTTAGATTTTTTTGAGACCCGGAGCTATTTTAAATAATTATTGAAATTTCTGTAAGTTAAGTTGGCACCCCTGCATCCTTAACGACGCCTATTGACGCCTCCAGGGGGCATGGCCGCACTTTCAATAATTATTTAAAAATAGTTCTGGGTCTCAAAAAAATCTGAAAAAATTCAGAGTAGCATAATTTGGTATTTGGTATTTTATCATTTCTGTAGTAAATTTTTTTCATGTAGGTTGTCCATACTTAACCTTTGGTCTTGAAATAAAATTGCTACTAAAATAAATCTGGCAATATTTTTTTCTCAGTGTAGTTATTACCACAGCAGGTAGAAAGTGGACACGTGTTACGTAGGGTTAGTGGTTGAATGTTGTCACGTGATCTCATGTAAGACAAAAAAATGTCGATCGATATTTATGTCAACCAATCAGAATTGAGAGATAAAACGCATCGTAGACCCCAAATGTGCCATCAAACGTGATTGTCGGGGATTGTCAACTGTCAATAGACATGTTTTTACATGTTATATATAGTGTCGGTTTTATTAGAAATTGTATCATCTTGCTCTCTGCCTTTGTAATTTATATTTCGATGTTTAAGGGCATTGAGTGTAGCACCGGTAGTTTGCAATACTGACGTATCTTCACCATGTTAATTTTTGATCCTTGCTCCTCGGAGTAATTTTTATGCTAGAGCTAAGCTAATTGCTGTGGTATCAAGATAATTATAGTAGCCCAAGTGCACAATTTGGCTAAATAAAGCCTGATTTAAGGATTATTGTCACTAGTCTTAGGAAATGGTAAATCACTCCAATTTTTCAGCATTGCATAGAAAAAAAATAAATAAAAATTCTCATGCAATAAAATACACCTAAATTCAGTGCCATTATTTTTTAAATTGAGATATAAAAAACGCATGTTATCAAATGCAAATTTCAATCTCCGTAATGGTACTGAATAATGGATTCAAATTTTAGCTTAAAAGACAATCATTATTTTAAATAGAATTATGATGAAATAATAATTATAGATAACCATTTACTTTTTGAGATACAAGCCTTCATAAAAACTGCACAATTCGGCAATGCTGCTTGTAGCTTAACTGGATGGGATAACAATGTTGCCAAATCGTCAAAAAACAACTTTACACTTTTCAGCAGAAAAAACAAATGAATTGCGGTCATTTTGACTAGTGAGTCAAAACAGCGTACAACTATTTACCACTCATATTTAAATGTTTTTCAATGTTTGCAAGGATGACGGATGAATAAATACACGAGAAAGTGTTTAAAGTGATTCATTTTATTAAAAAAACATATTTTACTGTGCTGATCACTGCTTTCCTAATAGTGCTTGTTCTTGTCACTCATATGTATTGCGTATGAAAAGAAGATGGCGGTGCATAAAAGAAAGATGGCGGAACTTCCGGTGACAATAATCGTTAAAGAAAAGTATTTTTTAGTAATTTTTTAAATTTACATGCATTTTTCTAAAATATAAAAAAAAATACTTTTCTTTAAATCAGGCTTTATTTAGCCAAATTGTGCACTTGGGCTACTAATTATCTTGATACTACAGCAATCAGCTTAGCTCTAGCATAAAAATTACTCCGAGGAGCAATGATCAAAAATTAACATGGTGATGATACGTCAGTAATAATAATAATAATAATAATAATAATTTTATTTCGATACTGGTTGTACAATACAACATTGATCACGTCACAAACAAACATATGAACCTTAAAATACACAATAAAATTCATTATCAACATAAGAAATGTCTTATATCACTATAAAATACCTGCACATTTTTTAACCATCTTGAAGACACTGTTCTGAGAGTTTATTAGCAAAAAACATTTTAACTGAATAGAATTCTTTCTTAATAAGTACATCTTTAAGCTTCGTTTTAAACAGAATATCACTCTCAATATTTCTAATACATGCTGGCAAAAAATCATAAATTTTTGCCGATTGGTAGAGTGGACTTTTTTCTAATAATGCAGATTTATGACTTACAATAACAGTTTTCTCCTTATTTCTAGTTTGGTATACATGATTTTGATGTTCATACAATTCGAAATGTTTTCTTTTAAATAATGCAAAGCTTAATATATACATACATGGTAATGTGAGCATATTATTATTTTTAAAATGAGTAACACATGAGTCTCTCTTTTTAAACCTTAACATTGTTCTCAGTGCTCGTTTTTGAGCTATAAATAGCCTAGAAATAGATTGCTCATTTGATCCATAAAAAATTAAGCCATATATGATAGGTGCGAGTAAACGTACGCATAATAAATCGAAAATAATGCTTCTAATGATACATGCTCCCTTAGTGTTGCCAACTACCGCTGCTACACCCAATGCCCTTAAACTAATTTATTTTTACGCATAATTTCTTGTACATAATTAATTAAAATAAAACTATTTTTTAAAGGTCCTCACATATATTTTATTCATTAATTTAAATGACACTAGAAATTGAGTTAGGTAAAAAAAATAATATCTGTATGAGTGAACATTTTAAATAATTAAATATTTGGTATGAAAGTTCTAATGGCTCAAAATTAAAAATACCCGAGTTGAAATGAATTTCATATTTTTTTCGCTATTAAGCTCTCCTCTTGTCTTTTCTCCTCTTATTTTGCACCATTTTAGAGGAAAAAAGAGGCGAAAAGACGAGATTGCTTCTCTTTTCCTCTTCTTGAACATAAAATGTTAGAAATATTGTCTTCATTTCATCCTCACTTTAAGCGAAGAGGAAATAAGATGTGTTTTAGAGGTAAAAAGATGTGTAAAGGATGAGTTGAAGACGTAATTTTTTAACAAGGGATGTTACACTTGCAATGAATTTGCACGGAGGAAACTTGAACATTTTTCGATGGTTTCAATGGGTTTTCTCTCATTCATGTAAATAATCCCTTTTCCTGTTAAGAGTATTTCAAACCCTACACTCCACAATGAACTGCATATTTGTGTCAAGTAGGGATTAAATGCATCCTCGCAACCAACAGCACTCGAAGAGGAATTAAACAAAGCGAATCTACTTCTGTACATTTTATGTAGCTTCCTTTGCATAGCATAACAATAAGCATTACATATTATAGTAGAAATATAATACACTACTTAGTCGCAGTTGCAATTATTAAAATTTTTAATTAAAATACTTAATGTATTATATAATAAAAAAAATAGTTAAAAAAATCATACCCAAGAAATTGCATAAAATAAATATTAAAATATTGATTTTGATTGGATTTAAATTTAAAATTAGAAGAATAAATTAAATTTATCAAAATTTTTATTTAGTGTACGTAAGAGCCACAAATTTTATAAAAGTCAAGACTATCGAATTGAATTTATGAATAAATTTCACTTCACAAGGTTCAAAATATTGGATGACTAGAAAAGGTGTTCTTCATTCTTATTCAAATAATATTCTTTTGCGGTTGCTAAAGAACACTCGCTCGTGCATTCGGGAGGTGATTGATGACATCCTCCATCAATTGCCGACCATCCTGACTGAGGTTTCCATGGTTTCCTCAGTTACAACCAGGCGAATGCTAGGATGGATTGCTTAGGCCATGGTCGCCCCGGTTTGGAAGGAATCCAAAAAAAGTAGGGTCTACGAAGAGCCGGAAGGTTAAATTCAGTCACTTAATTGTGGCCAGTACCCTATAATAGGGTTCAGTTAATTGAAGCAAAAAAATATATATATTACTAATATTCTTTTGGGTATTTCAGATCGAAGAAATGTCCCAAACTTCACAAAGCACAGTACTGCATACTTGTGTCAAGTATACATTAAATATATGTACATCTTCACAACCACACTCGAAGTGGAATTAATACGAACACACTATATTAAATAATGATAACTTGTAAGTTTTTTTGTTTGTCTCTCCATGGGAAAGCCCTAGATGCTGAAAATTAAAATAATAATTTATAATTATAATTTATTTCATTCGATTTGTTTGCAGGGAAATATTTTTTGACTCACAAGTCAGAAGTAACTGAGATTAATCGTTAATTCAGTTTTAAAATTTTTCATATAGATTTGAAGTAGAAATATTGACTTATGTGTAAAATTGTAACTCTGAAATATGAATAGGAAGAACAGAAAACTTACACTTCCGGCTACTTCCGGAAGGAATATCATTTTAATTTGACTGTAGCTCAAGGTGTTATTGAGCGGTGAAAACTTTACGACCCTTCAGACATAAATTGCGAGCTGTCATAGAGAGTGTCTGGCTAATTGACGTTACTAATTAACTTGAACGTGTCTTGAGAAGATACTTAGATATTATTATGTCAAAAGATTTTCAAATATAGTTAATGAAATAAACATTATAAAATTATTAAACTTGAAAAATAGACTTTCCTAAATTAAGAGCTAATTAGCTGCTATGTTACTATGGTTAATCACTATAAGCCACTATGTTTATTATCAGCCTGAATTAATGTAATCAACAATGCTTATTGAGAAGCCTACATATATTTCTAAATAATTCATTTTTCATTCGTTCTTAATATTTTTGTAACATAATGATATCAGAAAACCTATAGAAAAATAATAAGCATGCAAGTTTAACATTTGCACCACGAAGAACGTATGATATTATAGACAAATTTAATTCAAAATAGATTGTTTATAATATATCAAATAACACCTTTATTATTGTTAGAAATACACATGCATCGCAATAACCGGATGGTGACATAGCACTAAACAAACTCCTTATAATTTAATATATCATGCTATCCAATCAGAAGTATAGAATAACAAAAAATCTTGGACATTATTTTATGTAAATAGCATTTTATATTTGTAAGACAATTCAAAGAACATACAATACATGCATATGATACTTGCTAGATAAAAAATATATACCTGATACTTGTTGTATAATTATAAAGTTCTTGAGGTACTTACCAATTTATAATCCACCGTATATCCTGAATACGATGATTATTTCACTGTTTGGAACACAAACTGAAGTCACGTGATCTTATGACGTCATCTGAAACAAAAACAATTGGAATGGACAATTTGCATCAACTTTTTTTAGTAGCTCAATCGAAAGAGGAGGTCGAAAAATACACCTGTGAATTTTATGCGTTTTTTATTCGTACTGCATCATGGCTAAAAGAGAGGTCACGTGACCTGAAGCCGGCGCCCGTGTCGCCCGTGACGTCATTGAACTGTCTGGTCAAGCAAACGATTGTCTATATAACGCTTGTAAACAATAAATTAATTGTTGCTTGTTTCCATAGCAACGTGGTTGTTTGCAAGCGTTATAAAGTCGATCGTTTGTTTGACGGAACAGTTAAGTGACGTCACGGGCGACACGGGCGCCGGCTCCAGGTCACGTGACCTCTCTTTTAGCCATGATGCAGTACGAATAAAAATCGCATAAAATTCACAGGTGTATTTTTCGACCTCCTCTTTCGATTGAGCTACTAAAAAAAGTTGATGCAAATTGTCCATTATATCCTAGTTGAAAAATTACGTCTTCAACTCATCCTTTACACGTCTAAACCTAATCTTATTACCTCTAAAACACATCTTATTTCCTCTTCGCTCAATGTGAGGATGAAATGAAGACAATATTTGTAACATTTTATGTTGAAGAAGAGGGAAAAAAGATGTAATCTCGTCTTTTTCCCTCTAAAATGGTGCAAAATAAGAGGAGAAAAGACGAGAGGAGAATTTAATAGCGAAGAAAAGATGACATTTATTTCAACTTGGGTTGTGTTATAAAATTTTGAGCAATTAACACGTATAGAGTATCATGTGTAATGCAAGATAAATTTATTAAGAAATTTTTTTAATTTACATCAAGGGATACATTGGATTTATCCAGAAACTTAATCTCGTTTCTCACAAACCGTGTTCATAGCCAGCCTAATTCAATGACCCTAAACTTGGTTAGTGAGAAACCTTCCAACTGTTGTTAATTAAGGTAGAGATAACGTCGAACAGCTGTTCGACGTTATCCCCTTTGATTAACATGCAAACCTTAGCAAATTGACAAAAATTCTGAAATTTTTTTGAGAGGCAGATATTAGTGCCTAAAAGCCATAGCAAAAGTTTCAAAAACATATAACGAGCCGATTTTTTTAAATTAATTTTTTAGTTTGGCTCTCCATGGGAAAGCCCTATGCTGAAAATTAAAAAAATTAATTAAAAAAAATCGGCTCGTTAAATCGTTTTGAAATTTTTTTTATGGCTTTTAGGCACTAATATCTGCCTCTCAAAAAAATTTCAGAATTTTTGTCAATTTGCTAAGGTTTACATGTTAATCAAAGGGCATTTCGTCGATCAGCTGTTCGGCGTTATCTCTACCTTAATACTGTTGTTAAGTTTGAATGCTTACACCAATAGCAGAATATGCTGTAGTAAGCTAACAATGTAATAAATAAATAAATAAGTAAATAAATAAATAAATAAATAAATAAATAAATAAATAAATAAATAAATAAATAAATAAACAAATAAACAAACAAACAAACAAACAAACAAACAAACAAACAAACAAACAAACAAACAAACAAACAAACAAACAAACAAACAAACAAACAAACAAACAAACAAACAAACAAACAAACAAACAAACAAACAAACAAACAAACAAACAAACAAACAAACAAACAAACAAACAAACAAACAAACAAACAAACAAACAAATAAATAAATAAATAAATAAATAAATAAATAAATAAATAAATAAATAAATAAACCTGGATAAATTATTGAATTAAGTCCATTCAAAACAATTATATTCTTTTATTGGTCATTTTTCAATACATAATAATGAAGTCACTCTGAATGAAATGATAAGACACGTCCATACGTCATTCCTTTTTCATTGAAAAGAAATCTGTGTTGATTTCAAAATATTGTGAAAAATATAATATAGATTTATTTAAAGATATTAGAGAATATTTTTTATGTTTGTTTCTTCCATTACGAATTTTTTAATAACTGCTGTATATTTTTAGCATTAATAATAATGATATTAAATAAATAATAATTAAAAAATAATTATAAAAAATATTTAAATTAAAATTTAAATTATCACTATTATATAAAAAAATATGTATTAAATTTGATTTTATTAACTTTTTTCAAACTTGAATAAATAAGTTTTCATAAATATATTTCAATTAACTGAAATATAAACTTATTGGTTCTTGTCGGTAAATATTAAATAATGCACTCAAAAATTATTGTCAGCTTCTCAAGTGGAATCTATCTATTAATATAATTAATTAATTAATCACTTTTAATTAAATTTTTAATATCACACAATTACTGATATAATAAAGACTGGAATAAAAAATACTCTTCATTAAAAGCAATTATGATTTGGTACTTATATATTCGATATTGTAGATGAATATAATATATTATGTCAAGAAAAACAAAAAACCAACGAGCCATTTATTTTGATTATTTATTGGCAGTCAAAACTTTAAATTAGGAAATTTAAAACTCTATATACTTAAAAATTTACGTCCAATAATTTCTTTACAAGTCGATTTGTTTAAAGCATTATTATATCTACGTCAGTATATTATGCAACCTGCAATACTTTTAAGCAAAAACAGTTGCATAGTAATCAGGCGTTTTTCATGAAAATGTCTAACATTTTATTTTAGGGAATAATTTTACAATTATTTTCATTAAACTGCGTATCGTTAAATAAAGCAGATCAGAGTTAAGGTCAAATCACGTCATATTTTTTTTATTTTGCTTCATGACAAATCAATTGTGTGGTTTAAGCCACCAAGAAATTCCAAGACAAAATCTCGACTTGAGGGACGATGACCTTTTCAGTTCGGACATTCTGAGACTTCACTTTAATCCGCACACAAGAGACGTGGTCTGCAGATTGGAACATAAGCTGCGCTTGGACGCCATCTTGAATCTATAACATCTCTTTTTTCAATCAAAATCTATTAAGTTTCTTATATGTAATTACATAATTATATTAATACACAACTTCAGCGTTTCGCGGGCTCTTCCAAATCAGGGGTGGCCACGACCTTGCAATCCATCTCGTCATTTGCTTGTGACTGAAGGAAACATGGAAACCTCAGCCAGGATGAACGCTACAACTTTTGTTAATGAACAGTAAGTGCAATGGTCCAAAGCCAGGGGGACCACACATGCATAGTGGAAAAGCGCAATGATTTACCCCTGGGTGGGAAACGTAGTTTTTGTTGAAAATGGTCACCCATCCAACTACTTATCACGCTCGGCGTTGCTTTACTTTGGTGATCTGACGTGACCCGGTCAAGCGCACAGCTCCACACTTCCCACCTCTAAACCAAATGATGTTCTATAGACGATATTTTAATTCACTAGATTCAAACCATAAAAACTTTAAAGCATTCAATAAATTCAAAAGTTTTTAATATCTAATGCAGTTAATTTGCAATAATAATATTTATTTCTTATTACAAAGGAACAATGCTTTTACGATTAATAAAATTTATAATTTCCATTGAAATTATTAAAGTTCTATTTTAATTTTATCATGAAATCTCATAAACAACAAATATGAACCTGTGTGAACCCACCGGGTTCTGGTTAGAAGAAAACAATCTTTATAAAAATGAAACTCATTTGATTAAGATCTCGGAATCGGCCCCCTTGAATGCCACAAGACTTGCAGAGGACTTAGAACTCACCATCAATAGGTGGCATACAAATTTAAAAGTGTCAGTTTTGTGAAAATTGAGGTAGAAGTTTAACATTGGTCTTATGGACGGAAACCGGAAATGGAGCTTTTGTAGGAAAACTCCCTTACTAAATGAGCTCAAACCATAAGGTATTAGGTTTTACAATTTTATCTCATTCGATTCAAATCATTTTATTCAATTCCTGTTACAGAAATAAGTTAATATTCTTTGATTCCGAACAGAGATTAATTGTCAATGGTGGATGCTATTTTAAATCAATTTACTTTAAATGTATTGCATATTTCAGCACTGTATTTACTTTTAAGAAAGTCAGGACAATTATTGAAACACTATTTTATAAATAGATATACATGACCAAAATGTGTCAATTGCCCCAAAATATCAACCAATCAATCAAATAGATATAATTTATAAAAAAAAGTTGCAACGCAATATATTAATATGAATTAAAAAATAGAATAAAGAAATTTGTTACATTTAAAAAAATATAAACCACAGAATTACAGTGGGTGCGATTCACAAAGCAGTTAACCAGGTTTCTAACCACGTTTAGCTTAACCACGTTTAACTATACCTGTTTTACATGTTAAACCACCTAGTTAAACGTGGTTAAGCTAAACATGGTTAGAAACCTGGCTAATTGCTTCGTGAATCGCGCCCAGTATATTTAAAATTTCAACTATTTTGTTTTATTATTTGAAAAAATGTTTAAATCTCAACAGACCAGACCTCACTCGACGTTGACAAAAAAAAAAAAAAAAAAAAGATGACAGCACGCGAGGGAGATGAGCAAATTGTCTGGGAGACACGAGGGGATACTTCCGATATCCAATCGAGAATTCCGAGCAATCTTTTGATGCACGTAGAAGAGCTTGCAGCAAATTTAATAAAAAAAGAACATGGAAAATAAGTTTGCGGTTTTCTTTCACAACAAATCAATATATTAATACAACTTTTATAATATTGTTTGAATTTTAATAAGTTATGTTGATATTTTGATATCTATAGAGGCTTCTAAAAAATCTAATTCTTTATAGTTAAAAAAATGAATTCACGTTTTTTTTTTTTTTTTTTTACATATGTTTAGATAGGATGGTGGGAACACCTAAAAATCAGATAATTTTTAGCCCCTATTATAAAATTAAATATTAGCCCTTAAAGAATTATACTTTTAATAAAATTAACTTCCTAGCTGACTAGTTTTTTTTACTTGTTTATGAATATCTAATGCATTTTTTTTTAATTTTATAAAACCACAAATTAAACGTATTTTTGAGTAACATAATTTTAATTTTAACCAGTTTAAAATAAAAAAAAATAATGTATAAATATTAATTTTGTTTGTAATAAGAAATAAATTTTTATATTTTTAATTCAATTTTATTAAAATTTAATTTTTTTATGGTAGGTCCTTACTTATTTTTTTTTATGAATCTTTTTTTATAATAACTTCCAACTTGCTCTGTAAATATACATCAACCAAAGTGTTGAATTCCCATCTTATAATGATATAGGATGGTATTTTGACCCTTATGTATGCAATCTAGTTCTCGCTGTTCATCTCTTAACTAATTAACGTGTCTGTTAATTAACGTGTCTGTTAATTAACGTGTCTGCACGGAGCTTTGAATGTATAAGACATAGTGTGAAATTTTATGTTGCATTTCATTTGCAGGTGGAATGTAATTATAACTTTATATTAATAAAAGATAAATATGAACCTGTATATTAATAATCATTGGTAGGGCGTGGTACAGTTCATCGTTAGATTACAAAAGTCAATTAATTTTAAGAACAGTTGGGTGACCGTTTCAGGTAATCTTGATCATTTTTCAAATTAATCTCGGTTTTAAACACAGTAAAATAAAACTAATTTTAGACTTTGGTTTAATGCTTAAATGTTGATGCGTTTATTCTGACTGAAGTTTCCACATTTCCCTCAGTAAATGCCAGCCAGGTAGACCCAAGATCCCTTTACTAAGTATAAAAGGATCTTGGATAGACCGTAGCTGTCCACGTTCTGAATGAACGCTTGAAACGCAGAAGCTTTTGGTTTTCGGATAGTTCGGGTTGTAGACTAACTGTACAATTTTTATGAATTTTTTTACTGCACAAGGATTGAAAACCCCGTTAACGTGGAATGTATTTTAAGTATTGGTATATATATTTTTTAACCCTCTCTAACATCTAAAAAACTTTGTGACGTAATAGTCATGCAAATATTTAATATGTATAGATAAAGATGTTGCATGACTATGACGTCACAGCATCTTTCCATGGGGTAAAGTGTTAAAACAAATTACAATAACAAACTTGAAGTCCTTTATCCTAATAAACAATACAATATTTTTTGAAAATTGTCCATTTTAAGTTTTATAAATAAAATGTATATCGTCTATCGTTGCAAAAACCTGCTATTTCAATGGAGCGCAATTATAAGCTTTATTTTATATTGATTTAAAATTCATAATTGCGCTCACCTGAAATATAGACAGCTCATTATTGCAACAAAATCGTGGTAAGCAGATAGCTAATTATTCCGGACAAGGGACGTTTTAAAAAAATTATCAGCGTAGTTAAAGTCGAGTGAATTTAACACTCGACCCTAATCCATCCATTGAAAACAAAAAACTCCTTGCAATTATTTTGATCAGTTATCATAATTTACATCTCAATCTCTCAATCAAGTTGAGGTCAGCCGATCAATATCAAATTATAGCCGACACGCCAAAGAGCTGTTAGCAACGTTTGATAAATCGAAAATGTCTGATGAATATTTTTTATCAAGAATGGGATTAAATTTCTACACCATATACAAAAAAGCTAGAGTTTCGAGTTATAGCATTATGCTTTTACGAGTTTTAATAAATTTCATATTTCCTTCGCTATTAAGCTCTCCTCTCGTCTTTTCTCCTCTTATTTTGCACCATTTTAGAGGTAAAAAGAGGGGAAAAAGACGAGATTTCGTATTTTTTCCTCTTCTTGAGCATAAAATGTTAGAAATATTGTCTTAATTTCATCCTCACTTATAGCGAAGAGGAAATAAGATGTGTTTTAGAGGTAAATAGATTAGATTTAGACGTGTAAAGGATGAGTTGAAGACGTAATTTTTCAACTAGGAGTATAGTGAATACGTTGAATATTAAAGTGCAATATTTTATTAATTTATATTGGATAATTCATGAATTTTTATTATATGTTTGGATAGAGGACCTTGACTATATATAATGCATTGTAAATTTTTTCAAAGTTTCTCGAACCCTCGAAACACGCTTAAAATCGAAGGAAACGATGCAGCTGTTTTCAGTGTTCGAATTGTTAGAAAGTTCAAGAAAATCTTAAAGAAATGACAATATTCGAGGTCCTCAACATAAATATGTAATTAGAATACAGTCAAATTGTCATGATATTTGATATTCCCTCCGGAAATAGCCGGAAGTGTAAAGTTTCTGATCCTTCTATTCATATTTCAGCACTGCAATTTCACACATAAGTCAGTACTTCTACTTCAAACTAACTCTGTAAAGTTTCAAAACTGAATTACAAACAGGAAGGACAGAAACCTTTCACTTCCGGTGGGAATATTAAATTAATTTGACTGTAGTCGTGAAGGATTTTATGATCTGTGTGGTGTTACTCACGTGTTATCAGCTCCACGTTCTGTGCACGTGACCGCCCTCGAGTCGACTGACGTGAAGCCACGAGCTGCTCCCTCAACCCTCAGTTGGCGCATGCGTAGAACTGACCTTCCTTAACTTGTACACACGATTTGGGAGGAGAGGGGATTTAAACTTTTAAATATATCGCATCAGGATTATTATAGAAACAAGTTTAGTTTGAACTTAACGATGAATCTCAGTTACTGCTGGAGTCAAAGAATATTTCCCTGCAAACGAATCGAATGAAATAAATTTTAAAAAATCGAGAATGTTCTAAAACTTAATCGCTTATGGTTTGGGCAAATTCTGTCTTGCAGTTTTCTTACAACAGCTCCATTTCCGGTTTTCGTCCATAAGGCCAATGTTAAACTTCTACCTCAGTTTTCACAAAACTGATAATACAGATTTGCTTCAGAATTTGTATGCCACCTATTGATGGTGAGTTCTAAGTCCCCTGCAAGTCTTGTTGCATTCAGGCGGTACGATTACGAGATCTCAACCTACTGAGATTCATCCTTAAGGAAACCCTATTTTTACGTCTTCAACTCATCCTTTGCATGTCTAAGCCTAATCTTTTTACCTCTAAAACACATCGGGCACAATTCACGAAGCAGTTAGCCAAGTTTCTAACCACGTTTAACTAGGTGGTTTAACACGTAAAACAGGTATAGTTAAACTTGGTTAAGCTAAACGTGGTTAGAAACTGCTTCGTGAATCGCACCCATCTTATTTTCTCTTCGTTCAAATTGAGGATTAAATGAATATAATATTTCTAACTTATTATGCTCAAGAAGAGGAAAAATAGACGTAATCTCGTCTTTTCCTCTAAAATGGTGAAAAATAAAAGAGGACAAAAGACGAAAGGAGAGCTTAATAGCGAAGAAAAGATGAAATTTATTTCAACTCGGGAAGGACAAGTATTTTAATGTAATGCACACTTCAGAGTAGTGGTGTTGGTGTGCGTAATGTTTTCGAACGATAAGAAATATATATTATACTTTTATTATAATGAATGTTTGGAATATTATTTATTTATTTATTTATTTATTTATTTATTTATTTATTTATTTATTTATTTATTTATTTATTTATTTATTTATTTATTTATTTATTTATTTATTTATTTATTTATTTATTTATTTATTTATTTATTTATTTATTTATTTATTTATTTTTTGCATATTGCCATCCATCATTCAAAATTACATGTGAAACCACCACAAAAAAAACATTTCTATTACATATTTTACGAAATGATTATGCTTTCAATATTAATTGATACCGGGCACTTCTACGCAGTGGTATAAGCCTCTGTGGGGGGTCTTCAAATAACACCACTTAACCTAAACTTTGCTTAAGACTGTCTTAGCGCAACAATAAAGAATACACTAAGACTGTCCTAATTTTAGGATTGTTGTAATTTGTGTTATTTGAAGACCCCCCTCTGATTCGTAATCGGATGGTCGTGAGTTTGATCCCAGCTAATGCACCGCCAAACTTTTCACAAGTGGCGGTTGCTAAAGAACACCCGGCCACTCGTGCATCCGGGAGGTGATTGATGACATCCTCCATCAATTGCCGACCATATTGACTGAGGTTTCCATGGTTTCCTCAGTTACAACCAGACGAACGCTGGGATGGATTGCTTAGGCCATGACCGCCCCGGTTTGGAAGGGACCAACAAAAGTAGGGTCTACGAAGAGCTGGGAGGTTAAATTTAGTCACTTAAATCAAAGAATTAATATCTACTATTAATTAGATATTAATTCTTTGCTTAAATGTAACCAGGAACCCTATACTAGGGTTCAGTTAAAAGCAAAAATAAAATATATATATATATATATTAATTGAGAGACAAGAAATATAAATTTCCTGTCAAATTTTCCTTGTGGTGATCACAAATACAGTATCTTCTTTTTTTTATATCATGTTCTGGAGTTTGCAATAAAAAGTAAAGTCTCGAGAGAATTATGGAAGCATTTCTCATAACAAGACTGTTCTGGATAACATTTAACTTGCATTGTTGTCACAAACAACAGTCTAGCATTGTTGAAGAAGTCCACAGAGGCAACAATGGAGAATACATAAATCATCAACAATGTTCCTTGAAGTAATAGTTTTGAACACAATATAATATTTTACAATTTAAAGCATCATGTACGAAATACATGCAAAGTTATTCAATATTGTATAAATATGTTAAGAAAATTTTCATATTAATTTATTTTTTGTTAATGAAAATTCAACATGACTATATTTAAAATAAAAGGAAGTTAAAATTAATTATTCAATAATGTAATTATTATTAAAGCATTATTATTAATGCATATTACACGATACAATTTTTCAATTTGCTGCATACAATTTTGAATTTTTATTTACAAGAAATTTCCAACTAAATTTTATATGCGGGCTTTTTGAAGAGAAAATTTCTACGTAAGAATATAAAACATAAAATTGTATCACCGTAATAACACGAAAAAATATCGATTGTTGTAGTTCCATTTAATTAACAAATAAACCTTAGCAACCTCATAATAATTCTGATTTTTTTTTTAGAGCACCAAAAAAAATAAAAAAAAAATTTCAAAAAAATCAGACGATTCAATTTTTTTTAAAATTATTATTATTTTTTTTTTAAATTTTCAATATAGGACTTTCCATGGAGACCTAAACTAAGAAATAATTTAAAAAAATTGGATCGTCCGATTGTTTTGAAATTTTTTCTACATTTTTTTGGTGCTAAGAACTTTTTCTAAAAAAAAAAAAAAAAAAAAACAGAATTATTTTGAGTTTGCTAAGGTTTACATGTTAATCAAATGGCACTACTAACAATCGATGTTTCGTGTTATCTTACCCTTAAGAATTTATATCACCTAGATATTTAGTACTACATATAAAAATATATCATGTACGAGATAGTTTTGGTGCAAAAGAACGATTTTCAACCGGAACTTCTGTAAATTGCACCGAACTACACAATTCCTTTGAAGAAAACAAAAACGTTTTTCCTCGTGATTGAGGAAGATCAAGCTGACGAGATCAAAACAAAAAGAGAAGAGAAAAAAGGTACAATTTTAACGACGAAGAATGGACGAAAATATAAAACTTAAATATATTCGTAAATTTGAGTAGTTTTTTCACTTTTAAAGCACTATTTCGTCAATCTATTAAAACTGTTCATATTGGAAATTAACGGGGGTTTATTTTAAGGGTAAGGTAATGTACCCAAATGTTTAAAAAAAAAAAAACATGAAAATTCTGAAAAAAAAAAAATTTAAAATGATCTCCTCTACATCCCCTATCAGTAGCTAAAATATCAGGTATACAAATACGATCTAGTTTTTGAGTTATGAATTTTTAAAGTTGACTACTTATAATGGAGAAATAGAACTCCCATGTTGTACTAGTGAACTTCAAAAATTCATAACTCTAAAACTATATCGTATTTGTATACCTGATATTTTAGCTACTGTTAGGGGGTGTAGAGGAGAACATTTTAAATTTTTTTTCAGAATTTTTGTGTCAGGGATTTTTTTTTTTAACATTGGTGGCATTATCTTATCCTTAACATTTAATACATCATATTATTTTTATTGCATTCTTTTTACAACAATATAGTTTGACATAATAAGACCTTCAGTCAAGTGTACAAAATCGTGCGATCTATTTGCTTAACATACTTAATCGAAACTAATAAAGTAATTTAAAAATTTGACTTCATTTATTCAAATAATAAACACATTTTTTAAAGTAGATGGAACATTAATAATTCTTTCGATAACTACACCTGAAATTTTTACCATTTATCCCCCTTGGGCCAATTAGAATTATCAAATAAAAATCATGGGGGGTAACGCAATAATATTTTGAGATAATAGAGCTTTTGTTCCCCATTTGATTAACATGTAAAACTCCCAATTTTCGTGGAATTTTTCAATTTTTCAAGAAAGTACTCATAGCTCGATATCCTGTTCGAGATTGATATATTTTTCTTGCGGAATGTATTATTAAAAACTCTAAGCTTTGTATTGCAAACTACCGCTATAGGGACAACGGAATATTATTTTTTGCTAATCAACTTTGAAGACGACAATCTGAGAGCAGCCCATGATAAACTTGGACTTCACGGCATCCATCTTGAAAATGTACAGAATTTAAAAAAAAAAATACAACGCAATGGAAAAAAATTAAATGAGAAAACTGAGGTGACTGTTCTCTTCTAAATTTAATTTTCTTATTTGTCAAATAAAAATCAACATTAAAAAAAACAAAATTATTTTAGTAAAAATATAACAAATAAAGTTCTTATAAAAAAAATTAATAATTTGAATTTTAAATTTGTAATACCCAGTTACCTCATCTTTGAACCAGGCTTCTAGCTAGTTGTAGTTTTTTAAATTATTTTTTTATTTAATTTGTCTACAGTTAATTAAATTGATTAATTCAAATTTTAGTTCACAACTGTATTATTATAAATATTATTTAATGTGTGAGTAAATTATAAAAAAATTACCGTGCTAATGTGATTTTATATTTTAACTGTGCACGTGTTTCTGTGTGTGCAAGTGTTTTAAGTGTGTTAATTAAAGGCATACAGGCCTCAAATTGCAAATTAGATAGTCACCAAGTGGGTTTAGAGTAAATAATCAACATTCGCATCATTTTTTTCCACGCGTGATGCATCCGTGCGAAGTCGCAGTTCAAAGTAAGAAATTTAGTCCTTGATGACGTCATGAAGTCCTTGATGACGTCACAACTCAATGCTAATCGGTGCCAGCTGTGAGTTGTGACGTCAGCAAGGACTTTATTTGTAGCGCGACTTCGCACAGTCGCACCGCGCGCATGTAAAAATAATACGAATGTTTATTATAAACTCGAGCAACACTTTATGTCTGTCTAATTTGTAATTTGAGGCCTGTATCCCTTTAAAGTGTAAACTATCAGCTAGGGTAACAGGCCAGATTTTTCAAGGTAATTTTATTATTAATTACTCACACATTTGATACCTCGCTTGAAATTATCTTTTCCTAACATATTATTTAATAAATTATTATTTATAATTTATTTTTGTAACAATATATAATAATAATGTCTGTAAGTCCTTTGTAATAACTTGTAATATTAAATGCAAATTCTATTGTTCCAGAGACTCTAGTATGTAAATGTGACCCCAAGATATTACCACTGTTAGCTTTGTACGGTCACTTGCTAACTTCTCTGTATGAGAGCCTTCATAAGAAATTTACATCAATGAATTATATATATTAAAATATTTCACATTTATAATTCAACATGGTAGAGAATTTATTGATTTCTAAAAGCATGTAGAAAAAAATAAGACAATGTTGTCTGTAAAAGAAAAAAAAATATATTATTAGATTGTATTTTTTTTATAGGGGACAGGTCAAAAAAAAAAAAAAAAAAAAAAACGTCTCCAACTCATCCTTTAAAAACCTAATATTTTTACTTCTAAAAATACCTTTTTTTTTTCTCGCTCAAAGTGTGGATGAAATGAAGACAATATTTTCAACATTTTATGCTCAAGAAGAGGGGAAAATATGCAATATTGTCTAAAATGGTGTAAAGTAGGACAAAAGACGAGAGGAGAGCGAATAAGAGACGAAATGGACAAATTGCATGACATTTTTTATTGCAGAAATGGATAGAGGGTACCCAATTATGCTACTCTGAATTTATTCCGATTTTTTTGAGAGCGGGAACTATTTTTAAAAAATTATTGAAAGTCAGTTTTATGACGTCACGGGCGTTTAGCGTCTATACTTTTCTTAAGGACAGACTCCTCGTGACGTCATAAAATCGACTTTCAATAATTTTTTAAAAATATTTCCCGGTCTCTAAAAAATCTGAAAAATTCAGTGTAGCATAACTTTGCACCCTCTATCCATTTCTGCAATAAAAAAATGTCATGCAAGTTGTCCATTTATTTCAACTCGGGTTCCAACTGTATCAATCTCAGGATTTTTCTCTCTATAATGAGAGAACTGTGGAAACCTAAGATAGAATGGTCGTCCAGAAACTGCAGGGGAACTTCAAATATTTCCTAAATACACTATTGGGGGCTTTCACAAAGCACTTCAACCCCCACTTTAGCCTCAATTTTTATTACGGGTGCTAAAGTAAGGGCTCAACATGGTTAGTCCCTGGGTTAGCACCCAGGATAAGTGGAGTTTAAAGTGCCTTTGAATGCCCCCCATTTAATTCCTAAGTACCCGAGTTGAAATAAATTTTATCCTTTCTTCGCTATTAAACTCTCCTCTCGTCTTTTCTCCTCTTATTTTGCACCATTTTAGAGGTAAAAAAAGGAGGTAAAAAAGACGAGATTACGTCTTCTTTCCTTTTCTTGAACATAAAATGTTAAAAATATTGTCTTTATTTCATCCACACTTTGAGCGAAGAGGAAATAATTAAGATGTGTTTTAGAGCTAAAAAGGTTAGCCAGTTTAGCTCGTTTAGCCAGTTTCGGACTATGGTGTTTAATGCACTGTTCTAGTTGTATTTTCTTTATTTTACAATACAATGTATAACTTTTTTTTTTTTTTTTTTTACATTATTCGTTATTTCAAGCTGTATATGTAAATCATTTTTTTTTATGTATCGTGTGTTGTTATTTTATTGTATTTAGTGCTTTGGTTATGTAACTGTTGCTAAATGAATAAGAATTTGAATTTTGAATTTAGGTTTAGACGTATAAAGGATAAGTTGAAGACGTAATTTTTCAACTAGGGGAGCTTGAAATATTAGCTTACTATAAAAGTCTATCATTAATTTAATTCTAACATTTACCATATTATTTCAACTAAATTGATGAATATGATACGTTTTACTAAAAATAAAATCTAACAATATTTTGTTCTGAAAGTATAAAAATATTTTATTATATATTTTTAGAAGAAAATTGAAAACTATATTATGATTTTTATTTCTTATTTTTATAGTTCATAACTTTAATATCATATAGGAATAGAAATGAATAAAAATAAAAGTGCTGATACGTACGTCTGTGAAATCTGGGCTATACTCTACAATATGAAACAATATGAACCGTAATTGAAGAACTTGACCCGTTCTGGTCATGTTACAGAGGGGACTTTTTATGAGCTCTCCCGATGTTATACCTTCCACAGGGCAGTAAATGTTTCATACATACACTAGTATAAAATTTATTGGTTTGTTTAAAAATTATTAAAAAAAAAGATGCATTTTATACTTTGTTCAATATTTCTTTATATTACAATATATATTTCATATTACATGACTTACATCTGAAAAATCGTTTGCTCATGGACGTTTGATATTAACACAGAGGTTTCTTATCACATGGATATGTTATAAATATTTGAAATTTGTATTCAATTTTTTTAAAAAAACTTTGCGTAGAGATTAGACAGTATAAAATGTAATTATTAATTAAAACATGCCACGTACAGCAATTATTCAACTCTTTGCTATGTCAATTTCAGACTAAATAGAGGCTTCATGTCAGCTGATTTTTCAGCGTTCCCACCCGCTATACCAAACCTATGTAAAAAAAACGTGAATTCTTTTTTTTACTAAAAATAAGATTTTTCAGGGAAAATTCCTTTATGGAACTTTGGTCCAAACTGAAAAATAAAGTAGATAATTCAAGGTTTAGATTTTTTACTTGATTTATAACCGAGAAAATTTAAAAAACACTTTGCTTCATCTTCAAGTGCAAGATGGCCCTTAGCGACAAACAGTTGCGCAGCGTAAGCGCATCACTTGAAGCCTCTATTAATGAATGCTCTGTTTTAACCGTTTTTTTTATGTCAATTGTGCTTACATTTATTTGACAATGCTTCTTTATTTCTGTTTATTATTATTATTATTTATTTATGATTATTATTGACTTTATTATATTTTATACTTTGGTTATGTAACTGTTACTGAATAAATAAGAAATTGAATCTTAACATTTATTATTAAACAGAAGGATATTTAAGACAGGTTTCACCAGCAATCTTATCTTAAATTTTATTTATTTACAATTCTCTCTCATTACTTTTAACTCTCATTGTCAAATGAATGAATCCACCAGTTACCTTTTCATCACTTCCACCTTGATAATCAATCCATGAAATTATATAACAATGGAGTATCGACCTCATTTTTTTATTTTCTGTAGAAATAGAGGGTGCAAAGTTATTCTACCCTGATTCTTATCAGTTTTTTTAGAGCTCGGGAAGTATTTTTAAAAATTATTGAAATTTCTTTTTGTGACGTCACGAGGCGCCTCTCCTTAAGAAAAAGATAAGACTTGCTGCCTCGTGACGTCACAAAAAGGACTTTCAATAATTTTTTAAAAATACTTCCAGGGCTATTAAAAATGTGAAAAAAAAATCAGGATTGCAAAACTTTGCACCCTCTATCCATTTCTGCACTAAAAGAAAAATTTACTCAATTTCTGGCTCAATATTTTACATCGCTCATCTTATAAAGTATAAATTAAGAGCTGCATCATCTCAGTCATCATGTGAGTGCTACTCATTATTTGTTATTAATGATATGAAGTTTAGTAAGTTTACACAGTTTAAATTAAAAGAAACGAAATATAAGTATAATTTTGATTAATGCTATTTTACCAAAATCTTATTTAATTTAAGTTTCGAAAATTAAATTTGAAACTGCTTTATTTAAATTTGCATTAATAATGTGTGTTTTTTTTTAAAAAATTAAACTTTTAAAATTGCAATAATTAATTATTCATTTGCCCCTATATTACTATATATTTTAAATTTTTTACTTTTATCTGCCACCTAATTTTCCCACATTAAAAATTTACAGAGGTAAAACAAATTTGTGAAATCTCTTGATAGCGTCTAAATTAATTTAAAACTCATTAATTTACTATCAAGTTTGATATTGTTGTATAATTACTAGACAAATTGCAACACAATTACAACTACTAATGGGATATTTAATTGTTATAACAACATTGCAGCAGTAATAATATCTGCACTGAAATTACATGTAATGTATTTTATAACTGATTGCATATGAGACTTGAATCTAAAATGCATTTAAGAAAGTATTAAAACAATCTGATAATAATTTATAAAATAATAACGTTTTTTAAAGGAGGGATTACATTTTTTATTAAAAACTATAGGTCTGTTCGTAAATACACAATCAGAAAGAATGAATTATTTGTGATGAACCTTATGTTATATGTACAGAAGGTTCATCACAAATAATCGATTCTTTCTGTTTGTGTATTTACGAACAGACCTAATGTTACGCAACTTTGAATTCTGTCTTGTATGTAATTAAGATTATTATTTTTATTTTTTAGCCTTTTAACTGAACCCTATTACAAGGTACTGCCCACAATTAAGTGACTAAATTGAATAGAGGCTTCAAGTGATGCGCTTTCGCTGCGCAACACTTTGTCGCTAAGGTTCATCTTGCACTTGAAAATGAAGCAAAGTGTTTTTTTTTAAACTTTTCTCGGTTATAAATCAAGTAAAAAATCTAAATCTTGAATTATCTACTTTATTTTTCAGTTTGGACCAAAGTTCCGTAAAGGAATTATCCCTGAAAAATCTTATTCTTAGTGAAAAAACGAATTAAAGTTTTTTTTACATAGGTTTGGTATAACGGTTGGGATCACTGAAAAATCAGCTGACTTGAAGCCTCTATTTAACCTCCCGGCTCTTCGTAATGTAAGATTATATATCATACGACTTTAATTAATCAATTGATCAATTAGTATATGATTATACTATGTTGTATGAATTAGTTTATCTTTCCGCGGACTGTTTTTCCACTCGTCGATTATATTGTAGTACGTCGAGAAACTTGAGCACTGAATTATAATGTTAATGTTTTTATTATTATCACTACACTTCAGGTGCAACTGTTTTCTTCATTAGCTTTCGGGAATCATTTGTTCCCATCCTCGGATGAATCGAGACTAATGATTTCAAAAAAAAAAAAAAGTTTAATATGCATGGAATTATCTAACTTTGGAAATTGGAAGCAATAATTAAGGGTAAGGTAACGCCACCAATGTTAAAAAAAATCCCTCTCACAAAAATTCTGAAAAAAATTTAAAATGTTCTCCTCTACACCCCCTATCAGTAGCTAAAATATCAGGTATACAAATACGATCTAGTTTTTGAGTTATGAATTTTTAAAGTTGACCAATTTAACATGGGAGTTTCATTTCTCCATGTTAAAGTAGTCAACTTTAAAAATTTATAACTCAAAAACTAGATCGTATTTGTATACCTGATATTTTAGGTACTGATAGGGGGTATAAAGGAGAACATTTTAAATTTTTTTCAGAATTTTTGTGAGGGATTTTTTTTAACATTGGTGGCGTTACCTTACCCTTAAACGATTTATGTGAATTTGAAATGCACAACAAAATCTTATGAAAGCAAAAGTAAAAATATATTTTTCATTTCTTGTTTCACTTTTAACGCCTCTATTTATTAATATTTTTGTATTCTTCTTCTTTTGTATTTTTGTATTTTGCTCCATTTTCTACAAAAAAATAAAGATTAAACGTACTTTTTTTCTCTTTAATAATGGAAATAAAATGCTATAGAAAATATGTATATTTTATCCTATTTATTGAGCGAAGAATATATATATATATATATATTTAGGATAAGATTAGGTTTATATGTTATAACTGAGTTTATTCACGACATATTTGGTTGACTTATGTTCGCAGAACCATTAATTTTGTAATTAAAAGTGCCATTTAATTTTATTTTAATTTTGACAATGTTAATAATAACAGACTTATTATTCTATTTTATTAACTTTAATCAATTATGTATTTGTTTTGTTTTTCTTATAAATTGGATATAATACCACATACCCTGTGTTATGGTGCTGCCTGTGCCGTGTATTGTATTCTTTTCACCTAAATTGTTTGTCATATGTCTTTTTTGTATATGTACTTGGGTGAATAAAAAATAAAAATAAATAAATAAATAAATAAATAAATAAATAAATAAATAAATAAATAAATAAATAAATAAATAAATAAATAAATAAATAAATAAATAAATAAATAAATAAATAAATAAATAAATAAATAAATAAATAAATAAATAAATAAATAAATAAATAAATAAATAAATAAATAAATAAATAAATAAATAAGATGGTTTGTAGATGAAGATTTGTCAACTAGAGCTCTAGGACAGTTTGGACTGATTACGCGTATTTTGCATCTTTCGGCACAGGGTTGCCCATTCATTAAAAAAAAATACAATGCATTTTCCTCACATTTACTAATACTCTAGTTGAACAAAATACGTCTTCAACGCCTTATTTACACGTCTAAATCAAATCTTATTTCGTCCTCAAAAACACGACATATTTCTTCCTCGCCCAAAGTGAAGATGAAAAAATACAAATTTTTAAACGACTTTTTTTTTTATACAGATCTGAAGATGCGGACAGCTAACACGTCCGTGAAACGTCAGGAGAAGAACAACATACCCGCCCCCACGGTTCTCCCGAAACACTAGCAATGTTTTACATAGATCGAACCGTGAAAGCATATACCATACCATTACATTTTTTAAACGTTTTATCCTCAACAAGAAGAAAAAAAAACGTAATCTCATCTTTAAGGTGGATTCACATGGCGATTTCTATAACGCGACGCGACGCGAATAATGCGCACTTGCTGTGACATTCAGTGGCGGCCATATTTGGTGATTAAAAAAAAGAGCATCGTAATTAATGCGATTTCATTTCCTCAACCTGGCAAATTCGCTCGCCGCATAGGATTTCAAATGCAGCTTGCGTGATAAAATCGCGTCGCGTCGCCGTTGTCGCCATCTGAATCCGTCTTAAAATTGAAATCACAACAAAATCACCGCCAAAGTTAAATTATTTTTCATTTTTAGTTCACTTTTCACGTCTCTATTTCTATTTTTTTTTTTTTTTTTTTTTCATATGTTGCAACATTTGCAATTTTTTTAACATTTCATCCTCAACAAGAGAAAATAAAACGTAATCACATCTTTATTGCTCCTTTTTGCTCAGAAAATGGTGCAAAAGATGTGTTTAAATTGAATAAAAGATGAAAATTATTTCAACTCGGGTACATTTTGGTGTTACAGCCTAATTAGTCTCGTTGCCATGGAAACAATGTGACATTAACCTCCTATTTGCACAGTCGTGTCCCTCTCCTGTTTACACAAGTTTGTCTAGCCAGACCATCAGGTGTGTAAACTCCCTTCGCATACATAACTAATTTAGAGTCTAATTGCCGCATGACGATACTGATTTTTCAACCTTAGTATTTAACGTTAAGATTTCTTAATACATAATTATTTGTTGCTCTTTAATTGTACAAATCAATATAAGAACGTCATATACATTATTGCATAATTATGTATTATAAACTATAATTAATAATAATTATATACTGATATAGTTTCTTTCAAAGTAGAAATTTGAAATAAATTATTATTATTATTATTTTTACAAGGATACACCCCTAAGAGCTTAACAGCTCGTGGCGGGGTAATGGGTAGAAATAAGGTAGGGAATAAATTAAGGATGGCGGCCATGGCCTGTTACGCGTCCCAGCATTTTCTGAGGTGAAACTGAGGGAACCGTTGAAAACCTCAGTCAGGACGGACACCTCTACTTTTTCTCAATGGACCAAAGTGATGTCCAAAGCCTGGAGAACCACACACAAGTGCATCACTGCACTGGGTGGAAAGCGAGATGAATTTACCCCAGGGAGGGAGCAGCGTATTTTTTACTTGAAACGATCACCCATCCAAGTACTAACCACGCTCAACGTAGCCTGACTTCGGTGATCTAATAAGAACCTGTCAATGCACTGCGCCACGCTTGACCTCATGTAATTGAAAGTCTTTTTCGTCTCTTGAACGATGAAATTCATCCTGTGGTTAATTATTTAAGAGGAAAAAATACAAGATCACGTCTTTGAGGCTAAAATATTAGAATCTTTATTACGTTATTACTTTTAACGAAGATGAAATACATAATATTTTTTTAGATAACAGGACGTCAAAATTTTGGATTTAAATGTCTTAAAGTTGAGTTGATGATGCAAATTTTCAGCTATCAAAAATATACCTATGCTTTTTGCATTAGTTTTGATGTTTCAACTGAGGAAATTATGGGAATCACAGTCAAGAAGGTCGGTAAGTCATAGAGAAAATCAACTTTGCCATCATTAACTTCGTTGTTACTAAAGGAATCATGGAAACCACGGTCAAAAAGGTCGGTAAGTCTTGGAGAAGCTAACTGTAAGTCAGATATGCTATCTATTTCCACTGGCTTAATTTTTATTAAGGGAACCATGTAAACGTAAGATCAGACGAACGGTAAAAGCAAACAAGAGTTGAATTAAATTTCATCTTTTATTTCGCTATTATGCTCTCCTCTCGTCTAATTTTCTCTTATTTTGCACCATTTTAAAAGAAAAAAGACGAAATCCCGTTTTTTTTTAGCTCTTCTTGATCATATAATGTTAGAAATATTGTCTTCATTTCATTCTCACATTGAGCGAAGAGGAAATAAGATGTTTTTCAGACGTGAAAAAAAATTAAGTTTAGACGTTTAAAGGATGAGTTGAATTTTTGTATCGAAAAGCGAGTCTTCTGAATCTCTCGTGATGTGAAATTCGTCTGTGTACAATATGGTGGACATTTTAGTTTAAATGGCAATATGCTCAGAATTTGCTTTGTTACATATCTACAAACGATTTCACGTGCCATTAGATTGAAGGCTTCAGTAGACATCTAAATCAAAGTAGAAATCAAATCAATATATGTCTGACTCATTTAATTGATGCTCTGTTATAAATAATATTGTCAGTGATAATATTAAGAAAATTGTAAACAAAAATTATTTATGCAGAAAATTCCCAAGTATTAAACTCCCAAGTATGGAGTACATTTAGCAAAGATATTGCAAAGTTTTTATAAACAAAATATTTGCAATTCCTTAACATTTCTAACAAGTATATAAGCTAGAACTTATGTTAGTAAAATTTGATCTATGAATCGAGCGTGTCGCAGTGCACAGAGCAGTTCTCGTTAGATCACCGAAGTCAGGCTACGTCGAGCGTGGTTAGTACTTGGATGGGTGACCGTTTGAAGTAAAAATTACGCTACTCCCTCCCTGGGGTAAATTCGTCTTGCTTTCCACCCAGTGCAATGATGCACTTGTGTGTGGTTCCCCAGGCTTTAGACATCGCTTTGGTCCATTGAAAAAATGTAGAGGTGTCCTTCCTGATTGAGGTTTTCCACGGTTCCCTCAGTCTCACCTCAGCGAATGCTGGGACGCGTAATAGGCCATGGCCACCATCCTTTTCCTCCCTTATTTTTAATATATCAAATATATTTTTAAAAAATTGTTCTAAGTTACAAATATATTGTTTAGAAAAATAATTTTATACTTTTAGATTCATAAATAACATTAAATACATCATAAAAGTTAAGTGTGTTATTTACAAAAACAGTATATAAAATGCAAAAGAATACGAGCATATTTATTCTGAAAGAACCTTCTTTTCAAACATAAATGTTAAGTGTCGTTATTTCTATTTTGTTTTTTTCAATTGCCTTAGCATATAACTGTCATAATAATATTACTTTTAACGGTTCAAAAATACGCAGGCTGTTATCATAACCATATAAAGAAAAAGGTGTAAATATTCAAAATTGGTACTAAGGGACGAAATACAAATAAAAAGTTACTATCATAATATATATTATAGTCTTGGAAATTTTTTTCATAGTCTTGAATTTTTTCATAGTTCATGATGTGCATTGTTGTGTATAATTATAGAAGTAATAATATTGTGGTTGTTATATATTGTAGTCAGATCACCGAAGTCAAGCAACGCCGCGCGTGGTTAGTAGTTGGATGGGTGACCATTTTCAACAAAAACCACGTTTCCCACCCAGGGGTAAAACGTTGCGCTTTTCCACTATGTGGTTCCCCTCGGCTTTGGACCATTGCACTTCCGGTTCATTGACAAAAGCTGTAGCGTCCATCCTGGCTGAGGTTTCCACGTTTCCCTCAGCCGCAGGCAAATGCCGGGATGGATTTGCAAGGCCGTGGCTGCTCCCGTTCCAGAAGAGCCCGCGAAACGCTCAAGTTAGGGTTTCGGAAGGTTCGGGGTTTCAAGTAGTATGTAATTAGTAAATAGAAGTACCCAAAAGGGTATAGGGTTTAATAAAGAAAAACAAAAAATATATATATATATATATTGTAATAATATTTGTATAATTACAACTCCCTAAAACAATCATATATGATGACTTATTTGGGGATTTCATTCCAATTTTTCAAATTAGGCAGGCATGTTCTATATTCTTTCAAGGAAGACCTTTGATTTTATAAATAGATTATTAAATTTTAACACATATTTACTTAATATATATTAATTTATATATTATTTGCATCATTTTATTTTCATTTAAAAATAAAATATTTATTTATTTTACAACAAATAAAAATTACATTAAACAAACAATTTTTTTATTTGTTTTTAATAAATTATAAACAAATTAATTATTACATATCTTTAATTAAAATTAAAGATTTCTTTGTAAAAAAAATATTTATTAAAAGAAGTTTAACGCTTATATTAGAAAAAAAAAATAAATGCACTGTTACTGTTGTAAAATCTCATACATTTGACGTGGATATATAATTCGTTAATCTTCAGAAATTAATTTTTGTTGTATAATGATCAGTATTACTTACCATTAATAGTCACCTATGATATAAACATAATTTAAACGTATCTCATTTAAATGGAGTTGAAATTTTCTTGTAAGGAAAAATTGTATACAACAATTAGAAAATTCGTAATGTGTAATATTGTCTTGATAAAAGTTTAATAATGGCATGAATACATTTTTAAAACAAAGTATAAAACTTTTTACTTCAAATTAATTGACTACGAAGAAAATTTAATACAATTTTTAGCTTCATCTTAAGAGATCACGATTAAAAGTAAAACTTATCCATTTCCAGTATTAAAAAGCTTGCCCTATAGTTGAAAAATTAAGTTTTCAACTCATCTTTTACACGTCTCAACCTAATCTTTTTACCTCTAAAACACATCTTATTTTCTCTTCGTTCAAAGTGAGGATGAAATGAAGACAATATTTCTAACATTTTATGTTCAAGAAGCGTAATTTCGTCTTTTCCCCCTCTTTTTTCCCCCTCTAAAATGGTGCAAAATAAGAGGACAAAAGACAAGAGGAGAGTTTAATAGCGACGAAAAGATGAAATTCATTTTATCTCGGGTGTTTTTATGTTTCAATGAGAAGCTTCAACATTGACGACACAATTCTCTCAGCCAATGAAAATCTAGCGCACGAACTGCGCGCGACGACATGTTCTATCAAGCTTCCTATCCTTTAACCCAGCGGTACCTGGTTTTTAATTTTTTCCGACGGTTCTTATGAAGGGCAAGAATAATAATTCATATGAGCCACGGGAAAGGTCACTTTACACGACATAAAAAATATTCGAGATTTTGTGCAGCATAGAATTTGAATGAAAAAATAAATAAGATTTTCCTCCTAACAAACCTTACGGAGTGATGCCAGAATGCGGCGCTGCGGCATTTACGAGTTGAAGCTTGTCATTGTTTTTGGCGATGTAACGAAAAGTCAGTGACCCCTGCTCTCAGGACGAACTATCTCCAAATTAGGTCAATTTGGCCCCAACGACACGTGGGAACATGTTCAACAACTCAATATTTCAGCTCATGAAGATAAACTGTCCCCCCAGGAATTTTCACAAATTTATTTACTGACCTCTTCTTAAAGCTGAACTACCTGTGTAGCACGAATGAAGTAAAATAATAGGGAGTTGAAATATTTTTTAAACTGCAATGTATAAATGATTCATGAATCAAATAAACCTTCTGTGTAGGTAACATAAGAAAATCAGATTTGGTGTGTAAAATTTTATATAGTAATAAATTATAACAGAAAAATTGATAAACGATTTATTTCAGTTACTTCGGAGTCAAATAATATTTCCCTGCAAACGAATCGAATGAAATAAATTTTAAAAAATCGAGAATGTTCTAAAACTTAATCGCTTATGGTTTGATCAAATTTAGTCTTGCAGTTTTCTTACAACAGCTCCATTTCCGGTTTTCGTCTATAAGGCCAATGTTAAACTTCTAAGTTCCCTGCAAGTCTTGTTGCATTCAAGGGATATACGATTGCGAGATATCAACCTACTGAGATTCATCCTTAAAGGATAATTTTAGAATAATGAAATAATAAAAATTAGACATAATATTACAGTATTATCTTTTTGTATAACTAATTCAAACTTTTAAATTCCACGCAACTGATCCAATTCAGTATTCATATTATTGATATTATGATGAACACTGAATACTAAATGATAAAAAAAATATTGAATATTACAGTATGATGTAATACTACGGTAAAATTATTTAATGAATCTAAAACTCCCAATTTGATTTGTAGTTCATATAATAATAGTAAATAATGTAAATATTTAATAATATTTAATTTTTTTTCATATTATAATACATATTTTGTGACTAATTTTGGCAATAATATTTTTGTGAAAATTTTATTATTATAAAGTAACTTATAAATGTATTCAACAATAAAATGTACAAAAATAATTACATTATTTAATATTTTAATATAAATATTTCAAATATTTGAAGAATTTCTATTATCAAAGTAAAGTTTAGTTGGCACCTGAATACTTAATATAAAGGATTGGAACTTGACGCCTCCAGGGGGCGTGGCCGCAATTTCAATAATTATTTAAAAATAAATTTGGTACTCAACAAAATCTGAAAAAAATTATAGTAGCATAATTTGGTACCCTCATTTCTGTAGTATTTTTTTTTCATGCAATGCAGTTGTCCATTTGGATTAAAATAACATATGATCTGTAATATGAAATGCAGTAAAAACAATTAATTGATGCACCATATTTTATTCGTAATTATCATTTTGAGTTTCATAATAGTGATATGCCATTATTTCAAATTTACGTTTATCTTCATAGAGCATTATTTATTTAATTTTTAATTTTTTTTAATCAAACCACAATTGGGTACTTCTACTTACTTATTACTCATATATCTTGAATCCCTGAACCTTCCGAAACCCTAACTTGAGCGTTTCGCGGGCTGTTCCGGAACGAGGGTGGCCACGGCCTTGCAATCCATCCCAGCATTTGCCTACGACTGAGGGAAACGTGGAAACCTCAGACGATGCTACAGCTTTTGTCAATGAACCGGAAGTTCAATGGCCCAAAGCCAGGGGAAACACATAGTGGAAAAGCTCAAGCTCGATCCCTGGGTGGGAAACGTGGTTTTTGTTGAAAATGGTCACCCATCCAACTACTAACCACGCTCGGTTTTGCTTGACTTCGGTGATCTGATGAGACCCTGTCAAGCGCACTGCACCACACCTCCCCACAGAGTAATATAATTTAACTTTTTCCCTCTCTCCTTAATTAACACCCTTTACAAATTAACCACACTGTGAACTGAGAGGCGGTGTTATCTTCACTTCATCATCATTAGCACACATTTTGTCACTCTCTGCTACAAAAATGAACGTGTCCTACATCACTATTAACTAAAATGAAACTCGTCTGACTTGACAATGAGAATTGTTAGGGGTTGTTTATCTTAATAAATATTATAATAAGCTACATATATACAAATTGTGATAAGGAAACATACTGTTATTCTGAAGATAAAGTTAAAAATATGTAGATATTCTTCTTTCTACCATCTAATTAACACACAAATTATAAACCACATTAACCAAATTTTTCAGACAAAATGACTTCATACTTTGTCATTATTAAAGGTGCGCTTACATGGATAGTTTAACTCTTGTCACAATTGCTGGAGCTATAGCTTTTAAAAGAAATCCATAGTTAAAAATTACGTCTTCAACTCATCCTTTACACGTCTAAACCTAATCTTTTTACCTCTAAAATACATCTTATTTCCTCTTCGCGCAATGTATGGATAAAATGAAGACAATATTTCTGACATTTTATGCTCAAGAAGAGGAAAAAATACGTAATCTCGTCTTTTTCACCTCTTTTTTTTTCTCTAAAATGGTGCAAAATAAGAGGATAAAAGACGAGAGTAGAGTTTCATAGAGAAGAAAAGATGAAATTTATTTCAACTAGGGTGATATTTCTGAGAATATTTAATACAATAAAATTTCTGAAATACAATTTAACTTTCACAGTAAAAATTGTAAAATAAATCCTGGAAAAGTTAGAGAATACTTGAAATACAATTCAAACGCAAACAATTTCACGGTAGTGTACAATTGAATCTGATTTTAAGGAAGTCACAGGTGTCGCTCGCTGTCCAATCGTTGCTCCAATCTGACGTCCAATTCGCGAGGGAAATCAACGAAACAATCCGCTAGACGTGTGGATCAGTTACTTGTTTGGGATACGTCAAAGACTTAGTTTTTCATTTAATATTAGTTGTTATTTTTACAGTGTGGGGAGTACAGCTAAAAGCTAAGAGTTGCGAAATACTCTCGAAATATAGGGACTTGTAAAATGCAAGACGTTTTTTGTACTAAAGAGTATATTTTGCTGTGTAATGGTTTTAATTGCTGTGACTTTTTGTTGCTTTTTTTTTGTGTATTTTTTTATGCTAACGTGATTCAAGTTTGTCACTGTACAACAAAAATGATTCAATAAAGATTTTTTTTTTCTTCAACTGAACCCTATTACAGGGTACTGACTGAATTTAACCTCCCGTCTCTTCGTAGACCTTACTTTTTGTGGATCTCTTCCAAACCGGGGCGGCCATGGCCTAAGCAATCCATCCTAGCATTCGCCTGGTTGTAACTAAGGAAACCATGGAAACCTCAGTCAGGATAGTTGGCAAAATTGATGGAGGATGCCATCCCCCGGATGCACGAGTGTGTGTTCTTTAGAAATGGAATAAATGAAAATTAATAACACCATTGAATCCTGGAAAAGATAGAGAATATTTGAAATACAATTCAAACGCAGACAATTTCAAGGTAGTGTATGTACAATTGAATCTGATTTTAAGTCACATGTGTCACTCGCTGTCCAATCGTATAAATATAAGTATATTTTTGATTTTTCATTTGACTTATTTAAAAACTCGGCATAATATGTGTCCTTAATTTTATGTAAAATAAAGTACAATTAACAAAAAAATGTCCGATTTAAAAGCACAAACAAGAAATGCATGGATTAAATGTGACGTTAACGCCGGCTTTAATCTTTTAAATGTCTAAAAAAAAAATTCAGAATTTTTGTTAATTTGCCAAGTTTTACATGTTAACCAAATGAAACTAAAAAAAATCAGCTGATTAGCGTTATCGTACCCTTAAATAACAACAATGGAATAGGTCACATAAACAATGGTGCATGTCTTAAACAAAGTAACTCTGGAGATATTGCCTGTGTTATCTTGATGTGTTTATTTGTTCACCGCTCACTCGACACTTAATTATAAATGAGGCTGCAGGTGTGGTGAGACATGCACACGCAACCTCATACTTTATGTGGCTGTATATAAATTAATAATATGCATAATATAACAATAGAAGTAATGATAATTTTGTCTGCTATTAAAATAGAAGTCAATATTTTAGGAAAATAACAAAATAGTTTATTTTAAACTAATATATTATTATAATTTCATGGTCAATTTATTTTCATTTAATTATGTTTATATTTATTGATAAATTCTAATTTTTTGATTTGTTAAAAGCAATGTAATAACTTACATAAAATATTATATAATAATATTTCATTATTTATTTCATTTGTCAAAAATATTTATTTCCTTAAAATTATCCAATAATAATGGTGTTTAATAAGCAAAATTCTACATTAACATATTAACTGAATATAATTTGAAAGTTAATAATTATCTATATAATGTCATAAGTCATAATGGACAATTTGCATGACATTTTTTTATTGCAGAAATGGATAGAGGGTACCAAATTATGCTACTCTGAAATTTTTCAGATTTTTTTGAGAGCGCGGGAACTATTTTTAAAAAATTATTGAAAGTCAGTTTTATGACGTCACGGGCGTTTAGCGCCTATCCTTTTCTTAAGGACAGACTCCCCGTGACGTCATAAAACTGACTTTCAATAATTTTTTAAAAATAGTTCCTGGTCTCTAAAAAATCTGAAAAAATTCAGAGTAGCATAGCATTGCACCCTCTATCCATTTCTGCAATAAAAAAATGTCATGCAAATTGTCCATTATATCTACTAAAGCTAAATTACAGAAATAAAATTAAGCACAACATACTATGGAAAATTTGTCTGTATAATGAAAATTTATGCAGAAAACGTTAATATTTAATTAGAAATAAAGATTTTCAAATTTTGCACTATAATATTTAAAAATAATTTCATATAATTGTAACAATAATTAAACGTATCTATATGGTGTCTAATTTTTAGGAAACGACGCAAATAAAGCGCACTAAATCCGAGTTGAAATAAATTTCATATTTTCTTCGCTATTAAGCTCTCCTCTCGTCTAGTATCCTCTCCTTTTGCAGAGGGAAGACACGAAATTATTTTTTTCCCTCTTGTTGAACATAAAATGTTGGAAATATTGTCTTAATTTCAACCTCACTTTGATCGAAGAGGAAATAAGATGTGTTTTAAAGGTAAAAAGATTAGGTCTATACGTGTAAATGATGAGTTGAAGACGTAATTTTTCAACTATAAGGCTACTTTTATTTCATACAGTACATAACTAAACAGTGTTCCAATTTAATATCTACAAACTACAACATAAGCGCACACAACAGCCACTAATGGGATATTTAATTGTATAACAACATTGCACTAGTAATAACAATATACAGATATAACAATGCACAGATGCAACGTATGGTATAATTGATTGCACAAACAGCATGTAAATTCTAATGAGATCACGTACGTTTCAATATTATATGCAGTTATGTGAGGCTAACAGAAGTACATGCTTTTATGTATTTGAAAATGTTTCGGGGCTGAAACATGTAGAGGTTAATATTGTTCACTTTGTGTATGGGCATTTGCCTTTTCAGCCACCAATATAGGGTTTTATTTTTGTTTCTTCCCAAATATGTAATTTTTAATCCAATAAACAATTATTACTATAACCTCAACTTTTCTCAATTATTTGTATTTTATCACAAAAATATATTAAAATAAAATATATTATGCTAAAAAAATAAAATATTACAAATATAATTTATAATAAACTTTTCTCTTCACTCAAAGTTTGAATGAAATGAAAACTGTTATTATTTATTAATTGATTTTTCTTCTCGATTCATTACCAGAAGACCCCTAAATTAGTAGGTAGTAGATGGTTTCAAATTAATAGCTTTAATAGTTACGGAGAAAAATATTCAAATTTTTTAACATGGTGACTTATAGAGGAAATTTTTCCGCCGGGAAAAACTTGATCTCTAATCAGTCTGATCTTTGTGATCTTGTGATCATGTCTATTCGTACTAATTCTAGAGGATCTGATGAAATTTCTCTTAACATGATTAAGCCAATTATTGATATAATATTGCCCTCATTATACCACATTTATAATTCCTCATTGCAGCGTGGAATTTTTCCTTCTTTATGGAAACAGGCTCTTGTAAAACCTATACCCAAGAAAAATAAACCTGTGGAAGTAACTGATTTTAGGCCTATAAGTCTACTCTGTTTTTTTGCTAAGGGTTTGGAAAAATTAGTGGCGGCTCAAGTTAATTCTTTTATCAAAGACAATAGCATACTTGATTGTAATCAATCTGGCTTTAGAGAAAAACATAGTACAAATACTGCTTTAATTAAAATAACACATGATATAAGAAATGCTATGAATGAGCGATGTGTTACTGTTTCTGTATTATTAGACTATAGTAAGGCTTTTGATAGTGTCATCCATAGTATACTTCTTAGTAAATTACAGAGTCTTAATTTTTCTATATCTGTGCTTGCGTGGTTTGATTCATATTTAAGTGAAAGACAGCAAGCTGTCATCGGACCTGGGGGAAATAAATCTGATTGGTCTCATTTAAAGTGTTCAGTGCCGCAAGGTAGTGTTCTTGGTCCATTGTTATATTTACTGTACACATTTGATATTGGCAAGGTTATCAGATTTTCTAAGTATCATATGTATGCGGATGATCTCCAATTATATATCCATTGCAAGCCTGAAAATGTTAATGAAGCAGTAAACCTGATCAATGAAGATATTGAGGCATTAGTTAATTGGTCAAAAATCCATGGATTGGAAATTAATGAAGGTAAGACGCAATGTATTATAGTTGGAGATAGTCACTTGCTTAGTGCAGTTGGTAATGATGTTAATAGGATCAGAGTTAAAGGAAAAACAATTGAATATGTGGATACAGTTAAAAATTTGGGTATTATTATGGATAATAAAATGGCGTGGTCTTCTCAAATTAGCGTAATTTGTAAAAGGGTTTATGGTGTTCTTCATCACCTCTACAAATTTAGGGCTGGCACGCCAGAAAAGGTTCGAATTTTGTTAGTTAATACTCTTGTGATGCCTGTTTTTGACTATTGTGATACTATTCTCTGTGATATGCATGTTGAAGATGTTAAAAGATTACAAGTTATGCAAAATAATGTTATGAGATACATTTTTAATATTAAGGCTCGTGAGAGTGTTACCCCATATTATAAAAAATTATTATGGCTGAAAATTGAAGAAAGGCATAATTTGCATATGCTTATATTAATTTATAAAATTATTAATAATATATTGCCTTCTTATTTGAGTAATATACTTATGAAATACAGTAGAGTTTGTCAAAGAGTTACTCGCACCCACGCTCTTTTTTTGCAGATGCCAATCTCTAATTGTTATAATTTCAAAAATTCTATGGCTGTTAAAGGTGTAAAATTGTGGAACGAATTGCCTTTTGCTATCTGCTCGAGTAAATCTTTGGCTATTTTTAAAAAGAAAGTTAACAATTATTTGCTGGTAAAGTGTAATTTGAAAGCTAAAATTTAAGTATGTATACTGTTTGTTTTGTATATAAGTATATTGTTTGTATGTATTTTACTTTTAGTGTTATAATTTAATCACCGCTTATTATATGGTAATGAATATTTTATAAATTAAATTAAGTGTGTTTTATAACTATTTATAGTCTATATTATTATCTAAAATTTTCTAGTATATATAATAATGTATTAATATTTTAATATTCATATAGTTCCTGCAGTGTTAATATTTTTGTTTACAAAGTGTTAATTTATTTAAATAGTGAGTGTATATAGTGAATGAGTGAAAAGTGATAAAGGTGATTAATATTTGTGATATTTACATGAAAAAGATTTTGAAGAAAATATTGCTGTGTTGTACAATGATATATATACTTTTACACAAGTTTAAATTGTTTATTGTGATTATTTAATTATCTATGTTTTTCTTTCCAGCAAAATCCCATACTGTATTTTATTGGCGGTTAGGTGTAAGAGTGGGCTTGCCTAAACCTCGCCGCAATAAAGCAATTTTCTATTCTATTCTATTCTATATTTAAATATCAGTAACTCTAATATATACTGCAAAAAATATTCATTATTTACTATCATAAGATAATTAAACATGCACTGAGAAATGATGTGTGGGTATAAATATAGATGTATAGATAAAATTATTTATTTAAATTAATATTAATTTTTTATAGTAAGGAGATGTTTTTTGTTGTAAAAAAAATATTGTTTAACTGTTTTATTCTCCATAATTATCATAATTTTATAAATTAAATATTATTTTTTAATTTTATTTAATAAAATAACGTATTCTTCAGACGTAGTTATATGTATTAAATACATGACAACTGTAAAGTAGATAACTGAAAGGGTGAATTGTTCCTTTTATAAATGTAGCCGACACATGGAATATGTTTTAACATTTTTATTGACTGAAGTGACAGTACAGTATACAATCAATATGAATAATGGGAGTATCGAACTCCAATTTTTTTTATTGCAGAAATGGATAGAGCGTGTAAAGTTATGCTACCCTGATTTTTTTTTTCAGATTTTTTAAAGCCCGGGAAATATTTTTAAAAAATTATTGAATGTTCCTTTTATGACGTCACAAGACGTCGCTCCTTAAGAAACAGCAGATACCTCGTGACGTCACAAAAAGGACTTTTAATAATTTTTTAAAAACAGTTCCGGGGCTCTAAAAATCTCAAAAAAATCAGGGTAGCATAACTTTACACGCTCTATCCATTTTTGCAATAAAAAAAAAATTGGGGTCGATTGGCGGCGATCGCGGAGGTCGGTGTCCGCGAGTCCTCGACTTTCCTCGCTCCGTGCTTCTTTTACTTGCCATGCAGTTCTCATGATCGATGGAGTCAACGAAACTTTACTGCCGTGCAGCGAGTGCAGGTGACCAGAGGGCAGTGATACATGGCGTCATAAAGCACGGGCCTTTTAAATGTGACGGCCACTAGAGCTGTATATGCCTTGAAAACTTTCTTCTCATTAACTAAGTTTACATGACGGTGTTTAGTACGGATCCGTTGACGACGCTTCATAAGAATAACATTATCCGTCGTCAACGAATACGTATTAAACACCGTCATGTAAACGTTGTCATTGTTGTATTATTTTCAGATCAAATCTTTAATTCTGAGCACGCGTCTTCACGTAAGAGGTAATGTAAGTTCAAGCAAGACGAATGTCGACGTTTGCAGTCAGAATTGTAATATCCAAGTTACGTATCAAACCCTGGTTGAAATTTTACATCAAGTCAAAACTAATCTAATTGAGGTCGAGCGTGGCGCAGTGCATTGGCCGGTTCTAGTTAGATCACCGAAGTCAGGCTACGTCGAGCGTGGTTAGTACTTGGATGGGTGACCGTTTCAAATAAAAAATACGTTGCTCCCTCCCTGGGGTAAATTTCATCTCGCTTTCCACCCAGTGCAGTGATGCACTTGTGTGTGGTTCCTCAGGCTTTGGATATCGCTTTGGTCCCATTGAGAAAAAGTAGAGGTGTCCGTCCTGACTGAGGTTTTCCACGGTTCCCTCAGTCTCACCTCAGCGAATGCTGGGACGCGTAAGCATGCAGGCCGTGGCCACTATCCGTTCCCTACCTTTTCCCTACCCAGTACCCCGCCGCAAGCTGTAAGCTCTTAGGGGTGTATCCTTCTAAAAAAAAAAAAAAAAAAAAAAAAAAAAAAAAAAAAAAAAAAAAATCTTTTGACGTCGTTTTACCAAAATGTGACACATCCAAGTTTTATTTACTTTTATTTTTAATCAAACCCTAGTGGGTATTTCTAATTACTAATTATAATACATACTACTTTGAAACCCTGAACCTTCCGAAACCCTAACTTGAGCGTTTCGCAGGCTCTTCCCTAACGGGGGCGGCCACGACCTTGCAAACCATCCCGGCATTTGCCTGTGATTGAGGGAAATGTGGAAATTTCAGTCAGGATGGACGCTACAGCTTTTTGTCAAAGAACCGATACAACGAATTCACTTTTTTTTTATAGGTTTGGATGTATCCATATATCCTATAGGACGGTGGGATCACAGCAAAATCAGTTTACTTGAAGTCCCCATACCATCATGAAGGTTCAATACAAGCTGAAGTCATGTATTGTAGAGAATTGCATGTGGAATCAACATGGTCAGCGTTTGCAAACGTAGCAAATATTTAGTCTTAGATTATTGCAATTTTAAAGAGATTTGTCAATCAATTAAGAGAAACTCGTGTATTTAATTTTATTTACTACATTGTTTTAATTATCTTTCACTAGATAAAGTACACAATATAATGACGAGCTTAATTACCGATAAGTATTAATTTAATTTGTTCCGAATTATTTTAAAATTTATAGTATTTTTATAATAATATCAATTATTGCAAATTACATAATTGAAAAAATCTATTTAACAAACTAATTAACATTAATAATTTTGCATTCAATTGGTAAAAAATTATTTTTTATTTAAATAACATATAATATAACAAAAACAATTAATCTTTTTAATATCCTATATTAATTAAATCGTTGCATTTGTAATAATATTATTTACAGGTAAAATATTTCTTCTTTACAATCATTTACACCTAATATTTTTATAACATTATAGATTATAATTAAAAATTAAGAATTATGCAGTATTACACATATATCACATATAACCAATATACCATATAGCATAGATCAAAGCTATTGTTACTACTAAATAAATTATGTCGAACATAAATTTAGAGTATTTATTGTTTTTCCATGCTTGTTTCATATTGTATTTTTATCAATATAGTAAAATAAAATTGGCATTTAAATTTCCAGATATCAAAGTTGAGAGAGATATTAAAAAAATTATTTTTTTCAAATTAAATATTATATTCGTGTGGTTCAGAATTAATATTTATATTAAAGTGTCATATAATTTTTAATTTATGCATGTGTGTTACAATAATTCATGAATATTAAAGGACAATTAATGAGAATTTTTCTAAAAAAATAAATTTTAAAGTGTTTTTGAAGTTTTAAAATATACGAAAACAATTATAATTATAATTCATTCATATATTATTAATTTTTTTCTTGCTCTGTTATAATTTTTAATTTTAATGCGTTTTAAAATATTTCTGAACAGTTAATATTATTTAAATTATAAAAAGAAAATAGCTAATATTGTGTTGTAAAATGACTAGTAGATTACAAGGTTGTCAAATTCACTTACGGTAGAGAAAACACCGATCAACTGTCCGACGTAGTCCCTTTGATTAACATGTAAACCTTAGCAAATTCACAAATATTCTGAATTTTTTCGAGAGGCAGATCTTTATACCTAAAAGCTATAGAAAAAAGTTTCAAAACAATTAAACAAGCCAATTTTTAATTTTTTTAAATTAACTTTTTAGTTTTTGTCTACATGGGAAACCCTTATGCTGAAAATTAAAAAAAATAATAATTAAAAAAAAATCGTCTCGTACGTATTTTGATTTTTTTTTTTTTTGTATGGCTTTTAGCAGAGAGCTTTAAAGCTCTCTGCTTTTAGGCACTAAATCTGCCTCCAAAAATTTTCATGCAGAATTTTTGTGAATTTGCTAATCTGTTAATCAATGGAGACTATATACGTCGAACAACTGATTGTACTCTACCTTAGTGAGTGATCTATGACTGATGGGTTCCGAGACGGGCGAGTTCAATGTATCACAGGTGTGATTGACTCTAATGTGAGTAATGTGTGAAGGCTAATATCATTTGTAATTAATCATCAATAATTACATAACATGGTAACTAAAATGCGTTGTAGTTAGTATTTTAAGAAACCCTACAGAGATCTCCGTGTCTTATGGCCATAGGGATTTGATCAAATTTAAGTTTCACTGTCAGCTGATTTTTCAGTGTTCCCACCCGCTGTGTACCAAACCTATGTAAAAAAAAAAAAACAAAAAAAAATCGTGAATTCGTTTTTTCACTAAGAATTAATAAGATTTTTTAGGGAAAATTCTTTTTCGGAACTTTAGTCCAAACTGAAAAATACAGTAGATAACTCAAGATTTAAATTTTTTACTTGATTTATAACCGAAAAGAGTTATAAAAACACTTTGCTTCATTTGCAAGTGTAAGATGGACCTTAGCGACAACAGTTGCGCATCGCGATAGAGCGCACTCACTTGAGGCCTCTCTATATTGCCCACGCAGCCAGCGAGAACCGTGCCGTGCCGCTGCGTTTCAGTGGCGCCGCCACTCTCAGTTACAGTGAATCTCGGCTAAGGTGGTCAAATTTCTTGCCATAAGACACGGAGGTCTCTGTAGGGTCTCTGTTAAATGTTCAATATCTTTTTTTCTTTACCTGAAGTCAAAAACTCGCGGAAGCAGAAATTAGTTTTATAATCATCACCATGATGGCAGCACCTTGCAAGCTGATTCAATTTAGTACATAATTATGATCATAGATGGCAGGTGTGCTCCGTGACTGATTCGCTATAGGCAACTTGTTCAACATGCATAAACCATTTTTAAAATTTTGTTAAGATTAAACTTTGCCATGCAGATGTCTTATAATAATAGAAAAATAAACATAAATGTATTTTTCTTTTTTTTATGAAATATTTATTGATCTGATCTTTATACATATGTATAATATGCAACATGCATGTATTAATCGACACAAAATACATAAATATATAACCCATGGCAGGTATAGTCAGCCCAACGTACGCCACAAATTGCAGCAAGCAATGCTGCAGGCGCAGGCTCGCTCGAGCGACGCACTGTTATGCCGTGACTGCCAAAAGGTGTATAGAGATTTGCATAAATTTTTTCATCGTTATCAAATTATCATATGTCATTTAGCTCTTATTTTACATTTCAGACATTTCTTTTTTGTCTTACATGAAAACATTTACTACGTTTACATGACGGTGTTTAATGCGTATTCGTTGACGACGCCTCATAAGAATAACATTACCCGTCGTCAACGAATACGCATTAAACACCGTCCTGTAAACGTAGTAATTGTGAAAGATATGCATTATTCAAATATTCATCATACTGGCTAGTTACCTCCCACTCATTACAAATTAGTTACCTCTCTTATATTATATTGCATTTCTACTGCTTACAATTATAGATCGTGAGAATGTGATCTTCTTGATTTTTTTTTTTTTTTAATTTCAATGCACATCTCATGTAATTTTTAATTATTATACAAATATTGAAATAAAATAATAATTTAAGATTCATAATTATTTAAAAATGTAATATAACTTTAACATTAATTTTACAAATTATTTAACTTTAACTCTAGCATTACCAGGTGGGGGGTGTCATTACAACCCTTAGAACTTTTAAATCGGAAAAAAAGTGTAACATACTTTTCCAGAAATTCTAAAAAAAAATTAAACCCTAGGGAATTTTATTTACGAAAAAACAAATAGAGAGAAAGGAACTTAAACTTTTTTTTTTAACAGAAAGTACCTTGGTTGTGCAAGGTTTACAAATTATATATATTTTTTGAGCTATGAATTTTTAAAATTGACTAATTTAACATAAAGAAATGGAACTTCAATTTTATATTAGTCAACTTTAAAAAATCATAACTCGAAAACTAGATCAAATTTGTATACCTGATATTTTAGCTACTGAAAAGGGATGTAGAGGAGAACATTTTAAATTTTTTTCAGAATTTTCATGTGTGGGAATTATTTTAACATTAAGCGTGTTACCATACCCTTAAACGTTATAATTATTAAATTAATTCAACAATATATTTAAATTACTTACCTATTCTCTCTAACGATCTCGTTATTTTCCAGACCTGAAGAAGGCAGAACCGAAGGATTTTCTATACTATGGATAGGTGGGGGCACTATCGTCAGTGAGGCAATAGGACACCAGCCATCTTACCATGGCCTGTAATGCTAAAGCAATACAAAATATTGCGCTCAGCGGCCATGATACCATGACCTTTTGCCTCAGTATCTATAATGCTATTGGTATAGACGTAGCCTATCCATAGTATAGAAAATCCTTGGCAGAACCGAAGGCCTACAAACCTTCCCGCTCATGATGGACGACTGATGTCAGCTGAAGAAAATGAACCTCGAGGAGTTCACCAAGAGGGAGAGAGGTCTCCGCTTCAGACAAGGTTTCCTCGGTTTCTTCAGTGACTTGGAGAGCAGGGAACTTTTATAAGGAGACCTTAAATATTGGCGGGTCAAATTGATGTTCTAATGTCAGATTGGGTAGATATACTGTTAAAGATTAACTTAACTTAAAGATTATTGAATGAATATTAAAAGTAGTTCCCTAGTTGAAAAATTACGTCTTCAACTCGTCCTTTACACGTCGTCTAAACCTAATCTTTTTACCTCTTAAACACATCTTTTTTCGTCTTCACTCAAAGTGAGGATGAAATTTATTTAAACGTTTTTTGCTGAAGAGGAGGAAAAAATGCGTAATCTCGTCTTTTTTCCTCTAAATTGGTGCAAAATAAGAGGACAAAAGACGATAAGAGAGCTTAATTTATTTCAACTCGGCTGGGTTAACCTGAGTTAAAATAATTTTCATCTTCTATTTTGCTATTATATATAAGCTCTCCTATTGTCTTTTGTCCAATATTTTCAGTTTTTCACCATTTTAAAGAGAAAAAGACGAGATTACGTATTTTTTCCTTTTCTTGAACATGAAATGTTAAAAAAAATTGTTTTCATTTCATCCTCACTTTGAGCGAAGAGGAAATAAGATGTGTTTTAGAGGGAAAAAGATTAGGTTTAGACGCGTAAAGGATGAGTTGAAGACGTAATTTTTCAGCTATAGGGAAGGAACTGAAAACCTAAATAAAGTATGAGCTATTTAGTTGTATAATAATAATACAAGCTATTCACATAAAAGTGCACATATTTGGCTTAAAAAATATATTTATCATATTAAGTAGTAGAATTGAATTGAATTTAACGTACTATTGTAAGCTTTAATTTAAGCTACGACTTTGAATTGCTTCCTTTTTTTGTTATTGTATTGTGTCATACAGAAAAAATTAGAGTTATTTTCTTATTAAATGTATTTGTGTTGCAAATATTTCGAATAAAGCTATATGTCAATTTATTATACCATCAATGAATGAATATTTATAAATAAAATGTATTTCATAATAGAAGAACTTGTATATATTATATAACTTTGTAAATAATTAAAGTACGTGATATTTTCTCATATAACTTGCTGTGTTTCATTTACTATAACATAGAGATGATTTTAGATGTATTAACACACTCATTATTATTTATTATGAAACATTACACTACTTTAACTATTAATATATATATATATATATATATATATATATATATATATATATATATGTTAAATAATATGTATACAAATATATATATAAAACGGGGGTGGCCACTGTCTTGCAATTCATCCTGGAATTTGCCTGCTATTGAGGGAACTGTGGAAACCTCAGCAAGGATGGCCGCTACAGCATTTGTCAATAAACCGAAAGTGCAATGGTCCAAATCCAGGGGAACCACACGGTTGAAAAGCGCAAAGATTTAACCCTGGGTGAATAAGGTGGTTTTTGTTGAGAAAATCCCTATATAGTGTTACCAAGGCTATAATTTGTTCCTGAGTTTCTAAGTTTTTCTCATAAATTTTCATTACGGAAATACATTGCTGGCGGAATAAGCATTAAAAATTTGTTTAGGAGAAAGGATTGACACTTAACTCTGTTATCGACTTCATATTACGGGTCATATCGAATCTCTATCCCACCCCCCTTGGTAATTCCAGGTTTATTAATTTTATTATAATATTTATTATTACTATAAGTAACCATTAAATATTCAAAATATATATGTTACATTGATCTAATATTAAAATTATAAGTTATTATATAAATTTATTGTTGTTTTTTAATAAAAAAAAAGTTGAATACAAAATAAAATTGTAGTAAATAATTAATTCTTAATAATGTTTAAATTTTAAATTAATGGTAAAAAATTAAATAGATCATATAACATGATGGCATATCCCTTAAGGGTAAGATAACATGAAACATCGAATGATGTAGTCTTATTTGATTAACATGTAAATCTTTGCAACCTCATAATAATTCTGAAAATTTTTTTTTGAGACAGTTCTTTAACACCAAAGAAATGTGTAAAAAACTCCAAAACAATAAGATGATAAAATTCTTTAAACTTAATTTCTTAGTTTAGGTCTCCATGGGAAAACCCTAAACTGAAAATTTACAAAATTACTTTAAAAAAAAAACTGTCTTCTTATATATAAGCCCTTATAAAATTATCACAAAATACAATTTCAAATACAAAAATTATTTTTCCTTAGAAGAAAAATTGAACTCCATTTGTTTGTTGGTTGGTTGGTTGGTTGGTTGGTTGGTATTTTGGGGCAATTGTCACATTTTCCCCATCATTTGTTTGTATTGAGAACATTGAGACGAAATTTTCTTGCAAGGAAAAATTCTATGTAAAATTGTATCGTGTGTAATACAGACTTTATATAGGCAGACACTCCTAATATTCTAGTTTATGTTTTTATGATTTTTATTTAGAAGATTAAATATTTTATAATAACTTATTAACATATCAATTTAAATTTACACATAAAAATAAAAACTAAGACCATGGCATAGACTGTATAAAAACGGAAACATTTGCAGCTACGGTAACATTTGACTAATTTACTTGGGTCATCATGGAAACTTCAGTCAGGACGGTCGATAATTATATCAATTTTATCAATTACCTTAACTGAACCAATAGAGTTAATAAAAAAAGAGAATATTTGCTACTATATTTTCCTATTTAACGACTATTTTAGAAAACCCCGATATTTTGCGACTTTTCATGATTTTTTCTTGATTTTACGGTCATTCTCATGCCTATATTTAAAAAACCTTGCATGTTTCTGTCAAACCATGTGAATTCTGAGATTTTACATCAATTTCCTTACATTATTTCCACTGTGTAGCACACTGACTGTGCAAGGTCATTATTATCATTATATAATTTTCTAGTAATAATTACATTATGTGTATGTTTATTTTATGTTATTAAAGTTCATAAGGTTCATAAATAGTATTAAATAATCTCTCATATAATGGTTAAATTATTGTGATGATTGTATGAGATGTTGTTTCGTTACTATTATTTATGAATTTTTTTGTCTTGATGTAAAAAAAAAAAAAATCTATATAAAATGTTGATTTTTTCCCAAGTGAAATTGTTTAAAATTCATAATAGTACTAAATAATCTTTCATACAATGGTTATTATATTATAGTGATGATTGTATGAGATGTAGCTTCGTTAGTATTATTTATGAATTATTTTTTATTTATTTTTATTTTTGTTTTGTCTTATTGTAAGATAATACAATTGTTTCATTTCTTTTTGCTATGTTAAATATAATGAGCTTGATTTAAAATGTTATTCAATGTGTATCAGTTGCACCGGCCGACAAGCTTTACATGTTTAAAGCTTTGGCTGGACAATAATGTATAATATGGTTTAAATGAATAAAAAAAAAGGTCAAATAATTAGGCTAACTCTGTACATCGTACGTGCATGATTTTTTTTTTGTTTTTTTTTTTTTTTGCAAATCCGAATAGAATAACTTAAATATGCACTATGTTGTAAAAAATTTTAGACATTTCTGATCTTTCATTAGAGTAAAGACGTAATTGTGATCCTTTGATATATATATATGCTTGCATTTTACATACTTATGTGACTTTGAAGTCATGCATCATTTTTATAATTTGAATTTCAGGGAGTTAAAGTGTTCAAAAAATTTTGAAAATATATTGCAATACAGAAATTTATATCAAAATTTGCGTTCAAGGTTTTTATGAAAAAATTATTATTGTCTTTTACTAAGATTTGTATAAATATTTTGAATTTTGTCGGAGTAAATAGACTATTTTCTGTACAATTTCCGGAGGAAGTACGTACGGGGCAACAAAAAATGCCCATACACAGGCCTTATGAGATGAGTGACGTCATAAAAGACGTTTGGCATCAAGGTATGAGTGATAAGAGAACGCAGTAGTATCGAATGACCTTTGATCAATCAACTTCACAAATACAAAACACATCGTTGCCGATAAACAAATAGGCATTTTTTGTGGTCCCGTCAGTACAATCTGAAGTTGCAGAAAGAGAGATAGGTGTAAAAATCACAGTACACTTCGTTACATGACGAACGTCACCCTGCATGATAATTTGACGCTGCAGAGACCACGTGACTTACAACAGCAGTAACGTTCGTGACGTCACGAGGTATACTTGTATTTCAAAGAGAAATTAAAAGTACGTGACATTTGTTAACTGAACTTTATTGAAACGTTTACAAGAAACAATTGAATTACATCAATATAATGTTAGGTAATTTTTATATTTTTATAAAATTGAAAATATTTCATAAACATTTCACATTTCAGTACAGATTCTTGTTACTCCAAGAAATGAAAAGCTCCCCATTGAGCAAAAAATTGCATCTAATATGACTAATAAAACTACACCCAAGCAATATTAAAGGGGTACCAAAGTGAATACTTTTTTTACAGATTCGGGCAGCTAAGAATTATTCTGATATCCCTGTGGCTCAATATTTTCGTGCGATGCCTAGTTATTTTAAAATTAATTATTTAGTTTGAAAAGTGAGTTCTATGGCCGTTGATTTATTCAAGCCGATGCGCTCCCGCAGCGGCCGCTGATACGACGAGAATTTCCCGCGAATCATGGGAACATCCTCCCGCCCCTTTCTTGTCGTATCACCGGCCACTGCGGACGCGCATCGGCTTGAATCAATCAACGGCCATAGAACTCACTTTTCAAACTAAATAATTAATTGTAAAATAACTAGGCATTGTACGAAAATATTGAGCCACAGGGATGTTAGAATAATTCTTAGCTGCCCGAATATGTAAAAAAAGTATTCACTTTGGTACCCCTTTAAGAACACAAATTTAATTATATATTATATTTATGTGTGATATATTAATTAAAATTATTTTCACATTGTTATCATTATAAGCTATATACGTATACTATATATATACATGTAATTTTAGATTTTTTTTTTAAATGGATATTTGAATCATGAAACATTTTACTACAATATTAAACTCATGATTGTAATCTCCGTAAATGAAAGTTATGAACGAAAAATTACAGAATTTTTATATTTATTTGTATATTTAGACTATTATAAGTAGACCTCTGTTTAAAAAGCATAATTCTAACAATGGAAAATATTTGTCATTCTCATCATCAGGTCTATAGTTCACAGATGAATGGTTCTTCAATTGAACATATAAAATCGTGCCATTCACCATCATTCCAGAAATCCATACAGTTCTGATCCCCTTCTCCATCTGGTTGACCACTCCTCCAGTTGGCGTAGGTCAGTGTCTGATTCTTGCCGATCCACCGCCACGTGTCTTCCACAGCCTCGTCAGTACCTCCGATCCACGTGTCAGACATACCTGCAATGTGACACGTGTCAGATATACCTGCAATGTGACACGTGTCAGATATACTTGCAATGTGACACGTGTCATGCAGACAAACCTGCAATGTGACACGTGTCAGACATACCTGTAATCAACGTTCCTTTATACAGGTTAAGCCACCGATTGGACCAATGTTAAAGAGCTTAGCCAATCACGTTCAAGTATTTTTGGCCACATCGTGCCGCGAAAAATTGAATGCGTCCATCATGCAATGCTATTTTTGAAATTTCGCGGTGCAATGGGTCCTAAAACTTTATCGAAATTGACGAACGAAATGCGTGCTTGTCTTAACCTGTATGAAGGAACGTTGCCTGTAATGTGATACGTGTCAGACATATCAGCAATGTGACACTTGTCGGCGGGAGATCAAGATGGCGCGCCATAGTGAGCAACGCCGACGTGACTCTCCGCTCAAATTGTCTGTCCTATCCTGGTAACTATCCCTATCCTATTCTATATATTAATCGTCTTGATTTCTATACCCCTATCCCCAGTCAATTTGATTCATAATTATCATTCTCGCCTCACCGCACCCCCACAATCACTACTTTTCCCTGCTCACGGTCGCCACAGGACGACACGTGATTGCTTCAAACCTCCTGTTACATCTTTTTTCATGTTGGCGCCTGCATCATCAACCTACATTCTTGCACCCCACGCCACATATAGTCATACTTGACGCTAAATCACCACCACATACCTTGCATGCTGGCATTCCCATCATCACCTTCCCATTTTGCATACCACACATCCCATAATCAAAATTTCTACCCATTGTTCATCCATAATCCTTTACAAGCCCCTCCTAACTTTAATTAGTTAATTACAAGAACAATAAAACTAGTATTGGGTGCATGCCTGTTCGGGCTATTCTCATAAACGGATCAAGTAGGAGAAGACACTTGTCGGCAGGCGCGGATCCAGGGGGGGGGGGCTGCAGCCCCCCCCCCTAAAATTTTGGATTTAACATGGGCAATATAGGCATTTCCTCCACTCCAATTTTTTTTTTAACATTGGCCTTATGGAGGCAGCACCCCCCGAAATTTTTTTCTGGATCCGCGCCTGCTTGTCGGATGAAAACGGTAAACGGTTTTGTTGAAAACGCATCCATTGAATACGGATCCAAGAGCATCATTTAAACGTACTGTATATATATTTAGAGGCGTGGAATCAAAACTATAAAGGTTAATGCTAATAAAAATATAAAAGAAATTTAAACTTTAGGTATTTACAATGTAACATCTTGATACATAAAGGTTTTTATAATAATAATAATAATAATTATTATTTTCTGAATATATGCTAAGGTTTACATTTTAATCAAAGGGTGAAAGGGGATTACAGCTGATCGGCGTTAATTATCTCTTCCTTAAAGATCAGGTTTTCGAAAGTCATAATTCAGTATTGACCTCAATTTTTTTTATTGCGGAAATGGATAGAGCGTGCAAAGTTATGCTACCCTATTTTTTTCATATTTTTTAGAGCCCGGGATCTATTTTTAAAAATTTATTGAAAGTTCTTTTTGTGACGTCACGAGACGCCGCTTCTTAAGAAAAAGATAGGACTTGCCGCCACGTGACGTCACAAAACGGACTTTCATTATTTTTTAAAAATAGTTCCCGGGCTCAAAAATAATCAGGGTAGCTTAATTTTGCACGATCTATCCATTTCTGCAATAAAAATTTTTGAAGTCGATACGGCCATAGTACGTGTATTCTATCTTACGATCGTGTTCATAATTACCCAATTCTGTCTTGCGATCCAAGATGAGTTGATTCTCTTCGGTACTCTCAATGGATACAAGATGAAGGCCCAGGTTTTCACAGAATATCTTCGCGTCATGCCAGCTCTTCTGTAAGACGTTAAAGGCTTGATAAGAATTTACATTATGTGTTAAAAGGATCTTGTACTTATGGATAGGCTAGGTCAATACCAATAGCATTAATGCTGCTGAGGCAAAAGGTCATGGTATTATGGCCGCCGAGCGCAACATTTTGTATTGTTTTGGCCTCACAGGCCATGGTAAGATGGCGGATATCCTATTGTTCTACCACCCACTTCCTCTTCATTACCTTGCCTCACTGACGATAGTGCATGGGATCCACCTATCCATAGTATACAACATCCTTGGTTTGTTATTGACGTCATAAAGACAGGTATGGACATCTGGTGGATTTTACCTGGGTGATTCTAAAAGTGTCATTGTTTTGATATCTGAGCTTTGCTACTGGCTAAAGTACACGTGTAGTTGAGTCATACTGATTCTATAGAGGCTGTTTTCAATGCCATCTATTGGTACTTTATGAGGTCAATTATAATAATATTTACCATAATTTTTGGTAAGTGAAGAACATATTTTGCAAGAATGTTTTATAGAGGACATTGATTTTAAATTAAGTTAAATATGCTCTTAGGGGTGTATCCTTATAAATATATATATATATATATATATATATATATATATATATATATATCGAAGTCTTCTGCTCGTTGTTAGTAAACAAAGTATTGTTGCGTAATGTCTGTCGAGTGAAAGGAAAAACATGGGACAGTTGTTGATTTATTACATGTTAAATTATGGAAAATGACCGTTAATTATGAAGTTGAAACGGTTAACTAGTGCCAACAATGCCATTACGTTCTCTGCTCTGGTGGCAAAATTAGGCACTACGTCGTCCCATATATGTTTAACAATGAAAAAGGCTTCATGCGACAGACATTATAACAATGGTTTGTTACAACCATTGCGAGTAGAAGACTTTGATTTATAATATATAATCATTTATATTGCAAAATATTATGTTGATTTTATATCATTTTAACCTAAAATTTATTTTGAATTTAAAATACCAAGCCGAGAATGTGAAATACAATTTTTTTTATGTGAAGAATATTATTAATAGTTTTTCGTTGTTGTTGTTGTTGTTGTTGTTGTTGTGTTGTGAACCATTGTTGTTTTTGTTTAAAATTTTGTTGCACTTAAGGGTTACTGTCACTAGTCTTAGGAGATGGTGCATAACTCTGAAAATTATAGTAAACTTTTCTTACATTATAACATAAATATTCAGTCAAGACAATGGAGCAATAACCGATTTAGTTTTTTTAGATATAAAGGGTATAAATAGTGATCAGAATATAATTGGAAATGTGGCAGTCATTAGTCAAACCAGCATGTTTTTCAATGAAAAAATTATTATCTTAAAAACTGGACCAAATAATTACTTTTTGTACTTCAGAAAGTAAACATTCATTTTGTTCTCTATATTCTGATCAATATTTTATATTTTTTTACCATAAAAAAAATACCATTGCGACAATATTCCTTAAAGTAAAACAAATTTGTCCACTTACTTCCAATTGGTTACTGAAGAAGTATTTGCCGTCCCCAAGCGTAACCAAACTCGCCGAGTCTGTGGGGTAAAAATGTTGTTAGTTTGATCATTATTATGATGAATTGACATTGCTAATATTTTAAATATAATTAATAATTTGTATATTTATACGATAAAATTAACACATAAAAAAAATCTCACCTCCAAAAAACTGATAAAATTATTTTTTATGATTTTTTTTTCATTATGCCTATGCTCATTGTACAATCTGGCCCCCCAAAAGTCCCAAAACTTTCTCTTTTCCCTCCAGCCTGCGCCCCCTTCGCAATGAGCAGGTATAGAGACTAACCTCTCTCCCGCCTCACGTAAACATAAACAGAAATCAGCTATAGCAATCTATCCCAGAATTTGTGAGTGAGGAAACCATGGAAATCTTAGTCAGGATGGTCGACAATTAATGGAGGATGCCATCAATCACCTCCCGGATGCACGAGAGTTCTTTAATAACAGACACTTTTGTAAAAAAAGTTTGGCGGTACCTGGGATCGAACTCACGATGACCATCCGATTACAAATCAGAAGTTCATACCACTTCATATTTACCTCCAGATTCTCTGATCAGCTGATCACGAAGAGACTCGTTACGAGGAATACTTCCATTCCCGCTCGTTTCCAACTGTAAGTTGAGGGCCTCCGAAGCAGCAGAACTTTCATTCCCCTCAGCTTCCTGCAGAAAGGCGACACAGGATACGACCAACAGCAAAATAACACGCGGGTCTGCCATCTGGGGGAAAACATAGGAATTAGCAATGGAGAACCGACCTCAATTTTTTTATTGCAGAAATGGATAGAGGGTGCAAAGTTATGCTCTGATTTTTTTCAGATTTTTTAGAGCCCGGCAACTATTTTTTTAAAAATTATTGAAAGTGCATAAAAAGTGCCGCCTCTTGCCGCCTCTCTTAATAAAAGATAGGACCCAAAAGGAATGTGGATTCGAACCCGACCTCGCCAAAACTTTTTAGCAATACTTCCCGTTCCCTAAAAAATCTGAAAAACAATCAGAGTAACATAAATTTTCATCCTCTATCCATTTCTGCTATAAAAAATTTTGAGGTCGATACTACATTAATTCGTGAAGATGAAAAGTAAATTTGGTATCTACATTTTTTTTACAAGGGTACACCCCTAAGAGCTTACAGCTCGCAGCGGTGTAATGGTAGGGGATAAGGGATAAGGTAGGGAATGGATGGTGAACACGGCCTGTTGCGCGTTCCAGCATTCACTGCATGAGGTGAGACTGAGGGAACTGTGGAAAAATTCAGTCAGGACGGACACCACTACTTTTTCTCAAGGAACCAAAGCGATGTCCAAAGCTTGGGGAACCACACACAAGTGCATCACTGCACTGGGTGGAAAGCGAGATGAATTTACCCCAGGGAGGAGCAACGTATTTTTTACTTGAAACGGTCACCCATTCAAGTACTAACTACGCTCGACGTAGCTTGACTTCGGTGATCTAACAAGAACCGGTTACTTATTGCCAACTATTGTATTCTTTATAATCAGATTACCTATAATAACCTGTTGTCTGTTTTTTGAATAAATATAATAAATAAAATAAAATTGGAGTTTCAGCATTTACTTTTAAATGACTGTGATAAAACATTAACTTTATAGCTGATGTAGTACCTGGTATGGAGTTCATTTATTTCCCCAAGTTTTGGACATCAATTTGGTACATTGATAAAAAGTAGAGGTGTACGTCCTGACTGATAAGTTTTCCACAGTTCCCTCAGCTCACCTCAGCAAATGCTCGGTCGCGTAACAGGCCGTGGCCACCATGCATGACCTTTTCCTCCTATATCCTCCCCCATTACCCTGCATCGAGCTCCAAGCTCATAATATATAAGGGTTGTATCCTTTGAAGAAATTATATAAGTAAATAAATAAGGAAGGTTATTTAGAGTATTAATTAATGCTAAACCTTTAATTTGTTAGTCAATTTTGTTCATAATTATCAATAGACCACTTGCAAAACTATATTAAAGCAAAAAGTTAACAAACTCACATATATACCTATGTACTGTTGGTTGTTGATTATGTGTATATTTTTTCTGATACATTGGACCTTATGGGAAATTTACGATTTTCACATACATATTTCAATACATATATGACATACGTAGGATTTTAAAAATAAATATATCACCAGAATCTGCAGTTTTTGGCCATTTATAATATTGAAATATGCATCTGAAGAAGTTTTCTTCATTTCAAAATCTTAAATTTTAAATTATACATAATCAGCCAATGGGGTACTGACCAAAAAAAAAGTTGCAAATTTTTGTTAATATTTCAAAAAGCACGAGAATTTCATGAAGAACAAGCCCTATTACAGCATTCTACGACAATTTCCTGATTTTATATGAATTTTTAAAACCTCTCAAAAATGACGTCATACCATTGAATCTTAAATGGGAAAATAGATCAGTTAACATTACCAAATCCCATACTTAATATTTAAATGTAACCAAAACTTCATTTGCAAGGTTTATAGTTGCTAGAATCACGATAATAAAAGTTTCAAATTCCTACCTCTATAACTTTTCATTTTAGCAATGTTAACTGATGCATTTTCCCATTTAAGATTCAATGCTGTGACATTATCAAAAAAAGTTTTAAAAATTCATATAAAATCAGCAAATTGTCGTAGAGTGCTCTATTAGGGCTCGTTCTTCATAGAATTCACAGTACTTTTTACTAGTATTGCTAACTCAAATACCGGTCAGTACCCCATTGCATGAGTTAGTATAGTTTAAAAGCAAGCTTCAGAGTTTGTTGATTATTGTAACAATTAAAAAAATAAATCAACAAACTTAAGCTTGCTTAAAGTCATATGCTTTCTCAATGCAATTGGCTGATTAGTATAATTTGAAATTTAAGATTTTGAAATGAAGAAAACTTCTTCAGGTGCACATTTCAATATTATAAATGGCCAAAAACTGCAGATTCCGGTAATATATTTATTTTTAAAATCATACGCATGTCATGTAATGAAATATGTATGTGAAAATCGTAAATTTCCCATAAGGTCCAATGTATTAGAAAAAATATACACTTTATAATCAACAACCAACAATACACTATAGGTATGTGAGTTTGTTTACGTTTTGCTGTATAATAGTTTTGCAAGTGATGGTCTATTAGGATATCGATTACTAAAAATCTTTTACTTGCTAGAAATTACTGCAATGTATATTATATAGTATATATGTAAAATGTATATATGTAAAATTTATAATGGAATTTTGTTCTTAGAATACCTTGATAAGGCTGTAATCATTTAATAAATAAAGTAAAAAGAAACACTTAAATCTCTTTCCCTCTCTCTGGTGTCATTTAAGGGATAGCTGTACCCCCAAAGAGGGTTGCCAAAAAAATTATTAGAAATACCACGAAAAATTAAAAACTATATTAAGGTAGAGATATTACGGATCAGCTGACCCAATGCTAAAAAAATCCTATTCATAAAAATTATATAAAAAAAAAATAAAAATGTTCTCCTCTACATCCCCTATCAGTAGGTAAAATATCAGGTATATAAAAACCAGCTAGTTTTCAAGTAATTAATTTTTAAAGTTCTCTAATTTAACATGGAGATAAATGGAACTTCCGTGTTAAATTAGTCAACTTTAAAAATTAATAACTCAAAAACTAGCTCTTTTTTGTATACCTGATATTTTACCTACTGATAGGGGATATAGAGGAGAACATTTTATTTTTAATTCTTTTCATAATTTTTATGAATAGGATTTTTTTAGCATTGGTCCAGCTGATCCTTATTATCTCTACCTTAATGAAAAACCTTCATCAAATTTTTTTTATTGCATACTTGGATAGAGGACTTTGAGTTGTGTATTGTAAATTTTTTCAGATATTTTTGAACCCACTAACAGTGTCTAACATCCTCAAAATCGAGGGAAAAGACGCTGTGACGTCATAGTCCTTGCGTGTTAAAAATTTGCATGACGTCACAGCATTTTGCAGCATAACTTTAAGGGTGCTAGAGGATTGAAAGAAAATATAAAAAATATTGATAATACTCGAGGTCCTCTCTATCCAAAATATGCAATAAAAAATTTCATGAAGTTTGTCCATTATCAAAACATCAAAACGATTTATAATTTTTACTAATGCTCTCAGCAACATCCAGGTGCAAGTAATATAATTTTGTCACATCTTAAACTACATGACTTAACACTCACCTTCACTGCAAGTTCAGTTGGCAATGGCTGGACGTGCAATAAATTTTGTCTCTCAGACTGATCGAGTTGTGTCTAATTACCAAAAGTACTGTCAATACAATATCACATAATGGTTCCTGGAATCTGATTGGTTTAATTCAAATTAACGTTAATCTGATTGGCTAACAGCCAAATACCCCCCTCTCTGATTGGCTGCTTTCAATAACAAGTTTAATGTTTGTCATCGTGACAGCACGAACTTCTAATTTAGTTATATGAGTCACGTGATATTATTTATATATATATATATATATATATATATATATATATATATATATATATATAATTTTTTTTTATAAAAAATGTAAAAAAAAAATTAATTTACAAAAATTACAACAATAATAAACTATTTTTTTCAATAATGTAGTTAATTGTCAATACGATCAAATTGGTTATTATTAAAAAAATATACTTTAAAAATAATGATATGTAATGATAACAAATGCTGTCTCTAATAAAATAAAAACATGCGACATTTTTGTATTTCAAAGTATTTTATTAAAAATAAATTAAAATGAACTATTATATTATATATATTTTATTTAATTATTCACATGAAATACCCCTAAGTATATTGTGACTACATATTACGTAGAATATAATTAAATTTAGCTTGAAAAGAACAAAAAGCTTAAAAAAACGAAAATTATAATAATTAAAGGTAATTGCGCAAAGTAATCGTTAAATTTTAAACATATCGTCCTTAATTGAAAGAGTTAGAGTAATTCTCCCTCTTATATCTCCTTGAAGTTAGGCAACTTGTTCAGCAATGTAGAAAAAAGGGTTGCATATTCAGCAGGGGTTTCATATGCTTGAAAACCAACTCTTGGCGATGGAAATTTTCCATGATATGGAGTGTACTTTTGCAGACGTTTTTAATCTATATAAATGCTGTTAATTAATCCTAGATATAGAGGACTTTTGAGTTTGTTAGCTTTTTATTTTTAGGAATTTAACACTTTTCCGAGTATTAGGTCCTCTATCCATATAATGTGGTAGCGGAAAATGTCCATCCTAACTCCATTGGTAAGTAAAAATGAACTAATGATGTTTTTTTTTTATAATAACCTAACTCCATGCAGTTTTACTTATCAATTTAGTTAGGATATTTTTCCGCTCAAAATCAAATCAAATCATTTTTATTCGTCCAATTCCAAATACATTTATGCATATATTAATGTCAAGCAGAAACAAAGCATTATGCATAGGTAAGACACCCATGCATAATGCTCTGTATGCTCTGTGTCATTATATTTATAAATGCTATAAAATAAATAAAATTTCATTAAGGTTGTTCATGTACTTCTTGGTTTTTTGCATGACCAATTATGGATATACCAGAGAGCTTTAATTTGAAGAGAGGTAGAATGACCGTGCTAACTGTATTCCCCTGAATTTTCAAGTTTAAATGGTGGAGTGCTCAGAAAAGTATAAAAATTTTGATACCCGAGAGCTTCTCCTGGCGACATTGCGACTGTACTTTGTCGGAGTTAACTAAGGAATGATCAGCGCCACCAAGTACTCGCCAGTTGAATTAGTCCCTATATCTACCAAAATGAACTCTTTTGGTATACGTTTTCTACTTCGCATTCTTGTGTATATATAGAATCCTATTAGAGGACAAAACATCCCCATAAGCGTTCGATCTCTCTTTAATTAAAGCTCTCTGGATATACTGTAGTTCTACATAAATTTTAACAATCATAATGTATAATATATCATATTCATTTTTTATATTCTTTATTATCATTTAGAATCTGTGCCCCCAAACACCGTGAAGATGAATTGTGTTACAAATGTTTTAATGATTAATCTCATGCAAGTTACTTCGGAATCAAAGAATATTTCCCTGCAAACGAATCGAATGAAATAAATTTTAAAAATCGAGAATGTTCTAAAACTTAATCGCTTATGGTTTGGGCAAATTCAGTTTTGCAGTTTTCTTACAACAGCTCCATTTCCGGTTTCCGTCCATAAGGCCAATGTTAAACTTCTACCTCAGTTTTCACAAAACTCATAAGACAGATTCGCTTCAAATTTTGTATGCCACCTATTGATGGTAAGTTCTAAGTCCCCTGCAAGTCTTGTTGCATTCAGGCGGTACGATTGCGAGATATCAACCTATACTGAGATTCATCCTCAACCAGTATTTAAGCTACATGCATTAACTTAAATGGAGTATTGACCTCAATTTTTTTTATTGCAGAAATGGATAGAGAGGGTGCAAAGTTATGCTACCTTGATTTTTTTCAGATTTTTTAGAGCCCGGGAACTATTTTTAAAAAATTATTGAAAGTTATTTTAGTGACGTCACGAGACGCCGCTCCTTAAGAAAAACATAGGACTTGCCGCCGCGTGACGTCACAAAAAGGACATTCAATAATTTTTTTAAAATACTTACCGGGCTCTAAAAAATCTGAAAAAAATCAGGGTAGCATAACTTTGCACGCTCTATCCATTTCTGCAATAAAAAATTTGAGGACAATACTCCATTCTGTATTTATAAAAAATGTGATCTATTTAATTATAGAGATGTTTGTTATAACTTAGTGCATATTAGGAGATGAGAGTTAGGAATTAGTGAAGAGTTGGATTATTGTCACTAGCGTGTAATTATTTTTTGATGGTAAACAAATATAAAATTTAGATCAGAACATAGAGAACAAAATGAATATTCACTTTCTGAAGTAAAAAAAGTAATTATTCAGTCCAGTTTTTTATATATTAATTTTTAGTTGAAAAATATGTTGATTTGACTAATGGCCGCCATGCCGATTTCCAATGATATTCTCACTATTTATATCCTGCATGGATATCACAGAAACTAGAACCATTGACTATGTATACTGTCATAGTCAGTAATATCATCAGAATATTTTATTATTCTAGCTGTTTTTACAAATACAGGCAAGTCATTAATGACTTGGTAATGACTTAATTAATAAGCAATATATGCAAAATATTTAACATTGTTTTCCTATTCAACATTTTTCTCTTCTTAAATTGTTACTGCAATAAGTCAGTCTGTGTGAATGTCAACAACAAAATTATTTCATGATATTTGACAAATACTATCAAGACTGCCATGGTAAAATTTCAACATTCCAGAATTAAAATTAGATCCGTGGTTGCAGCTAGAGTGAACCTATCTTTTGCAGAGATTTCCCTATACCGTCGCCGCTGAATGGGTACAAATGACGTCACAGGTGCCTTTTCATCGGCTACTATCTCTGATAATATTGCTGTTGGAACAATTTTTTTATTCAGCCGTATCATACTGAGGCAATACTAACTCTGTGAAATGGTCATAAGGCCTTTAATTAAGCAAGCTTGATGCCTTTTTTTCTCTAATCAATATTTTTACAAAATACATAGGATTGCAATGTTATAATATAATTATAATGGACAATTTTTTCTTACAAGAAAACTTGTTTGTATATAGAGACGAAATTTTCTTTTAATGAAAAATCATTTAAAAAATCACACTGAGCCTTCCACACGCTGCAGGTTTGTATCCGGTGTCACTAGGTTCCAGCACGGTGACGGGTTGGTTGCGAAGGTTCTCCATTTGCGACCAGTAGACCTCCAGTACCTTCGTCTTACCGGGCTCAACCACGTCCATCAAGTACGTCGGCTCCTGGAGACATGCACATGAAATTTAGCATATTTTCCAATACCATTTTTTTTTTTCTAAAAAATAGAGTATCGACCTCATTTTTTTTATTGCAGAAATGGATAGAGCGTGCAAAGTTATGCTACCCTGATTTTTTTCAGATTTTTTACAGCCCGGGAACTATTTTTAAAAAATTGTTGTAAGTACTTTTTGTGACGTCACGCCGCGGCAAGTCCTATCTTTTCTTAAGGAGCGGCGTCTCATGACGTCACAAAAAGAACTTTCAATATTTTTTTAAAAAAATAGTCCCCGCGCGGGTTCTAAAAAATCAGGGTAGCATAACTTTGCACGCTCTATCCATTTCTGCAAAAAAAAAAAAAAAAAAAAAAAAAAAAAAAAAAAATTGAGGTCGATACTCCATTAACTTGTTATAATTGATTAAAAATCAAAATTATATTCATGGCATATTCCAAAGACATATCAACAAAAATACATTAAAATAAATATTCACTTGTAATAATCTTCCATTATTTTATATAATGCAATGCGGTCGATCTTCATAGGCCGATGTTATTTATACTAATTATTATATATGTAGGACTTTTTTTTTTTTTTTTTACAAAAGTAGAGGCTGGCTCGTATTATATTAAACGTGGTTTGTGAGAAACCTATAGATTAGCTTTCTTTCTGAATTTCATACACCCCGCCCTAGTTGAAAAATTACGTCTTCAACTCATCCTTTACACGTCTAAACCTAATCTTTTTACCTCTAAAACACATATCTTATTTCCTCTTTGCTCAATGTGAGGATAAAATTTAGAGAATATTTCTAATATTTTGTGCTGAAGAAAAGGAAAATAGACGTAATATCGTCTTAAAATCCCTCTTTTTTCCTCTAAAATGATGAAAAATAGGAGGAAAAAAGACTAGACGAAAGCTTTAATATAGCAAAATAAAAGATGAAACTTATGTCATGGGTCCCCTTATTGAATCCACATCTTCCTCAGGGTAATATTCTACCATCCTGGACCACATCAAACTCACAGTCTGTTCCTCGACGTCACCGCCACACTCCGGGTACTGATGTCCGATGTCCAGCAAGTACCCGCGGCCCAGAGTCATCGCGAACAAAGTTACTTCCACTTCGTTGTCAGTCATATCTGAAGAGTATTGTTTTAATTCTATGAAACCAATCAGCTCCTCAGTGTTCGCTTTTAAAAGAATCGCCGACATCGACAGACCAGCAGAAACCTGCGAATATATAATAAATTAATTTGTATAAATGTCAGATTTTTATTATTTTATTTATTTATTTATTTATTTATTTATTTATTTATTTATTTATTTATTTATTTATTTATTTATTTATTTATTTATTTATTTATTTATTTATTTATTTATTTATGTATTTATTTATTTATTTATTTATTTATTTATTTATTTATTTATTTATTTATTTATTTATTTATCTATCTATCTATCTATCTATCTATTTATTTATTTATTTATTTATTTATTTATTGTTCACTACAGCATTTTATACCATCAATGTGAAAATTCAAAGTTAATTATTAATCATAAATATTGGGAGCGATTCTCAAAGGAAGTGACCCCATGCAAGTTTCTCACTAGTATCAGTGTCGTTAGTCTAAATCAATGACACTATTGCGCGACAGTAAATTAACGCGGTTATTGAAGAGGCACTGGATATGACTTTCTGGATAACTCCTAAATTACGCTCAATATTATATAGATTATAATATAATATATATTAAGGCTTAACCTGAGAAATTTGGACGAAAAATTCGCTACAACAGATTTTCTTTAAATTAATTTGGTGGACTTACAACAATCGTCAAATTAGCTCTGAATTTTTTTGGAATTTTTTAACCGTTGGTTTAATTATAATTAATTTATTTAAATGAGAATTTTGTATCCTTCCAATGTTAAATTTGTTGCATTGCAAAAAAACTATACAACAGATTCTTTTACTTTTTTTTTTTTTTTACTAAAAACTAATTTTTTAGACTGTTTTTCTGAATTGTTTTCATATATTTCGAACCGTGGCGATGATTGTTTTCCATATGGGATGAGAAATGTGGCAACGCTCTCAAGGACTGTTGTCACCTCCCCCTCCTAGCTACCAAATTATTCGCATTACTATTGAGTACATAAAGGACCAAGAGATGGCGCTGAGCGCTGAAATTTTGGCGAGGATACAGCAATACCTATATAGCATTGGGAGAATCACAAAAACAACAAATTTTATATGAAATACATCTTTTACGAAGTTGAAATATTTTTTTATATTTGTCCGAAAGTATTTGACAACTAATTATGGTGTTGTCACTTCTGTAAAATTATGCTGTGGCTGCTGAGAGAGCATTTACATGATTTTACAATGTTAAACATATATACAATGGGCCTCGCTAGACGCACGTAGTTCAGCTGTTCCCGTCAGTTTTCGCGAGGGGCGCTACTAACTTTATGACGTCAATTGCAACAGTGTTGCCAGTATAGCCACGCCTCTTGACCTTAACAGACAAATTCTCAGGTTATACCTTAAAACAATAATTTTAAAACTTGACAAAGAGGACAACCTAATGTTTTTTTTTCTGTATATCAAGCACCTTGATTTATGTATTTTTTCATTTCTTTTTATCATCAAGAAACAAAGGAAAAATTGTGTTTTGACGTCATAGTCATGCAACAATGTCTTTTCTCTTATGCTTCCATGTTAAATATTTGCTTAACTATGACGTCACAGCATTTTGCAGCATGATTTGAAGGGTGTTATATTTGAAACTTAAATATATATCTAATAATACAGTATAATATATATATATATATATATATATATATATATATATATATATATATATATATATATATATATATATATATATATATATATATATATATATATATGTATATATATATATATATATATAATGGACTGAATGGAGATATAAAGGTACAAATAATTAAAAGTTTAAGGTAGAGATAACGCCGGTCAGCTGTTCGACGTAGGTCCCTTTGAACATGTAAACCTTAGCAAATTCACAAAAATTCTGATTTTTTTTTTCAGAGGCAGATATTAGTGCCTAAAAGGCATTGAAAAAATTTCAAAACAATTTAACGAGTCGATTTTTTTTTAATTATTTTTTTTTAATTTTCATCATATAATAGGGCTTTCCCATGCATGGAGAGACAAACTAAAAATTGAATTTAAAAATATCGGCTCGATAAATTGTTTTGAAACTTTTTCTATTGCTTTTATGCACTATATAGTATCCACCTCTAAAAAAAAAAAAAAAATAGAATTTTTGTGAATTTGCTAAGGTTTACATGTTAATCAAAGGGACCTACGTTGAACAGCTGACCGGCGTTATCTCTACCTGAAAACACTAGATTTTCTTAATTTGAATTTTGCCAAATTAAGAGACGAGAAAGAGTTGATAAAATTATTAACTTCATTGAATGCGCATTCTTTCATTTATTCATGTACCTCGATCTATATTGGGTTGTACCCATCTGTTTGATTTTATTACATAATAATCGCAGAATAAAACTCCTACACTTACCGGTTCTTCATCTTTGTAGTTCAGTTCATTTGTAATGGTGGTGTTGCTGCATGCTATGCCTGGCTGCAAAGAAAACAGAGGGAAAATAATTATAAATATTTTACGGCCAGCAATGAATATAACATTTGTGTGTTTCCAAAGTATATTTCGTAATTTTTATTTATTTAACGGGATCGAGTCATGTAATATATTTTTTAAGAGTATTACAATAAAAGTTGTTATGAATAATTATGGAATCTTACATTACATTAAATTTCTATATATTATTATACTATTCATATTATTTTAGATGTATATATTATATATTATATGTATAATATTAGCTATAGGTGTGTGTAAAATGAAATCACAAATGTATAATATAGAATAATTATTATATTAAAATTATAATTACTCGAATCGAAACTTGAAAATGATAAAATTTATTCAACTTATTCTTACAACCTTAACGCTTCAGTGATCTATTAATTATCAATGAATGCACTATGCCCCCCAAGTTCCCCAAAATTTATAATATTAAATATTAGGCCTGTTCGTATACCCTGCTCGGTGTACACTTTCTACACCCAATCGACCTTATATCGCATATACATAAGGTCGATCGGGTGCAGAAAGTGTACACCGAGCAGGGTTTACGAACAGGCCTAATATATTCAATTTACAAGTGTATGGTGGAATTTAAAATACAGAGCCGCACACTTTCTGGATATGCCGCCCCTGCATGGACCATCAAAATTTTTGCTTTACACGGCGTCTTAAATTACCAGGTAGAAACAGCAGAATTCTCCACCACCAAGCGCATAAATAATTCCCGGGCAGCACACTCGTTTCCCCGAGAAACATCGGTGACACATCGAGCCTGCGTCACACCCCCAACCTTGATTCAGTCGCTGATGATGACTATTAGGAGAGCCCTGCAATAAAGAGAGAGAGAGAGAGAGAGTTATAAATGTAACTAAAAACTAACCAAATATATTAATTATAATATTGTATGAAGTACCCACCTCATTTTCTTTTATTGCAGGAATGGATAGAGGGTGCAAAAATATGCTACTCGGAATTTTTTCAGACTTTTCTGAGACCGGGAAGTATTTTTTAAAAAATTATTGAAAGTCCATTTTGATGACATCACAAGGCGTCTCTCCTTATTATGAGAAAAGGATAGGACATTAACACCCGTGACGTCACAAAAAGGAATTTCAATAATTGTTTTTAAAATACTTCCCGGTCTCAGAAAAATCTGTAAAAATTCAGAGTAGCATATTTTTATACCTTCTATCCATTTCTGCAATAAAAAAAAAATTGAGGTCGGTATACTCCATTATGTGTAATATTAATAATTTTTTTTCTAGATGTATTGTATATTATTTTTATTTTTCCCTTAAATATATTCTTTTTAAATAATTAATATTTTTCAAAATTAAAAATATTAAAAATACAACCGAAAAAAATCTTATACACAGTGCCCAATCTTTTTTTAATAGCCTACAAAGTGACATAAAAAGTGAGATAAATTTAAGTGTTTTTAAGAAGAGAGTGAAAAAACATTTATTTGATAAGAATGTGTACAGTATTGATGATTTTTACAAACGTGAATAATATACTGTATAATGTTTTGATTATTTTATGCAATGTGTACTATGTCGACTTGTCTTGTAAGTGAGGTGAATAAATATTTTAATTTGAATTTGAGATGAATAAATATTTGAATTTGAATTTGAATATCATTCAGAAAAATTTGCGTCTGAAACCCTAATAAACAAAATTTATGACTTTTAAACTAAATTATTATAATCGCAAGACGGACTTCATCGAGATTAAAACTCATTTTGCAGTTAATTTAACATGTGTCGTCGTCCTTTAAAAAGGAGACGAATGACTAAGAAATAAAAGCAATGAAATGATTATGAAAGTAGAACTTAATTGACAAACTGTTACAATGAGATATTAGAATGTGAAAATTTTAGTGGCTTAATCTAAAGAAGGGGTAAAAATATGTTACTGTGAATTTTTTCAGATTTTTCTGAGACCGGGAATAATTTTTAAAAAATTATTGAAAGTCTATTTTATGACGTCACGGACGGCACTCCTTAAGAAAAAGGATAGGGCAGAGCCGCCCGTGACGTCATAAAATAGACTTTCAATAACTTTTTTAAAAATAGTTCTCGGTCTCAGAAAAATCTGAAAAAAATTCAGAGTAGCATATTTTTACTCCTTCTTTCGATTAAGCCACTAAAATTTTCACATTCTAATATCTCAATATGTGACGTTTAATGGAGTATAATTTACCTCAAATTTTTTTATTGCAGAAATGGATAGAGGGTGCAAAGTTATGCTACCCTGATTTTTTTCAGATTTTTTAGAGACCGAGAACTATTTTTAAAAAATTATTGAAAGTACTTTTTGTGACGTCACGAGACGCCGCTCTTTAAGAAAAAGATAGGACTTGACGCCGCGTGACGTCACAAATAGGACTTTCAATAATTTTTTAAAAATACTTGCCGGGCTCTAACAAATCTGAAAAAAATCAGGGTAGCATAACTTTTCACCCTCTATCCATTTCTGCAATAAAAAAAAATTGAGGACAATACTCCATTAACCAAGTTGGTCTTTCAACGGTCTTTAATTTTACAAACGACCGGGGACCATTTAATTTATTTCTCCTCACAAACCGAAAATTTTTAATGCTATTTACATTATAGCATATATAATATATATATTATATATATATATATTATATTATATTATTATATTATATATATATATAATATATAGTATTATATAGTATCATATATATAATACTTGTTAATTTGTATTAAATGCAATAATGTGTGACATATATGTGCAGATCAGCTATAACGTATGAAAAAATAAAATATATAATTATGCAATATAATTATACACAATATATGACATTCTACAAGACGATATTTCGAAATAATATATTTCGATATTATTTCTGCTGTATGATATTATAGTATATATTTTTTATTATTATTATTACATGATATTGTACCAGCCAGGGATATATTTTCCCTGTCGGCCGCTACATAATACATAACTGTTCTTCAAGATTTTAATAAACAGAGTGTATCGTAGATAATATAAAAATGCGAACTCACCTGCACATAATTCCCAGAGACTTCGACGATAGTGAAAAGTGCACCAAGCAGCAAGATTCTGTGCATATAACATTTTTAATATAATTAAAATTATAACGGAATATCGGCCTCATTTTTTTTTATTGCAGAAATGGATTATAGAGCGTGCAAAGTTATGCTACCCTAATTTTTTAAAACCCTGGAACTATTTTTAAAAAAATTATATAAAGTTATTTTTTAAAAATAGTTCCTGGGCTCTAAAAAAATCTGAAAAAAATCTGGGTAGCATAACTTTACACGCTCTATCCATTTCTGCAATAAAAAAAATGATGTCGATACTCCATTATAATTGGCATTATCAGGGGCGGATCCAAGGGGGGGGGGGCGATGAAGGCGATCGCCCCCCTCCCTAAAGGTCCCCCAAAATACATTGAAGGTGTTACCACCCCCCACCCGTCGCCTCCCCGTCCACTCTAAAATTTAACATTGCGGGATATGACCCCCCCCCCCCAGAGCTGCGCGCTGGATCCGCCCCTGGGCATTATAATTATAATTGGCATTATCATTAATTATAATGTAAATCCTCCAATCGTGATGTAAATTTAAAAGATGATGCTTTTAGCTAGGACTAAAAAATACTGAATTTATAGACTAAAAATACATGCGCGTACACTATACGCTGATACATAATTATTTTAATTTTATGTTATTGTATTTTTAACGCCTTGATTGTGCACATCATGCATATGAGATCTTTTAATTAATTGAAGAATATAAATATTTGAGCGATTTCATTTTTTTGGTTATATTTTATTTTCTGAAAATAGTTTAACCTGCCTTCTATTAAGAAATGAAAAACAAAAAATTCCATCTCAAATAGCTTCACCACAAAAAATTCCCAAAGTTGGTGTTTCGGAGGCCTTTAACATGCATCCTTATGGAACAGAAAACAGCTTTTTACTCCAACTTCGTCTGAACTATGGTACCAATTAAAAAATATGTACGTAATCTATGATGAATTCTCTAATGGATTTTCAAAAAAAAAATAATAATAATAATAATAATAAAAATAATAATAAATACATATATATATAGGCAGCCGTTTTTCCGAAAAAAAATCTTAAAAATCCTTATGGGAATTAACCCACAAAAATTTCAATATTTTTTTTTTTCGGAAAAACGGCTCTGTAATTTTTTTTATTTGAAAATCCATTAAAGAATTCATCATTGATTACGTACGTATATATTTTTTAATTGGTACCAAAGTTCAGACGAAGTTGGAGTAAAAAGCTGTTTTCTGTTCCATAAGGATGCATGTTAAAGGCCTCCGAAACAACAACTTTGGGGAAATTTTGTGGTGAAGCTATTTGAGATGGAATTTTTTGGTTTTCATTTCTCAATAGAGGACGAGTTAAACTATTTTTAGAAAATAAAATATTAAAAAAAAAAATGAAATCGCTCACTCTACTTTATAATAATATACAAGTCATGCAGTCTGCTCGTATATTTTTTATAATATTAATAATACCAGAGCGCTTTAATTCAATTAACGCTCTCTGATAATACAACTACATAGTAAAAATTATATATTATTATAAACAATGTAAAATATATTTTCATTATTTTATCTACCAAAAAACAAAGCAATAAAAACTTACATGACAGTTATGGCCCTCATTGTTCTACTCTTTCTCGACTTATAATGCAAGTAAGATAATTATATATATTATGCATATACTGACCGTATTTATAACATATTTAAAAAATGACGTCAGCTTTTAAGATTGCACAGTCAGATATATTACAAACACAATAATAGAAATTTGCAGACAAATTATAATTATAGCCGAAGTGACATAATAATTATATTGTGATGACACTCTCGTATCGTATCGAATTCTGCAGTCATATAATGTTAAAATAATATTATGTAAAATTTGAATTTTTTTACTGTTATTATGACACTATGCAACAAGAACTTAATTGCTTACTGTACATAATTATTAAGTAATAATAAAATACACAAGTCAGCAAGATTATTTATTTTTATTATATTGTGTGTGTGTTTGTGTGTGTGTGTGTGTGTGTGTGTTTGTGCGAAGAATTTATTGTTTTGTCTATATTGTGTTTACAAATTTGATGTTATTTAATATAAAATTGTCTATTATTGGTGCATGCGCCATATAAACACTGACGTGAACGTGGAACACTTAATTTTAAATGTTTTAAATTAAGTCAAAAGGGGTCCAGGAATTCAGGTTAAGGTAGAGATAACACGGATCAGCTGACCCAATTAATGCTAAAAAAAATCCAATTCATGAAAATTATGAAAAAAATTAAAATGTTCTCCTCTACATCCCCTATCAGTAGATAAAATATTATATCAGGTATACAAAAAACGAGCTAGTTTTCGAGTTATTAATTTTTAAAGTTGACTAATTTAACATGGAAGTTCCATTTCTCCATGTTAAATTAGTCAACTTTAAAAATTCATAACTCAAAAACTAGCTCGTTTTTGTATACCTGATATTTTACCTACCTATACTGATAGGGGATGTAGAGGAGAACATTTTAATTTTTTTTCATAATTTTCATGAATGGGATTTTTTTAGCATTGGGTCAGCTGATTCGTATTATCTCTACCTTAAGTTAATCAGCGTGAAACATAAGTTAATTTACACCATAAGAATAACACGTACCTCTGACAGCATGTTTTGAAATTTCCTCTCTAATTAAAAAGATAGGAATGAAAAATTAATTAAACTTTTCGCATGAGTCAATTAATATATACTCGCGTGTCAAGAGAGGTATGACAATAGTTTTTGGATTAGAGAAAATACAAAAATGTGAATTAATGAAAAGGCAAAATAACGCCACACTTTTTGTTAAATATATTTCATAAATCTTGCAAATGAACCCACCAATATATATATTTTAAAAAATGTCAGTTTACGTTCTATATTTAGTGTTGCAGAGACCCGCCTACAATATATATAATATAATATACATGGCCATGCAGAAATTTGACCATGCAGCTTTGTTTTTTTCATAATTAATGAAATATATAAAACAATTAATTATTTATAATTACCATATGCCGTCCATAAAAAATAATAATGATTATAATATGATTATGCATGTGTCCATTAGACTTAATTATTTCCTACTAAAATATTCATTTATATATTATTTTAAGGAATCAAAATTTTACTAAAAGTTACTCTTTTAATTTTGTATTAATTGTATTAGAAAACAATATACTTTTATAAATATTTGTAAAATTATTATTTTATTTACTTAAATAGAAAATTAAAATACTAGAATTAGTAAATATACAAATAAAGTGAAATGTATTATTTCAAATTTTGGTGTATGTACAAAATAATAATAGTTTTTTTATAGGTGTAAAAATAATTTATGTATTGTATACATATCATCAGAAAGCAATGGACAACCTACATGAAAATTTTTTATTGCAGAAATAAATATTGTCAATTGACGTGTCCAATTAAAAAACCTCAACAAAAGTCTACTGCGATGTTTTGATTGTAGGAGAGAATGGATTAATAAAAAAAAAAAATTGAATTTGAATTTTTTGAATGAATGGAGGGTACCAAATTATGCTACTCTGACGTTTTTTCAGATTGTTTTGAAACCCAGAACTATTTTTAAATAATTATTGAAAGTGTGGCCACGCCCCCTGGAGGCGTCAATAGGCGTCCAGTCTCTATCCTTTTTATTAAGGATTCAGGGGTGCCAACTGAACTTACAGAACTTTCAATAATTATTTAAAAATAGTTCCGGGTCTCAAAAAAATATGAAAAAATTCAGAGTTGCATAATTTGGTGCCCTCTATTCATTTCTGAAATAAAAAAAATGTCATGTAGGTCAATGGACACTGTTAGGCGAGATTTTAGCGCGGGTTGCCTAACAGGCAGGAGTAAGACCGTGGGATACCGCGCGCTTTCTCCATCAAACTGCATGAGAAGTGCATGCCGCTAGACGAGCTTATATTAGTAACTAACTATTAATTGTAGTTTTTATAATTGAAAGCATGATATTAGAATTCTATAGTTCGTATAAAGGAGTACCAGGCACGTAAAATGTTTACACAATGGCTTCTTAAAGAGTCATATATTGTATAGTTTTAAGCTTTTTAAAGAGCGGCCAAAAGCTGAAGATAATACACAATGCTAAGATTTCTTTTCATAAATTTTGTTATTACATTTTATGCTTAAAAATAGCATGAAAAATTTTAAATATAAAAGGTATGACAGGAAACATATACATAGACAGAGATAACAAAAGTAAAGATACAATCTGATCGAGACCTACCTGAAGCAAAATATGTATTGTGTATACATATACACAAAAAATAATACAAATATTCGTTGTCCAGTATTTCGCAGTAAAGAGTTAAAAATAAAGAGTTAATGCCACTTAGGTAAAAAGCACATTGTATGTACGAGAGATTAAATCACCGGACGTACACTTCACCACTAATGAGGCGTCATTGCTACGGGACAATATGTCTCTCCGCTTTCTTTCAATATGACTATAGGCAGTAGACACCAATTTCTGACATACTATATAATATAATAATATATTGTCTCCATCTGTTTGTCAGCGATAACCATGGGCACCTGAACGTTACTACCCTTTATGTTCAAGAAAAACGGTACCTCAGGTGGGGGCAATCTGTATAATCACATTTACTGAGGTTTAAAGCCCTCATTGCAGAATGGATCGCCTCTCTGAGATAGTCGACGCTCCTTGGGAGAAGTCTCTAAAAAATTTAAAAAATTTTAACATTAAAATTTTTGTTGAATACGTGGGACTAGAGGGTAGTGGTCGTTTAATGAACGATGGCAACAAATTTTTCTTAGAGGGCTATATTCGAAACGTTTACACGTCAACGTGTTCGGACGGATCAACCGTGATTAAAGCAGAGTGTTACCCGAGTCAACGAAAAAATGAGCCACCACGTCCATTGTTTTTTGTTACTAATAACGACATCATATCTGAAGCTTACTGCACCTGCAAGGCTGGGTAAGTGGGAAAAAAATAATAATAATAAGTTTCTGATGAAACGAGTTATGTGTGTTAATTTAAATGGATTAATTTTTTATTGATTTCATAAGTTTTATGACCCAAGTTTGTGTTTTCTGGAGGGAATAAAAAAAATATTAAAAATGTGATATTAAATACAGCTATATAGTATATATTTTATTCATAATTTTTATTGCGTTGCGACATATATAAATTTAATTTAAGGATTATTATTTTTAATATTATAATAATATTATATTATTAATTATTAAATTAAAATAAATTTAATATTCATATTTTTTATTATTTTATTAATATAAATACCTAATATATAAATGAATTAATTATTTACGAAAATTTACACAACTAATTTTAAATTCTTTCTATATAAAATAATATTTTTATAATATTATGAATTATATTATGTAAATTATTGAATTGTACATAAAATGATTATATAATTTATAAAAATTCGTTATTTTAAGGACATTTAATAAATAATTTTAAGTAAATAAAAATGGTAAATGAATTTTTTTGGTCTAATGAAATCGTACAATTATTTTTTGATCAGGCATGTTGACTAGCCCTAATATTGAACAACCAAAAATTTGCAAATATATCGTCTTCTCGTACGTAAAATTTTTATTTTTTTCCTTCTTTTTTAATAGGCGGGGAAAATGCGTGCACCTCTCTGGACTTTGCCATCACATCGTCAACCTTGTGTGCCACAACTTCGATGAGGTTCCGGATGACGTCACTTGTACTTCAAAGGAGCAGCAGTGGCACAAACCGAGGGGAAAGAAGATCGAGGCGGAGCCGGTGATGAGTTGTGTGTTTGCGCAAGCAAAAGCGGACCGGAAAAATGAGCCTGTTCGGTGCTCCCTTAAGTCCCTAAAAAAAAAGCATGTACCTGAAAGGGAGAAAGTGTCCAAAATGCGAGCTCATCTTAAAAGGATTAACAAGGACATGCCATTTAGTTATTTACTGTCCCCCAGCAGTGATATTAAAACTATACCCTTTGGTGAAGTTATAGCAGATAGTGTATTAGATTATCAATTACGTGATTTTGATCCCAGTCTTATAAATTTTGTCCCTGATATAGATTCTAGCTTCCCTGACTTACCGGTAAATATTGTAGATTTCAACTTAAATTTTGATTTTTTAGACGCCTCTGATGAATTGAAATTAAAAATAACCCTCGATGAAGCTCGAAAGATAGAGAAAGAAACTAGAAAACAATATTTAGATGTCAGTTGGGTTTCGGGTCGAAAATTTAGAATCACTTCATCCAAATTTGGTACCAACTGTAAACGTAAAAAAGCAATATGTGACACATTTATCCACCAACAAATTGAATCTAGAAACTTCCCTTATGAAAATGATGGATCCAGTTGGATCCAATTTTGCTGGATCCATGCAGTTGGAACCAATTTTGGGCAGCACTTCCTGACCCGACTGGATCCAACTGGATCCAGCTTGACCCGATTGGATCCATCCCACTTGACCCGATTGGATCCATCCCGACCGACTCCGATCAGCTGTTTCCCGCCTTCGTCATCCTACTCATCAAAGAAATGATTAATTGCACAATTAATAATTACGCTTATACTCTCTTTAAAGCAATACAAATTAGATAAATATTTTTTTTATTAAAATTACATAAATATTAACAGATTTTTAAGTTATAACTGACTGTTGTAGCGCTGCATCGTGTCCACCATAGGCTTGCTGCAGGGGGACTCCATGGTCAACAATAACGTAAAATTACAGCCCTCTCGGTCTCTAAAACCCTGTAACCACAAAGACCCCACAAAGTAAATAGCCCCCAAAACAGCTTAAATAATAAAGAACTAAGTTTAACTTCCCGTATCTGCCTAATATCTTCATTCTTGTCGCACTCAAGTAACTGACCACTTTTCTAACTGTCACCACATTTTTTTCTGTACTGTAGTGTCATCTGGTGGCAGAAGCTCGGAACTATCATTTCCTGACCCGCCTGGATCCAGGCTGGAACCAGCTGGATCCAGGCTGGATCCAGCTGGATCCAGGCTGGATGCAACTGGATCCAGCCTGACCCGACTGGATCCAATTGGATCCAGACTGGATCCAATTGGATCCAGATTGGATCCACCTTTTTCATAAGGGTTGGGTTGTGTGCCCGCTGTCAAGTATGGAAGAGAGAACGAATCTGTAGGGAGAACTAAATACATTCAATTTATGCAAGATAAGGGACAGCCTGTTATTGTTTTCACCTGTGGATTTGTTGTAAATCCAGGAATACCTGTCTTAGGCACTTCGCCTGATGGCCGAGTGATTGATAAGTCAGAAACAAATGAATTTGGTTTACTTGAAATCAAATGTTTGTTTTCAAAAAAATATAAAGATGTAGAAACTGCTTGTAAAGATTCAAATTTTTACTGTACAATGGAAAATGATCAAATTTATCTTAAACGTAATGATGATAGGTATTATCAAGTACAAGGTCAAATATTGTTAACCGGCCTTGAATGGTGTGACTTTGTTATTTATAATGGAGAAAAAGTGTGGGTGGAAAGGATTAGAAAAGATGCTCAGTTTTGTGATACAATGGCAAGAAAACTTTATCAGGTATACACTGATAAGTTCTGGCCATACATCACGAGCCACTATGTATAAATGCATATCCACGGCTAAGAAATTAATTAATGAACTAGTAAATATAAATAATATACAAAGAGGTGTTTTTATATAATATAATTATTATTTTAATATTATGTATATATTTTAGAAAAATATTCGTTCAATGGATAAATTACATTACATGTACTTCATTATGCTTATATTAAATAAATAAATAAATAAATGCAGCATAAAAAAAATTCAGCCGTGTTTTTTTTCCCCTATAATGTTGTATTTATAGGATTTTATAGTTTTCCACATTAGTAAAAAAAAAAAAAAATTAAGGAAAATTTTAAACTTTAATTATTTATACCCATAAATATTATACAAAGAAACCTAATTCTTTAATAATTTAGTAGACTAAAGATGCTAATTTTTGTAAATATAGCATGATGGTTTAATGAATGTAAAACTTAAACAAAGAAATAGAGTTATATTAACTAAGCAGAACTCAATATAAATCGTTCAATACATATCCTTTTATTGTTAGTTCAAGTAAATTATTGTACTAAGAATTTAAAAAATTAAATTATGTTTATATACTTGTATTTTGTGAATAATTATTTTTTTTCTTGACGCGTGTCATCAGCATATGGGAAGATATTTCAGTATTTTATTTTAAGAAAAATGATTTGGTATTAATTACATTTTTTATTATTTTTTTTATTCTTTTAGAATACAATAGACAGGAGTACACAATAGACAGTAGCAAGTGAAGTAAAAAGACAGTTTTATTTTACAATAAATATATTGTAAGCGTATGAAGACCAGATCAGCTGATAATTCTTATTTTAACATGTAAATAGTAAAGGATGAAAAGTTAAAAATTATAAATTTACTTGATTTTTTTTATAGCAGCTGATAATATTATATATTATTTATATTCAATACTATGTACATACATACATATTTATATATTAAGACTTTTTTAAAATTGTATGCATTTTTTATACTATTTACTCATTGATCAATTTTATCAAATACATATTTATATAAACATTACATTATACATACGTGGTCAGATAATTTTATATTGCTACAGTACATTTTTTTATTATTTTTTATATTTTTATTATTTTTTTTTATTAAAAACTATTGAACTTCACGTTATTGTTGTTTTAATTTTAACGTAACTCTAAAATTGGACAATAACGAACATACAGTAAATATTTGATTAATATGGGACATCATTACAATAGGAGACACGTTACTTAATATCTTATAGCTTTTAATTTTCCTGATTGCCATTTCCACCACAACTCTTTTGGAAGCTATTTTTCGTGTGTCTACAACCTCCTCTTCTGAAAACTGTGGATTAAACGCAAAAGCTGGTATATTAATATTTAATCCTAATTGATCTAATTCATTTTTTATATTAATTCCTTTATCCACCATAATACAGTCACCTCGTGACATATGACCCTTTGCAATTTTATCTTTCATTATTTTAAACAAGTGGCTCTTGTTACATATTTCTTTGTCAGAAATGCTACCCATGTAAAGCTGTGAAATAAATAAAATACCTCCCCGGGGATCGCACCCAATCAAAGCTTTTAATGTGTTGTTTGATTTGTAATGGGAGTAAGACTGGGACTGCCTAACCAGAGAAGATGGGATTTGTACTTTAATTTCAGTTGCATCAAGTATATTATACGTTTTTGGATATTGTTTTATAAAATCTGGTGGTGCGTGAGCTAATAAAATATCACGATGTGGCCAAATGTTGAGATTACCAAGTTTATTATAGAGGTAATTTATCCAAGCTGTAAATATTGTGCCAACAAGCTGACGAGAAATGCCAAATCGAGCTGCTAGGTCAATATTATCAAAATCTTGTCTTAACTTGGAAAGTAAAAGTAACAACTCGTCGTCGAGACTTATTACAGTACTTCTCCTCTGTGTTTGTTGTTCGGATTCTAGGGTAGGATTTATTAATTTATTGGGTATGACTAATAAATAAAACTGCTCAAACGAATCAAGATCTTCAAAACCTGTGAAATATGTTAATGTCTCGACTTTTAATTTAACATTATCAAGAGAAAACTTTGTTTTTAATTTATTTGATTTGTACTTTGAATTTTCTTTTAACAACAAATTAATTTTGTTTTCTAACTTTTCAGCTCTATTTTTCTCGGTCTTAAAATTTGCTTCACATTTTTTTAAATTTTCATGCTGTTCTGATATGATTTTTTTATAATTTTCAATTTCTTCGTCTCGTTTTGCTAATGCTAATTTTACACTTTCACATGTAACTTGCAAATCCTCACAATTTGTTACATTTTCACTGTCACTTTCTGTCACAAAATTGTCTTCTTCCACGCTCCTGCTGTTCTCCGTATGGTTTGTTGGTTCCATTTCGACATCTCCTGACGTGCCAGCGACATCATGGTTCATAGCCTAAAACACAAAAAAGTAAAATTAGAATATTACAATGTAATAATGATTTGATTCTTGTCACATTCAGGAGCGGATCCAAAGAGGAGGGGGGGGGGCAATGTGGGAGATACCTCTCCAAAATTACCAAAGTATATTGAAGTTATCACCACCCCACAACCACCGCCCCCTTCTCCCTCCCCAAGTTTAACATTGCGAAATAAGGCAACGCCCCCGCGCTGGAACAGCCCTTGGTTCCTACTAAAGTAAAGCTATTCTTGGTTACCTCATACAGTGCATGTAACAAGTCTGAGTACTGGCATATTAATTTATAAAAAAAAACTGTTAAATGTTCGAGAGATAAAATTCTGCAATAAAAATATAAATGCTAATATTTAAATACGACATCGTTTTAAAAATATACATTATGTTCCTGAGTTAAATTTAAAGATGCAAATGTATGATATGAATATTAATAGAATATAAATAATATATATGTATTTATATTATACTTGGATTAATATTTAAATACTGCAAATTATTATTAACAATAATAAAACACTAGAAAAAATTATAAATAATTTTTCACATATTGTAATATTAATTTATTATTAGTTTATTAATTAATTTTATATATTTCATGCTTTCTTATTTAGTATTTTATACTAATTTATCCGATGTATTATATTTATATATTGATCTGTCAAAAAAGTTAAATATTTTTGTACTCACCGGCAAGTTCACCTGGTCTTTCTTGTATACAATGGGGCGGCGTGGGGGCTGCCGTGGTTTTTCATGATCAAATACAGTAGGAATTTTACCTTTGTTTAATTTTTTTTGTTTTGACTTAGGTTTATAGTCATCACTTTTAAAATGTTTAGAGCAAACTCGCATGTTTTTTAGAGATAGTTTCGAACTCTTCCGTTCATCACGTTTTATCTTTATCAACCACTGTGATATTAATTTTTTGTCTTTTGGGAAAGGATGAAATGAAACCCCCGGAGTAGATGCTTTTGATTTGCATCCGGGTACACAGCAAGTCTGCACCATTTCAAAAATATATAATAACGATAAATAAAAAAAATAATGAAAATTTACTCAGCAGAAACAGCAGAAAGTCAAGCAGCAGTGGCATCCACGTGCATACTGCGTGTATAGCGGTGAAATCTATCCCACGGTCTTTAAATCCCCTCAGCCCCTGACGTCACAAAAAGAGAAAGTCCGCAACCCTCTTCACGTCGCCTGACAGTGTCCATTGGACACTGTTAGGCGAGATTTTAGCGCGGGTTGCCTAACAGGCAGGAGTAAGACCGTGGGATACCGCGCGCTTTCTCCATCAAACTGCATGAGAAGTGCATGCCGCTAGACGAGCTTATATTAGTAACTAACTATTAATTGTAGTTTTTATAATTGAAAGCATGATATTAGAATTCTATAGTTCGTATAAAGGAGTACCAGGCACGTAAAATGTTTACACAATGGCTTCTTAAAGAGTCATATATTGTATAGTTTTAAGCTTTTTAAAGAGCGGCCAAAAGCTGAAGATAATACACAATGCTAAGATTTCTTTTCATAAATTTTGTTATTACATTTTATGCTTAAAAATAGCATGAAAAATTTTAAATATAAAAGGTATGACAGGAAACATATACATAGACAGAGATAACAAAAGTAAAGATACAATCTGATCGAGACCTACCTGAAGCAAAATATGTATTGTGTATACATATACACAAAAAATAATACAAATATTCGTTGTCCAGTATTTCGCAGTAAAGAGTTAAAAATAAAGAGTTAATGCCACTTAGGTAAAAAGCACATTGTATGTACGAGAGATTAAATCACCGGACGTACACTTCACCACTAATGAGGCGTCATTGCTACGGGACAATATGTCTCTCCGCTTTCTTTCAATATGACTATAGACAGTAGACACCAATTTCTGACATACTATATAATATAATAATATATTGTCTCCATCTGTTTGTCGGCGATAACCATGGGCACCTGAACGTTACTACCCTTTATGTTCAAGAAAAACGGTACCTCAGGTGGGGGCAATCTGTATAATCACATTTACTGAGGTTTAAAGCCCTCATTGCAGAATGGATCGCCTCTCTGAGATAGTCGACGCTCCTTGGGAGAAGTCTCTAAAAAATTTAAAAAATTTTAACATTAAAATTTTTGTTGAATACGTGGGACTAGAGGGTAGTGGTCGTTTAATGAACGATGGCAACAAATTTTTCTTAGAGGGCTATATTCGAAACGTTTACACGTCAACGTGTTCGGACGGATCAACCGCCCTGCTCAAAAATCTTGAGCCAAGATCTTGTAAGATCTTGGCAGATCTTGGCAGATCTTGGCAAGATTATGCTGATGATAATCTTGCAAGATCTTGCAAGATCTTTCCCAAGATCTTGCACAAGATCTTGCACAAGATCTTGCAAGATCTTGCAAGATCTTAGGTAAGATCTTGAGCAAGACATATCACAATATCTTGAGCAATTGTTATCTTGCTTAAGATCTTGCAAGATCTTGTGCAAGATCTTGGGAAAGATCTTGCAAGATCTTGCAAGATAATATTTGCTCAAGATCTTGTGATATTATCTTGCTCAAGATAATATTTGCTCAAGATCTTGTAACAGCATCTTGCTCAAGATCTTGCAAGATCTTGCAAGATCTTGTGCAAGATCTTGGGAAAGATCTTGCAAGATCTTGCAAGATAATATTTGCTCAAGATCTTGTGATATTATCTTGCTCAAGATAATATTTGCTCAAGATCTTGTGACAGCATCTTGCTCAAGATCTTGCAAGATCTTGCAAGATCTTGTGCAAGATCTTGGGAAAGATCTTGCAAGATCTTGCAAGATGATATTTGCTCAAGATCTTGTGATATTATCTTGCGCAAGATAATATTTGCTCAAGATCTTGTGATAGTATCTTGCTCAAGATCTTGCATGATCTTGTCAAGATAATATTTGCTCAAGATCAAAATAATTGCGCAAGATCTTGTGCAATGCTGTCGGTTGGTTTAAATCCGTTGAAAGGCAGCCATGTTGGGTCAGTAATGTAGCGGCAATTCCAAGTAGCAATCTCCGAGTCACATAGCCAACATGACGTACTGAAAAAAAAACAAAAACAAACAAAGTTAGTATTCTGTTAGTTGCAGCTCGTTAAATAAGGAAGTCTCATGATGCATGGTTTCATTTCTGTATGGATATGTTCATAATTTTGCTTCCTTCCACCTCTCCGTTCAATAATTCTTTTACTCCGCGGGCCATGCTATGTATTTTCTCCTTCAGCTAGGCTCGGTGGAACCTGGGGGTCAAAAACAAAGAAATTTGTCAATAAAATTAGGCACAAATCTAGAAAGTTCTTGTTCAAGACATTTCCTATAGAAATTTAGCAAATCTTGCACAAGATCTTGCAAGATTTTGATCAATTTATCATACATTGCAGAATTTTATACATACCTTTTCAAAATATCACAAACAAAACCCTGCAATGCAATTAATCTCTATGACATGTTGCTTTATGCATACAACAAGCAGCAGGTTGTCCTCAGTATATTCATCATATTCCAGGTTTGCAAGCAGTTGCAAGGCAAACAGGAAGCAGGTCCGGCCATCCGAATTTCATGAAAAAACATAAAATATTCTATGAGCTTAACAATATATTAAACAAAAACAACTAAACATAAGTTTAAGCTTACCTGAAACTGTGTATAAAGTACTAAATTAGCACAAATGAACACAAAATCTTCATGTTTCTTCTTCAGCTCTTACGTTCACCAACCGTCCATTTTCAGTTTCAACACATGTTATAAAAACGCGTATCGCATTGCATTTGTTTCCCAACGTTTTCTAGCGCGCCGTCGCGCGCAATTTTGAAAACGAATAAAAATGCACCGATCAAGCTGAAAACTTGTATCCAGAGGTTAATTGGCAAGCTGAATTTAATGACGGTTATTAAATTAACCCTGAATAATTATTGGGGGTGCTGTTACCCTTATTTAAAAAAAAAATGAATATTGCGATTCTGAATAGAAAAAAAATCTGCAAACGGGTGCGATCGATCGGCAAAAAAATTATATGACCATGGGGAGGTTTTCACCCTTACTAAAATCTTGCGTAAGAAATTACTTCTTGAACAAGATTGCCATTTTAAACAAGAAAAATCTTGCCATAACTATGAAAAGAAGTGTAAAGTTTTTTCTTGATCGAGTCTATTACTTGTCCAAGATGTAAATTTTGGGTACAAGATGGTAGTTAATCTTGGGTAAGAAATGATTTTTTGGCCAAGATTTCCATCTTACGCTAGATGGTAACTTACCCAAGAAAAAATCTTGCGATAACTATGAAAAAAAGCGTAATATTTTTTCTTGCTCGAGTCTATTACTTGCTTAAGATTGAAATCTTGGGTATAAGAAATGATTTCGTGCACAAGATTGCCATCTTACGCAAGACGGTAACTTACCCAAGAAAAAATCTTGCGATAACTTTGAAAACAAGCGTAAGATTTTTTCTTGCTTGAGTCCATTACTGGCCCAAGATGGATCTCTTGGGTAAGAAATGAATTCTTGGCCAAGATTGCCATCTTACGAAAGACGGTAACTTACCCAAGAAAAAATCTTGCGATAACTATGAAAACTAGCGTAAGATTTTTTCTTGTTCGTGTCTATTACTTGCCCAAGATGGAAATCTTGGGTAAGAAATGATTTCTTGGCCAAGATTGCCATCTTACACAAGACGGTAACTTACCCAAGAAAAAAATCTTGCGTTAACTATGAAAACAAGCCTAAGATTTTTTCTTGCTCGAGTCTATTACTTGCCCAAGATGGAAATCTTGGGTAAGAAATGATTTCGTGCACAAGATTGCCATCTTGCACAAGACAGTAACTTACCCAAGAAAATATCTTGCGATAACTATGAAAACAAGCGTAAGATTTGTTCTTGCACGAGTCGTTTAATTGCCCAAGAAGGATTTCTTGGGTACAAGATGGAAATCTTGGGTAAGAAATGATTTCTTGGCCAAGATTGCCATCTTACGCAAGACGGTAACTTACCCAAGAAAAAATCTTGAGATAACTATGAAAACAAGCGTAAGATTTTTTCTTGTTCGAGTCTATTACTTGCCCAAGATGGAAATCTTGGGTAAGAAATGATTTCGTGCACAAGATTGCCATCTTGCACAAGACAGTAACTTACCCAAGAAAATATCTTGCGATAACTATGAAAACAAGCGTAAGATTTGTTCTTGCACGAGTCTATTAATTGCCCAAGATGGATTTCTTGGGTACAAGATGGAAATCTTGGGTAAGAAATGATTTCTTGGCCAAGATTGCCATCTTACGCAAGACGGTAACTTACCCAAGAAAAAATCTTGAGATAACTATGAAAACAAGCGTAAGATTTTTTCTTGTTCGTGTCTATTACTTGCCCAAGATGGAAATCTTGGGTAAGAAATGATTTTTTGCACAAGATTGCCATCTTACGCAAGACGGTAACTTACCCAAGAAAAAATCTTGAGAAAATTTTGAACACGCGAGCAAGATTTTTTCTTGCTTAAGTCTAATACTTGCCCAAGATGGAAATCTTGGGTAAGAAATGATTTCTTGGCCAAGATTGCCATCTTACGCAAGACGGTAACTTACCCAAGAAAAAATCTTGCGATAACTATGAAAACAAGCGTAAGATTTTTTCTTTTTCGTGTCTATTACTTGCCCAAGATGGAAATCTTGGGTAAGAAATGATTTTTTGCACAAGATTGCCATCTTACGCAAGACGGTAACTTACCCAAGAAAAAATCTTGAGAAAATTTTAAACACGCGTGCCAGATTTTTTCTTGCTTAAGTCTATTACTTGCCCAAGATGGAAATCTTGGGTAAGAAATGATTTCTTGGCCAAGATTGCCATCTTACGCAAGACGGTAACTTACCCAAGAAAAAAGTCACAAAAAGAGAAAGTCCGCAACCCTCTTCACGTCGCCTGACAGTGTCCATTGTACATTCTTTTTCTCTGATATGTGTAATAGTAATAGAGGAATAAAATTTGCTATTGCGTCGCCTCAGAATGCAAATCACGTAACTACAAAAAAAATTGATGGGACTTTGACCCTTATGTTCTAGTAAAATAAGGTTTAAAATTGCATCAAATTTTTTTGTAGTTACGTGATTTGCATTCTGAGGCGACGAATTTGGTAGATTGCAATCGTTATTATACCCAGCTTACACATCAACCAACAATGTAATGATATATAATTATAAACATTAGATTCAATTTTATGATTTTTGTATGTAAAATTAATATGTAATTAGTAAAATTCACAAAAATAGTCTATTTTTAACGAAATATTTTTACAAAACAAAAAGACTATTTTTGCGACCCCTAATATAATTAATATGTTATGTTATTACTATTATATTATTATCTTGTACTTATATATTTGTCTTTTTTATATCCTTGACTTCAGCATTTTACAAAAAGCACCTTGTGCTAAAAAAGCACTTGATATTCTGCATGGTGATGTCAAAAACTAGCCCTCTTCACAATATATAGTTTGTGTATATAATATATTTTTGATTACTTAATTGCTTGATACTCATGAGTGTATCTCAAGCAAGTAGAATATTGTATGTAAGAATAGACTACAGTGGAGGTCTATGTGTGGACAGTCAAGGTAATAATGCTGCTGGCTTTACCTGTAAGGGATATGGCGTCTTGTGTGTATTATTTATGTATGTATTTTTAATATGTTTTTTTTTTACAGAGTTCGTGCAGTGAATGTTTTAATTTGTACCAACTATTTCCCTTTTTTTTATGTGAATGGGAGGAATGAGATATTAGAATGTGAAAATTATACTGGCTTACTCGAAAGAAGGGGTAAAAATATGGTACTGTCGAATTTTTTCAGATTTTTCTGAGACCGGGAACTATTTTTAAAAAATTATTGAAAGTCTATTTTGATGACGTCACGGGCGGCACTTCTTAAGAAAAAGGATAGGGCAGTGCCGCCCGTGACGTCATAAAATAGACTTTCAATAATTTTTTAAAAATAGTTCCCGGTCTCAGAAAAATCTGAAAAAATTCACAGTACCATATTTTTACCCCTTCTTTCGATTAAGCCACTAAAATTTTCACATTCTAATATCTCATTATATACAAGTGTACATTTTTGTATAATTGAATGTTTATAAAATTCATAAGAAAGAAAATTTTATTGAAATTATTGGAATTATTTTGAAAGATATGTCAAGATTAATAATAATTACTAAAAAATCATCAAGTTTAATAAGTTCTAAAAAATTCTTTTTCTACTACATTATAGATTATAATATATTAATTTAAAAAAAGGTGAATTAAATTATTATTTAATTTTTTATGCTTCATAAATCTACATCTAGAAAGTAGGGTCAATGGAGTTAAATCAAACAGTTGTAAATCTAAATAATATTTCTCAATTATTTCAAAAATTATAATTGACATGTAAATAAAACATTTATTATTTAATTTTTATACTATATGCATATTTGGTGAAGAAATAGAATGACATGCCAATAAATAATATTTGCTATCTTTTAAATTATGCTTACTTTTATTTTAAATTATAAATATGGTGTACGTAGTATAATAAAGTGTAAACTGTAAATAAATAAAATATAACTTTTATTTTTTAACCTACTGATATTTTTTATTTTATAAAATTATATTATTATTTTTATCTAATAAAATTATAGAATGGAGTATCAACCTATTTTTTTTTTTTTTTTTTATTGCAGAAATGGATAGAGCGTGCATAGTGCTAATTTTTTTCAGATTTTTTAGAGACCGCCGGGAACTATTTTTAAAAAAATTATTGAAAGTCCTTTTTGTGACGTCACGAGGCAGCAAGTCCTATCTTTTTCTTAAGGAGCGGCGCCTTATGACGTCACAAAAAGAACTTTCAATAATTTTTTAAAAATAGTTTCTGAATGTTAAATTTTTTGCCAACATGTTATTATTTTGATTTGAAACCTCTTTTGAAAATTTATAACTTCAAATATGGATAAAAAGGCAGAAATCTTTCATTTCTGAGTACTTCCAGTGGGAACAAAAATTAATTTTACTGTTTGCTGATTTGCTATTGCATGGCCGGAATTAACCGAGCGGTGCGAATAGCGTTTTTAAGATTTTTTTACACCGCAGCGGTGTAATTATCTTAATAATCTTAATATACGGCTGTTCGCACCGCGCGGTGCGAATAGCGATTTTAAAAGTTATTCGCACCGCTGCGGTGCGAATAGTCACTTCTTTCGTTGGCCTTTCGTTCGTCACTTTTTTTTTTGAAATTCACATTTGCTATCATGGCGGACAACAACGTTGACAGCACTGGCCGGTATAAATACGAAATATTAATATTCTCTTTAGATTAAATCAGATTATTAGTAGTTTATCTTGCAGTAATTATGTTCATACCACTGTGGCCAATAGTCTGGTGCTCCTTTACGGCCACCATCTCCCTAACTTTACAACTTTAATTGTCCACTCCCACCTCTGCAGATTCGAGCCTGTTTCATTCCCTCATCCCCTGATTGGTATCCTGATATAAGATTATGCATACCTCCCCATACACTTCTTCCCTCACACTCCAGCTTCTATATACTATTGGTCCTCTCACTTCCTAAACTCATCTACTGTACCATTCTTTTCATACATTTTGATCATGATAGCTAGAGTCTGATTTGCCTCCGCCTTTTCTCTGGCCCATTTGTTTTATCATCTGAGTTACTCTTTCCTTGTGTATGCATATGCCTACAGTCTAAAGGTGCTTTCACATATTCGGAAATTGCTATGGCATTTATGCAGTAGTATACGTAGTTCCATAAGAAAACCAAAGAGACTTACGGCATGCCGTAACAGTTTTCGAGTACTGTACATGAATGTGGCTTAACAAATCTAAGGTTACCTGTAGACTCCATGACACCTAGCTTCGAGACATGTCTAGCCGTATGTCTGGATTGGATAAAGTAAAAGACGATCACTGCGCGTAGTGGAGTCTACACGTAAACTACATACATAACATGACTCCATATCCCTTTACGGGGTAAGCCAGCAGCATTATTACCTTGGCCGTCTACAAATTGCCCTCCAAAGCACTCGATTCTTGCATACTCCTCTTGCTTCAGAAATACTCATAACACTCTTTTGCCTTCTCTCTATTACACTGTGTACTTTTTAAACTTCTGTTCTTCAAACATTCTGCAATCACATCCAACCAAACCTTTTTAGGTCTACCTAATCCTTTCATGCCTTGTACACTACCTTTAAACACCCGTTTTGCAATTCGTTCATCACCCATTCTCTCAACATGTCCAAACCAACGTAGTGTACTTCGTTCATACTTGTCAATTACGCTTTCTTTCACTCCACACTCATTCATCACCCATGTGTTTCTCACTCTATCCATCCTAGTTTTACCACACATGTTCTTTAAAAAACTCATACCAACAGCATTCAACTTACTTCTATGCTTTGTTTGACACACCCATACTTCAGATCCATACATCAAAGTTGGTAATAGGACAGAGTTATACACAGCTAGCTTAGCCGTATTAGACAACAGCTCAGTGCGACACAACCCTGCCATACTACTACACGTGAACTAAGATCTATAATAATACTGTACTGTGTGATTTGCATATTTCATTCTCGTCGCTCCACATTTTCCTTGCCACCTCTTTTTGTCATCCTTTTAGCCCTCCATTTCTGTATCTAATACTGTGTACAATTATTTCGTCATCACAACCCCCACTAACGAGATTTTGATTGTTGATGTTTGACGCAGGTCGAGCTCTGCGAAGGAGGCGGATTGCAACACTGTCGAGACGCCTGCAGGGGAGGAGACGGTTCCGGCACTTCCGGTACCTCCCAAGACGGAGAGAGAGGGAAACTGCTACTGGTAAGATGGGACCAGGGGGAGATGTTCTTCTTTTCTTATGCCCAAGTTTTGGCTTTTAATGATTGACCTCAGTTACAAACCGGAAACGGGAAATTTCTGTCGAACAGAATCGAATGAAATAAATTTTAAAAAATCGAGGATGCTCTAAAACTTAATCGCTTATGGTTTCAGCAAATTCAAGGGAGTGGTTTTCTCACAAAAGCTCCATTTCCGGTTTCCGTCCATAAGGCCAATGTTAAACTTCTGCCTCAGTTTTCTCAAAACTGGTCAAACAGATCCACTTTAAAAAAATTAAGCAACCTTCTTGTGGCGAGCTTAAAGACTCCTGCAAGTCTCATTAGAATCAAGGGGGCTGTTTCGGAGATCCAAATCAACTGAGGTCAATCCTAAAACCACTTTACTTCTAGTAAACCAATAGAGACAAGATTCTTTCTCTTCTCTCTTCATGATACCAGGCAGGATGGGATAAAGATTGCTTCTTGCAGTCGAATTTACATGTCAACTAAAATCTGTAATAGTGTTGTGTTTCTACTTGCTAGCCGTTTGGGGGCAACACAATTTTTTAGTTTTGTAATTCCATTGTAACATGTTGTTACAGTGGCAAAGACCGCAACCTCAACATCGTGGAGCTGCTGTGTGCCAGCTGTTCTCGCTGGTACCACGAGTCCTGCATCGGCTACCAGCTTGGCAAGTTGGTTCCTTTCATGATGAACTATGTGTTCCTGTGTAAGAACTGTTCCTTCACCGGACTAGAGAATTTCAAGAAGAATCAAGCACGTGAGTGTTGATGTTTATCACGCAGCATCTAGGATTACTGTACATGTTATGTAAATAAGGCTGAACTAGCTGTGTATAACTCTGTCTTAAGGTATAACCTGAGAATTGGAATGAAAAAAATCATCAAAGGATCTTCTTAAATTAAACTAGACAGAGTTACAACCGCCTTCATTTTTTTTTTTTTTTTTTTTTTTTTTTTTTTTTCAATTTTTGTCAATAAAAGTTCATGATTTGTTTAATTTTTGAAATTTTTTGGAAGATTCACCTTATAAAGATGACATTGAAAATCTTCCCACTTGCCTCACTACAAACAGAGAAAAAATAATGCTAGTAGAAGGCTCAGGCCCATGTTAAATTTTCGTCTCTCCCCACCTCCAGTTGTCTTGTCTTCAAACTCGTTGTTATTGAAGACACTACAACTGGATGTCGCTTTGGTCTGAGGCAAAGACACGAGAGCAAGGCAGTGGAAGAGGAGGAGCAATGCCTGCAATGCACCTGCAAGGAACACAGTGGAGAAAAGAATGAAACTAAATATGAATGCTTGAGTTTATGAATCAACCCTCCTCCCATCCCCCTTCTCACTGCTACTAGACTGATAAACCTTGACTGTGACACACAGGACCTCTCTATAAGTCGTATCTTCAATTAAAATGACATGACGAAAGACTCCCATAAGCCTGAGCCTTCTAGTAGCATAATCTTTTATCTTCAACAAATCACTCTGTATGACGTCAACTGAGGTCGAGCGTGGCGCAGTGCATTGACCGGTTCTCGTTAGATCACCGAAGTCAGGCTACGTCGAGCGTGGTTAGTACTTGGATGGGTGACCGTTTCAAGTAAAAAATACGCTGCTCCCTCCCTGGGGTAAATTCATCTCGCTTTCCACCCAGTGCAGTGATGCACTTGTGTGTGGTTCCCCAGGCTTTGGACATCACTTTGGTCCATTGAGAAAAAGTAGAGGTGTCCGTCCTGACTGAGGTTTTCCACGGTTCCCTCAGTCTCACCTCAGCGAATGCTGGGACGCGTAAGCATGCAGGCCGTGGCCACTATCTGTTCCCTACCTTATCCCTACCCAGTACCCCGCCGCAAGCTGTAAGCTCTTAGGGGTGTAACCTTGAAAAAAAAAAAAAAAAAAAAAACTTTTCTATAGACATGCTTGTTTTCCAGCATTTCCTCAGATGTGCGTAACTGCGATTGCCAACTTGGTGCAGGCGAGTGTGAAGGAAGGTCAACCTCGCTCCATGTTTTCCAAGGACAGAGAGATCATCCCCTTCATTGACTGTCACTGGGAGGGCATGACCACAATGCCCAGGAGGGTCACCCAGTCCTGGCACTCCACGGTCAGTACCAAGTCACTTTGACAGTGTCAAGCAATGGACAACCTGCATGGAGAATTTTTTATTGCAGAAATGATTAGAGGATATTAAGGTTAAGGTATTACCAATCAGCTGTTTTTTTTTTTTTTTTAGTTCTATTTGATTAAGAATTATTGACACTAGTCTTAGGAGATTGTGAATCACTCTAAAAATTATAATAAACCTTCCTTAACATAAATTTTCACAAAAAAAAAAAAAAAAAAAAAAAAAAAAAAAAAAAATGAAGCAAAAGTTAGTCTAGTTTTTAGATATTCAGGATATAAATAGTGAGAATATCAGAGTATCATTGGAAATCTGGCGGCCATGATTAGTCAAATCAGCATCTTTTTCAACTAAAAAAATTAATATCTCAAAAACTGGACTGAATTACTTCTTTTATTTCAAAAAGTGAACATTCATTTTGCTCTCTATGTTCTGATCTAAATGTTATATTTTTTTACCATAAAAAAATAATTACACTAGTCACACTAGTGACAATAATCCTTAAGGTAAAGATGACGCTGAACAGCTGTTCGACGTACTCTCCTTTGATTAACATGTAAACCTTAGCAAATTCACAAAAATTCTGAATTTTTTTTTTTTTTTGAGAGACAGATATTAGTGCCTAGAAGTCATAGAAAAAATTTCAAAACAATTTAACGAGCCGATTTTTTTTAATTATTTTTTTTTTTTTTAATTTTCAGCATAGGGCTTTCCCATGGAAAGACAAACTAAAAACTTACTTTAAAAAAATTGGCTCGTTAAATTGTTTTGAAACTTTTTCTGTGGCTTTTGGGCACCAATATCTGGCTCTCAAAAAAATTTCAGAATTTTTGTGAATTTGCTAAAATTAGACATTTGTAAATTATGTAAAAATGAACCTCAAGACAGAAGTCATCTATTTAGATGCTCTGCATTAACTACAGAACTTGACTTGTTGTCTGGCAACATGAAAAGAGAAGAGAAGGAATATCTTCTTTATTGGCTTGCTAGAAGTAAAGTAGCTTAGTAGCCAATACGTGAGCATAAGAAAAGAAGAAGACAAGATTGTTTTAAAAGTCCCAAAGATATTTTTAAATACTGTACAGTAATTATTGAAAGGGCGGCCACACCCCCTGGAGGCATCAATAGGCGTCTAGGCCCTATCCCTTTTATTGTTAAGGGTTCAGGGGTGACAACTTAACTTACAGAACTTTCAATAATTATTTAAAAATAGTTCCTGGTCTCAAAAAAAATGTGACAAAAATCAGAGTACTGTAGCATAATTTGGTACTCTTTATTCATTTCTGCAATAAAAAATTTGCATTCACGTTGTCCACGAAAAAGCTTAAAGTAGAATAAAACTTTTAACAAAAGATGTACTGTAGATATAGTAATTTTCTTTTACTTGATACAATCAATGTTTGTGTGTTAATTATTTACCCTTATCAAGATAGATATTGGAATTTGACTCCGTGACATGTTAATGACATCACCAATTCAATATTTGTCTGTTGACGTCATAGTGACATCACAGAGTCAAATTCCAATATCTATCTTGATAAAAATAAGTAACTGATTCAGGTGAATTGAATTGAATTTTAAGGGCCGTCGATTAACAATAAAACCATTTGGCCCGGTCCAAGTAAGTTAATTAACCAAATAGTTAATAATAATATTATTATTAACTTTATTAAGTTAATAACAATTATATAGTCTGTGTAGGTTCAACTAGTGCCTTTTTATAAGGTAGGATGATAGGATGGGTGAACAATAGTATGTGTAAATACACAAGTCTAGTAGGTTGATTATGAGGCGTGGTGTGAAGGAATGTAAGGTGATGATGCAGGTACCAACATGAAAGGTGATGGAATGCAAGGAATTTTGACACAGTCAAGCATCTGTTCCCAAGGACATAAGAGCACGAGCTAGTTAATTGGGCAAGTTTGACTATGTGGGATGTGGTGAGGATGCTATTGATGATGGAATTGAGTATCTGGGAAGGGTAGAAAATAGAAAATTAAGGTTAAAATAAAGAAGAGAAAAGGAAATTACTAGGATGGGTGAGACACTCAACACGGAGTCACACGATATTTTGTACGAGGTTCACTCCTTGAACGCTCAGTTGTAACTCCCCTGATTCAGGTGAATATTATATAGTATCAGATGATAGTTTCTTTATTTTATGTTGAAAGTTTAAAAGTAGAAAAAGTACACTTAGTACACTGCCAACTTGAGTCATAAATGCAAGCATTCATAAAACCAGTGCTAAAAACTCTTCTTTTTTTATTTCTTTTCTTATTCTTATTATTTTGGTTATGAAACTCACTGGTTATTGGTATTAAACTGGTTATAAACTCACGAACACTGCTAACTCGTAAGTTTAGACTAGACACAGGCCATGACTACCGTATCTTGGATGCTTTCAGAAGTGCTAAAAACTAAAAACAGACAACCAGCATGAAAAATTTTTATTGCAGAAATGAATAGAGGGTATTACTCTGAATTTTTTCAGATTTTTTCGAGTCTTAGAACTATTTTTAAATAATTATTGAAAGTGCGGCCATGTCCCCTGGAGGTGTCAATAGGCTTCTAGGCCCTATCCTTTTTATTAAGGATTCAAGAGAGTCAACTTAACTTACAAATACAGAACTTTCAATATGTAATTATTTAAAAATATTGTAGTTTCGGGACACAACAAAATGTGAAAAAATTCAGAGTAGCATAATTTGGTACCCTCTATTCATTTCTGCAATAAAAAATTGTCATATCGGTTATCCACTGTTACTGTTTTCTGTATTGTACCTTTCTTACTGCTGTTAAAAATCTAACAACATTTGTATTTGTGTCTATACTGACATGTACTTGGTGTTTCAGATTCAACGAGCGCTGGTCAAGGACCTGGGGGCAGTGTTTGTGAGTGAGGAGATAGCTGCGTCTGGCAACGCTGCCACCTTTGGACACCCTTTGTTTGGACTTAGCGTCCCAGACCTGACGCAGATAAAGCCCAACTACGAGGCCATGCTGCGAGGAGGCACTCTCAAGATAACTGATGTTGGCATTCAGCATGGTACGTCTCTATCTCCCTCTCTTTCTGTCCTCCTCGCTCTCTCCCCTCTCTTTCCCTCTACTCCCCTCTCTCTCTCTCTCTATCCCTCTACTCACCCCCCCCTCTCTCTCCCCATCTCTCTCCCTCTACTCACTCTCTCCCTATTTCCTCCTCCCTCCTCTCTCTCTCTCTCTTGTTCATGTCAACTGGGTAGCAGTGGTATGTTCTCATCCATCTGATTCGTAAACAGATGGTCGTGAGTTCGATCCCAGGCACTGCTAAACTTTTCCACATGGAAGTTACTAAAGAACACTCATGCATCCTCTCTATCAATTGCCGACCATCGTGACTGAGGTTTCAACAGTCCTTTTAGTCACATCAAGGCAAATTCTGGGATGTATTGCTAGGGCTTGGTTGCTCCGGTTGCATTGCACTTGATATTTGTTAAGCATTTTAAGCATAGTTAGTACTAGGACAGGTTACTGTTTCAAGTAAAAATCACATTGCTGAGGTACTTTCTTCTCACTTTCCACCCAGTGCTTTTATGTGTGGTTCCTCAGATTTTGAACATCACTTTGGTCCATTGATAACAGAGAATAGATGTCCTTCCTGACTGAAGTTTCCACAGTTCCTTCAATCTCATTTTTTTTAATGCTGGGATGAGTAACAGGCCATGGTCATCATCCTTTCCCTCCTTTAACCCTACCTATTACTATACCTTGAGTTTCAACCTCATAGGGGTAAAAGAAACCGTAATGTTTGTGTATGATAAGTGCTAATTTGCATCCTGTGATTCCAGTTCCACTTGTAACCGGTCTCAAAGGTCGCAATGCCAAACGTAAAGGCATGGAGGGCCAGGGTTCTGGAGCAGGCAAGAAGCGAGGCAGCGACATGACAACCCCCAAACTACCCTCACATGGTTACCCTCTGGAACACCCCTACAACAAGGATGGTTATCGCTACATCTTGGCAGAGCCGGACCCACACGCTCCTTTTAGGTATGTTAACAGTTTTGGGGGGTGATGAAATTTACTTGTAGAAAAATAACCAGAAGTTTATGAATCGTTTACATCAGGGAGTGGATCCCAATCCGTTTTCGGATCCCATATCCCTTTTAGATCCCATAAAAATACCATGGGATCGGGATCTGAAATTTTAGATCCTCTTTTCTTTTAATGGGATCTGAAAGGGATCTACCAGATCCGCTTTTTTAACAGGGGGATCTAGATCCAAATTTACAGATCCCCTTTTTTAACCATCGGATCTCAGATCCCGATCCGGATCCCATTAAAAAGACCACGGGATCCACTCCCTGGTTTACATACTAGGAAGTATTGAAGTGTTTTTTCTCAAAGTTTTCTGCTTGTTGTTTATAAACAAAGTATTGTTGTTAATGTCTGTTCGGTAAAGATTTATCATCAGATGATCCCTAAATGAGGGAGGGGGGGGTTGTAGATATTTTCAAATTGATAGCTTTAATAGTTACTGAGACAAAATTCAAATTTTCTAACATGGTGGCTTATGGAGAAAATTTTCCTGCTGGCGAACACTTGAAGCCTCTGTTGTTATTTTTTTAAATGCAATAAATAAAATAAATTCTTAATGCCTGTTGAGAAGGATGTTACTACAATATAGTAAACATTTTTACTTCACTTTCAAATCATCTCCTCAGAATACAGTATATTACAAATACAGTAATATAAATCTTAAATAATATGGACATAAAGGCATACTGTATTAATTATTCTGTAGTTACCTTTTAGCATTCTTATGTAACAAATTGCAGTGTAAATTAAGATGCAAATAAAGAATTGATGAAACACAGGGTGTCCCAAAGATCTTTAGATTTTTCAAACCCAAATAGCAACCGTTTAGTATTTTTTAATGTTCACTTTTTATACATCAAATTAAAGCTCTGAATTTAACATTTTCAAAAATGTGAACAGATTTTTTTGTTTTAAATGTGATTTTTCTTTTTTACCCGTTAGAAAGCAAAATGGTCACTTTTTTTCGGAATCACGACTGCTTCTGCACCTAAAAATTGATTGCATCAATTCTTATGCTTGTTGATTTTTTCAATGCAACAAGGCCTCTCTAAATGGGCTCCGTTTGTGGCTCAGCAAACATCCAGTCCCTCCTCGTACTCACGCCACACATTGCGCAACATGGCAGGCATGGTGGACTGGATCGTGGTGGTGATGCCTTGCTTTAGCTCCAACCAGTCTCACACTGGAATTTTGAATACGTTGTCCTTCGCATAGAACCGTAGGAAAAATTCTGAGGAAGTGAAGTCAGGGAACCTGGGGATCCATGTTGTGGGACCCCAGGTCGATCCATATGCCTGGGAACACCTCGTCCAAAAAACGATGCACGAGAAAGTGCAAAAAGCTCCCATTTTGCCTTCTAAAGGGTAAAAAGAAACATCACCTTTCAGATTTTTTTTTTCTGTTCACATGTTTGAAAATGTTAAATTCAGAGCTTTAATTTGATGTATATAAAGTGAACATTAAAAAATACTAAAACGGTTGCCATTAGAGTTTGAAAAATCTAAAGATCTTTGGGACACCCTGTATAAGTATGTATTAAGCATTTCATCTGCATACAGGTGCAAATACTACAATGGTAGAAAACATTGTGTTCTACTCTAAATCCCTGAACGACTACTTACCTTACACATACTTTCAAAGCTTAGGAGCTTACATATTGAGATGAACAAGCTACTCTTTTGACATACATTTACAGATTAAATGCTATTATCTTTATAGGACAATAGATTGTCAATGGACAACCTACATGACAATTTCTTTATTTTAGAATTAAATAATGAATACCAACCAAATCGTGCTTCTTAAATTTTTTCATATTTTTTTGAGTGCAAGCCTTATTTATTTTTATTATTATTTTTTTTTAATACAGTATTAAAATTGTAGACGCCCCATTTTTTTTTTTTTTATTAAAGAACAAATTGCCTTCAGGGGACGTCACCACATTTTTAACATTTTTTTTTTTAAATATTTCCTGAACTCAGAAAATTCTGACAAAATTCAGAGTGTCAAAGTTTGGATCATTTCTGCAACAGTTGATTGATTGACGAGGTGTTTTCAGACAGGAGTTTGACGAGAGCAGTGACTGGGCGGGTAAGCCGATACCTGGCTGGCTGTACCGCACCCTGAGTCCCTCGTCAGTGCTGCTGGCCCTGCACGACCGAGCTCCCCAGCTGCGTATCTCCGAGGACAGACTTGCTGCTACTGGGGAGAAGGGATACTGCATGGTGAGCAACAGGAGCCATTGACGTTTCAAGTCAATGTGGTAGTGTAAAAATATCCTAACTTAATTGGTAAGCTTGAAAAAAAAAATCCTAACTCCATTTGTAAGCTGAAAAAAAATCTTAAAGGGACATAGGACAATGCAATCATGAATGCATAAAAAGTTTATGCAAGATATGTTAATGCGAGTAATGAGTAAATTTACTTTTTTGGACCATCCCCCGAATTTATAAAAATTAAATAAATATAGACAGCCGCAGAGCAATGGCACAGGCAACATCGCACTAACAGTAAGTATGGCTGGGCGGGAGGAGAGGGGAATGAGTTCCATGGAAAAGAGGCAGTTATGTTGCCTTTCGTGATTGCTGACGTCAGCAATCCACACTTTAGTTACTCGCTGAGCGTTTACCCTGAGGCACTCGCCACCGTGCGGCATGCATTCATACTCAGTTATTGGGTAACTTTTAAATAAAATATTCTTATTTTTATGGTCCCTTGTTCCTTTAATTCTATTGGTAAGCAAAATGAAGGTAGGATATTTTTACATGGGTGCACATATAAAAAATATCCTACCTCCAATTTGCCAATTTGCTTACCAATGGAGTTAGGGTGCATTTACTTTCCAGCTTACCAATGGGGTTAGGATATTTTTTGGCTACCATGTCAAAGTGTTCCCCGCCAGGAAAATTTTCTCCATACCATGTTAAAAAATTTTAGAGTTTTTCTCAGTATAACTATTAAAGCTATTAATTTGAAATCATCTCCTACCCCCTAATTGGAGGTTTTCTGATCATAAATCAAGAGCTTATTTTCTTCTAAAAAAATATTTAATGACAAAAAAGAAATTGTTAGTTTTTTTACATATCGTCGTTGTAGCGCTCTTTTGTCCAATCTCACTTCGTAATACTTCGGATTTATAAATTTCACCAATTGAAGGGAAGAAGGCGGGAAATAGTTGCTGTATATATTTTCTTATTTTTTTAAGTGTTAATTATCAAAGTGATACAAATATTATATATAAAAATATTTATGAAGTTCTAGACTATATGTGGAGTTAATAATATTTCTAATAATTTCAATATTTTAGTAGAGATACTGAATTTAAAATTTGTGTTGTTCGTCTAACAAAAACAACGAAAATGGCGGCCTACCGTGAACATGCATACGACCCTTTAGCAGTTATTGAACAAAAGTTCACACATTTAATTAACTTATATGGTAACTTATACTATCATGTAATAGTACAAAATCAGAGACCAAATAATAACATGAGTCAGCCGTGTTTGAAATGTGGCAATGGTAAGCATACAGATAATCTAGCATTACGTGAATATCGTAATATTGGAGAGAATTCTGGAGAAACATGTGCTTGGCCACCATTACCACCAACGTATTCAATGGCTGCAACTAGAAACCATCGGTCACAAGGAGTTCGGAGCACTGCACTAAGGCATACAAACAACTCACCTCCTCAAGATCATACATCTCGTATGCATACACCAGTAGTGAACTCACGTTCGAGGGCAGAAGGCGTATGGCGCACTGCACCGACAACAACAAAACAACAAACTGATGCTAGAGTTCACAGAGAAAATGCAGAAGATCTATGGCACCATGTAATGCCAAACCACCGCGGACCAAGACTTCTCACCCATGATACCAGACCAAACCCTAATTTTCAACATGAAAATCGTTACAATGTCCTTACTACAAATGATTTCTTAATAAATACTGCCAATCAAAATGAAGAAATCATTTTCTCATCTAATATTACAGTAGTAAGAGGAAATCTTTTCTCTGCACCTGCTGACTACGCACTCGTTCATTGCGTAGGTGCTGATTTCACTTGCAGCAGAGGAATAGCACCTGAAGTTGTAAAACGTTTTGGTAACATTGAAAAAATGAAAGCTCAACTACGTAGGCCTGGACAAGTTGCCATTGACCGACGAAATTCTCAGGATCATCCGTTCATTCTGCATATGGTTACCAAGGAGCGATCAACTGATATACCAACACACGAAAAAATCGTAGAAAGTCTTTGTGAGTTGCGTAACCTCTGCCAGTTACTAGATATAAAAAAAATCGCAATGCCAAAAATTGCATGCGGTAAAGATAGACAAAAATGGCACAAGATCAGTCAAGAAATCCAATCGATATTTGGTACCTCAAATATCGAAGTCCTGATTTATTTTGCAACAAAAACTGACATAAAAAAAATCAAGGCTGAAAGTCAACAAAAAGAAATAAAAATTCAGAGTATAAAATCTATCACTGTACCCACTATGCCAAATAAGAAGACAGTGGAGACTCGTAGCCTGACGGAGACATCCGCTGTCATCGAACAACCCGTGACAGCAGGGAATGGTTCTCGTGTAGTGGCCACTGAAACAACTCGAGCGGAGCTCGACACCGTGCTGGTGGAACCAGCCCGCACCTCTCCGGTCAAACAGCCAAGTCCGGATCGACACAACACGGAGCCATGCGGAGCTCGACACCGTGCTGGTGGAACCAGCCCGCACCTCTCCGGTCCAACAGCCAAGTCCGGATCAACGCAACACGGAGCCATGAACATCACAGTGGTGATACCCTCACCAGACAACACATCAGAACTTGAAACTATTCCAAAGAAACTGTGGGATGATTCTGATATTTCTGATATAGAATCTGTAGATTCTTTCAGCACTCACCACAGTGAAAGTGAGTACTTTCCTAATAAGTCACACAACTTAAGTATAAAAATACAAAGTATTTCAGATTATGATAGTGATGATGTGAATAGTATTTTCCATGGATTTACTCCTAAACAATCAGAGTTAGCTACTGAATATAACAAACCATTTTCTCCTTTACTAAAATACATAACTGATTTACATGTAAAAGATACTCAGTCTTTTTGACAGTAAAATAGCTCCTCCAAGTCCTTCCTCTGATAAATATGAAACTTATTACTGTGATAATATCAAAATTATTCATGTCAATGTTAATAGCTTAAGAAATAAAAAAGAAGATATTGAAATTTTTACACAGGAAGAATCACCAGATTTGTTATGTCTTACAGAACACTGGTTAAAACCTGGTGAAGTAGATTTTTTTTAACATTAATGGTTATTTTCTGGTTCATATTTATGCAAGAGAGAATGGCTATGGTGGCATTGTTTTTTTTTGCCAAGAACAACCTCATTAATAATATAGAAGTAACTTCTCATGGTACTAAACTGAGTTCAGAACAGATTTTTGAATGTATTACTTTAAAATTAAAGTTAAACATTGATCATAAAAATATTAAACATATTACTATTGTTGGGATTTATAGATCACCAACAGTAAATATTCATCCTCATGATGATAATAAATGTGTGTTAAAAAATAATGATAAAAATTGTTGTTTTTTTGACAGATTTAATACATTCTTAAAACATGTTAATGTGTTAAAAAATGAAGTTGTTATTCTTGGAGATTTTAATATAGACACAAGCTGTACCAATAATAGAAATACCAAAGAACTGCAATTTATTTTAACTAGTTACAATCTTGATATAAAAATTAACTCAGCAACAAGAATAAACATATTTTCTAACAGGGAGTCAATTATTGATAATGTCTTTACTAACCTTAGAAAAGAAGATATAGAAGTCACTGTACTAAAGACTCTTTTTTCTGACCACTATGCCCAGAAAGTTGTGATTAAGCAAATTGTCCCTCCAGTAAATTTTATTATAGCAGAAAAAAATATTTTTTACTGAAACTAAAATGAACCAATTCAAATTTTTCTTGTCTACAATAGACTGGCCATCAGCTGTGTATGACAAAAACTCTGAGGATATGTTTAATAATTTTTATAGACTTTTTAAATATGGGTTTAATTTATTTTTTCCTTTACAAAAAAAAAAAAATCAAATAAGAAAAATAGTACTCCTTGGTTTACTCCTAAACTAAGGGCAAAGAAAAAACTTGTACATAAACTTTATAAAAACAGGAAGACTGACAATGGTCTATTTAAAAGGACAAAAAAACAATATAACAAAGATTTAGTTGCAGAAAAGCAAAATTATTTATATAATCAAGTTTCTCAGTCAACCAATATCTCAAAAACTGTTTGGGAAGTTGTGCAAGGTGAAACAGGTAAAAAGAGAGGATGTAAAAATAAATTTAAAAAAATTATTTTATCATGTCCTGTGACAGGCACTAAAATTACAGATCCTCAACAAATTGCTAATCAACTAAATGATTATTATATTAATTCAGTTAAGGATTTAGTATTTAATAATTCTGTTACTGAAACTAAAATATATGGTACTAAAACCATAGATTCAATTGCATTTTTCACACTCAGTAAAATTGATATGTTGAAATATATAAAAAAGCTAAAAAATAAATATTCTTGTGGCATGGATGACATCCCTGATGCTGTAGTTAAATATGTAGCAGAGGAAATTTGTGAACCTCTGAGTGTAATAATTTCATGTCTCATTATTGACGGTATTTTTCCTAGTGTATTAAAAACAGCAAAGATAACACCGTATCCGAAGTTACTGTTATCATTCTTAGAATCACATTATAGACCGTTAGCACAATTATCTGTATTTTCTAAACTCATTGAATTTGCTGCTAAAGATATGGTGCAGAACTTCTGCACTGCTAAAAACATTTTTTCTCCCTGTCAACATGGATTTACAAAATTATGTTCTACAACAACAGCAGTGACTGAGCTAGTAAATGAAGTTAACAAGCAGCATGAACTAAAAAATTATTTACTTGCTGTGTTTGTTGATTTAAAAAAAGCATTTGATGTTGTTGATCATAAATTATTATTTGCAAAACTTGAGTTTAATGGTATACGAGGAAACTGTCTATCTTTTTTTGAGTCGTATCTAAGCCAAAGAACACAATATGTTTTTGTAAGTGATACTAATGATAAAGGTGAGCAAAAATCATTTAAATCAGAAAAATTAAACTGTAATCATGGAGTTCCACAAGGTTCTGTACTTGGGCCTTTACTTTTTGTTCTATTTATTAATGATTTAGAAATAGCTCTCAAAGGTGTCTGCAGACTTATTCTGTATGCAGATGATATTGTATTGCTTATTATTGGCAAGAATCTTGAGGAACTTATAAAAAATCAGGCTCTTGCTATGAAAATTCTCGAAGAGTATCTCAACAATAACCATCTTGTAATAAATCATTTAAAAACTAATTATATGCTGTTCAATAGATCTGTTAATACTAAGACACAATTTGAATCATTGACAAATATCAAACTGGTCTCAAACTGTAAATATCTTGGAATAATAATTGATGACAAATTGTCCTGGCAAACATATATTGCTGACCTAAATAAGAAACTGGCCAAAACTAATTTTGCAATGAATCAATTACGAAAAGTGTGTAATTTAGAAATGTTAAAAAAAGTATACTATGGCTATGTGTATTCTATTATTACCTATGGAGTTCTATTGTGGGGTTCATCTGCCCATGCTGACAGTGTTTTTGTTTGCCAAAAAAAAATTATTAGAAGTATGATTCAAGCAAAAGCCAGACAAAGTTGTAAAAAAATATGGGAGCAACTTAATATATTGAATTTTCCAAGTATTTGTATTTTTTTTATGATAATGTATGTTAAAAGAAACTATTCTATGTTTGAAATTAATAGAAATATTACTGGACATAATACTAGGCAGTCAAACCTAATCCATAAAAAATATGGAGCTTACGAGCAAACTAAAAGAGATCATTTCCTTCTGAGCTCGTTATTGTATAATAAACTTCCTGATTCTTTAAAACAAATTGAAAGTATATCAATTTTTAAGACACAATTGTTTACTTATCTTATTAAAAAGAATTGTTATTCTATTCACAAGAAAAATATTAATAATGAACGTGTCAATTCTTATTTCTGATAATCTTTGTTTTATATATACTGGAATTATTTGTATATTATAAATTGTATGTATGTATTGTTTTACTAATTTCTTTTTGTGTTTTCAGATATTAAATAACTGTATAATGTAGTCACAATGTACCAACTGGTATTTAATGTGAATAAATAAATAAATAAATAAATAAATAAATAAATAAATTTTTTGCGCTATAACGTCATCCAATACGCAAATCAAACTTAACACTAAATTTACTCAACAGATGGCGCAATCAACTAAAAATACTAAATTTAATCCACATATGGTCTCCATGGCGCAAAAAATTTAAATCCGAAGTATTACGAAGTGAGATTGGACAAAAGAGCGCTACAACGACGATATATTTACATAGATGATGTTTCTCCCCTCCAGTGTGCCATAACCTTATCCACTCTTCACAGTAACCAGTAATGGTGGATAGGGGCAGGCAGCATAAATAATAAAATATTCAGGAATTCTTTAGAGAATATCTACTGTCTTATATTTTTTTAATTTTTAATCAAACCCTATTGGGTACTTTTTTATTTACTAATTACATACTACTTTGAAACCCCGAACCTTCCGAAACCCTAACTTGAGCGTTTCGCGGGCTCTTCTGGAACGGGGGCGGCCACGGCCTTGCAAATCTATCCCGGCATTTGCCTGCGGCTGAGGGAAACGTGGAAACCTCAGCCAGGATGGACGCTACAGCTTTTGTCAATGAACCGGAAGTGCAATGGTCCAAAGCCACTGTCTTATATTATGCATGGTACCTACAGTCGGTTAAAAAAATTTTTGAACACAATTTTAGAATTATTTATTTAGTCATTTGGTCAAATTTAAAATTTTATTTTAATTTCGTCTTACCCATTTAATAAAAATATTAAAGCTGCACAGCTTTCAGTTCTGCAATGTCGGCACTTATGAAAGCAGTGTAAAAATTGTGTATAGGATGGTGGGAACACCACAAAATCAGCTGACTTGAAGCCTCCGTTTCTCACTACTGTTGTATGCAGGTGCGGTCAACACATGCAGTGTCCCGCGGCTCTTGGTACTGGGAGGTGACCGTTGAGGAGATGCCTGAAGGAGCTGCCACCAGGATTGGATGGGGACAGGAGTATGCTAACTTGCAGGTAAACTGTTTGTTGTCAGAATAGAATAGGAGGTCTTGTTAGTTGAAACTCTGTAGAAAATTCTATTTCATTCTATTTTATTCTTAATGTTTCTTTGATAAAAGAGTATCGACCTCAGAATTTTTTATGCAAAATTAGATAGAGGGTGCAAAGTTATTCCACTTTGTTTCTTTTTTTTTTTTTTTTTCAAATTTTTGAGAGACCGGGATGTATTACTAAAAAGTTTTGCCAAGGTCAGGTCTGAGCCCACGCCCCTTTTAGGTCCTATCCTTTTATTTAGAGAGGCGTCACTTTCTCTGTACTTTCAATATTGTTTTAAAATTGCAGGTAAACCTCACTATAGTCAATAAGAAGCTCTTGTTATTTGAAGCTTTGAAGTAAATGTTTATTTTATAATCTTTTTTAGTGAAATGCCAAGAATTGTATAATTAATGAAATAAAGAATTTCCAACTGTTTTTCTGCAATATTTCTATTAGTTTTATCAACTTTAAATTTTATAAGTAGTCCTAAACAATAAAGCACTTTTACTTTACAGCTACTTATTTAACCAATTTTTTTTATACAAATAGTTATTGTAATTTGACTCTGTGATGTCACGATGACGTCACTAATTGTGAGACAATCTTTTTCTATTGGCTATGATGCCATAGTGACATCACAGAGTCAAATTTCAATAACTATCCTGATAAAAACTTGATAAATGTTGATAAACATTTACTAAAATGAAACAATTAGCATGAAATTTTTTACTTTTTATTTTTTTAATTGCAGAAATTAATAGAGGCCATCAAATTACTTTACCCTGAATTTGTTTAGTTTTGTTTTAAAAAAACGAGGAAGTGGTGCTAAAAAAAAATGGCTGAGGATGCATTTGAACCCACGCCCCTTTTAGCTCCAACCCTTTTATGAAGAGAGGCATAATTTTCTCTGTACTTTCATTACTTTTTTCTCCGTCTCTAAAAAATCTGAAAAAAAACAAACAAACAGAGTACTGTAGCAAAACTTTGCATTTCTGCTATACACATAAAAAAAAAAAATCATGCAGGTTGTCCATTGATAATATCGGATGAAAGAAAATATATAATCATCTCTACATCTTTTATTTATCAAAAGTTTTATGCTTCTTTAAGAACACGCCCAATGTTTAAAAAAAAAAAAAAATCTCTCACATGAAAATTATGAAAAAAATTTAAAATGTTCTCCTCTACATCCCCTATCAGTAGGTAAAATATTTGCAAGTATACAAAATTTACGAGCTAGTTTTTAAAAATTCATAAGTCAAAAACTACATCGTATTTGTATACCTGCTATTTTAACTACTGATAGGGGATGTAGAGAAGAACATTTTAATTTTTTTTCATAATTTTCATGTGAGACATTTTTTTTAACATTGGGCGTGATATCTTACCCTTAACTAGTACCTTGTAACCAAGTTTAGTGTCAAATTGAATGTCTGTGCAGGCTCCTCTCGGCTACGACAAGTTTGGTTACTCCTGGCGGTCTCGTAAAGGCACCGTGTTTCACGAGTGTCGAGGCAAACATTTCAGCGAAGGCTACTGCGAGGGAGACACTCTGGGACTTCTGATCGTCTTGCCGGAGGGACCTGGCATCAGCTACATCCCGCCAACTTACAAGGACAAGGTGAGTGTCTTATCTGGGGTCATCAATCCCACTTCTTTGTATAGAGGCTTCAAGTCAGCGGATTTTTCGGTGTTCCCACCCGCTATACTAAACGTATGTAAAAAACAAAACAAAACATGAATTCGTTTTTTCACTAAGAATAAGATTTTTTAGGGAAAATTCCTTTACAGAACTTTGGTCCAAACTGAAAAATACAGTAGATAATTCAAGATTTAGATTTTTTACTTGATTTATAACCGAGAAAAGTTAAAAAGAAAACACTTTGCTTCATTTTTAAGTGCAAGATGGACCTTAGCGACAACAGTTGTGCAGCGCAAGCACACTCACTTGAAGCCTCTATTGATGGAGAAGTGTGTGTTTTTTCCTACTGTAAATAAACCTGCATGAAAATTTGTTATTGCAAAAATAAATAGAAAGTTCAAAGTTATCCTACTCTGATTTTTTTTTAAACTTTTTTAGAGTCCGGGAACTATTTTTTTAAAAAAATATTGAATGTACAGAGAGAGGCGTCAATAGGCATCACTTCTTGTTCATAAAAAGATAAAACCTAAAAAAGGTGTGGGTTGTATGTATTATTGGTAACATTTATTCAACCTAGATGGCAATACTGACTTTCCCTATATCGTCGTTGTAGCGCACATTTTGCCGATTTACATATCTTATCATCTGTTTAGATGCTCTGCATTAACTACGGAACTTGACTTGTTGCCTGGCAACGTGAAGAGAGAAGAGAAAGAGTCTGTTCTCTATTAACTTGCCAGAAGTAAAATGGTTTAATAACCAAAACGTGGGCATAAGAAAAGAAGAAGAAGACATTTGTAATAGATTGAGGAAAAAAAATAAATAAATAAATAAAATAACACATGTGGAGCCCTTTTTTGTGCAAAATTAGTAGCTCTATTGCTAACAAAATAATACGCCAATCAATAGAGCTACTAATTTTACTCAAAAGAGGGCTCTAAATGTGTTATGATTTTTTTTTCTCAATCTATTACGAATGTAGATCGGCCAAATGTGTGCTACAACAATGATATATATTAGCATATTCCTTCCACCAGTACCCCTATCACAGCTAAACATAAACACAGCTTGTCTAAGTGGGCTTAAAAATCTTATATAGTCCATCTGTTTGTAGCACCATGTTATAAATTTAATATACTTCATATTGTTTATCATCCTCGTCACATTCCAGCCGCTGGCGTCAAGGGTATTAACATTAACTTTTATCAACTTTAATGTTTATGTTCATCAAACTCTGAATTGTGCTTAAAGAATGTATCCAAGGGTATTATAACATTTTCTATTTAAGCATATAAACTAATCATAAAACTGAATACAGTAAAAACTTGTTATTACGTAACTTGTTATAAGGTAAAAACTCGATATTGAGTAACGGAGTAAAGGTCCCATAAAAAATAATTAGTATTGCCGGTATAGAAAAAAACTATGATATAAGGTAAACCCAATTTCCTGGGTCCCTTGACATGACGTAATAACAAGTTTTTACTGTAATTATAGTGGAATTAAAATACTGTAATGATAAGTTTTTCGTAGCCTAGAGAAAAAAATAGTTAACTTGATAACTATATCAAAATAGTTAACAAACAAATGTGGCAACTGCACATTGTAGTGAACAGGTATAGCAGTTGCGCGCGCACTTTGTTAACTAATACATACAACAGGGTTGACACATATGTATGTATATTAATTAACAAGTTAAAAAAAAAAATTGAGACTACGAAAAACTTATTTATCAATATTTTGATTCCCCTATAATTATGCAATTCTATATTAGTTCTAATAAAAAATATGTTGTTAAACCCGAGAATACGTCCTTTAATATTTCATGTTCTTTTAGTATTTTTGTGTCTATAGTTCATTCACTACGTTTACATGACGGTGTTAAATGCGTATTCGTTGACGACGGGTAATGTTATTCTTATGAGGCGGCGTCAACGGATACGCATTAAACACCATCATGTAAACGTAGTGTATGTATGTTTCTAATCTATGTCTGTGTTATTTACATTTTATCTCTATATGTGTAGACTAGTTGAATCTGTACACTATTTGTGATTAATAAAATAAAAAAATTCCAGCCGCTGGTGAAGTTCAAAAGCCACCTGTACTACGAGGAGAAAGACAAGGTACCGGAGACACTGAAGAACCTGAAGCCTCTGCCTGGCAGTCAGATGATCTTCTTCAAGAACGGGGTGCAGCAGGGGGTGGCGTTCAATGACGTGTTCGGGGGAGCTTACTACCCCACCATTTCTCTGCACCGAAATGTCACCGTGTCTACCAACTTTGGACCAAACTTCAAGTTCCCTCCACAGAATCATAAGTTTCGAGCTGTAAGTTAACATTCTGTATAATTATATAAATTAACCGGGCACTTAACGCAGTGATTCATAATCAGACGGTCGTGAGTTCAATCCTAAGCACCGCCAAACTTTTCACAAGTGGCGTTTGCTAAAAAACACCCACTTGTGCATCTGGGAGGTGATTGATGGCCTCTATCAATTGCCGACCATCCTGACTGAGGTTTCCATGGTTTTCTCAGTCACAACTGGGATGGATTGCTATAAGCTATAATAATAAATATATACTATGTAAATAATATACATATAACTGTAATAAATATTATACAGTAAATGCCTAGAAAAATATTATATTTAGGCTCGTTTTGGAACAGAATTTTATTGCAAAAAGAAAAAATTGGATCCAATATAAACATCATGTACACCCCATGCCAATTCTAATGCGAAAATCTTGGGGCATAATGGTCGAACTGAGAAGGGCACAAAGAAGCAGGTGTCTCGCCAGAACGCCATAAAATACTAACATTCCAAGGGAAAACACTGGTTTATTATTAATATTAAAATGGTAAATATTATCGGATTTTAAAAATTAAAAAAAAATAATCTTAATTAAAATTTTGTCATGAAACAGAAAAAAATGGTTGGAAATTAATTTTTTTACCGCCGTAAAAATTAAACATAATCAATCAACTTCCGGCCTATTGTCATTTTTGCCGCCGCCTTCCCTGCGGCAATAAAACCACTTAGTGTTTCCCTTGGAATGTTAGTATTTTATGGCGTTCTGGCGAGATACCTGCTTCTTTGTGACCTTCTCAGTTCGACCACTACGCCCCGAGATTTTCGCATTAGAATTGGCGTGGGGTGTACAGATATTATTATTTTTTTTTTAAATCACCTTTCCCTCATATTCATGATAAATTTCTGTTTAAAACAATTTTTATACTACATCGAGGCCATTGAGCAATGTAAGCCAGCAGATTGAAGCTTCTTGCAAGTGTTCCCCGTCAGGAAAATTTTCTTCATAAGTCACGATGTTAGAAAATTGCTTAAACCATTAGCAGAATATAGAAGGGATTGCGCTAACGTCATGCGAGGAGGGCCAGAATGCACGGACTAGCATATAAACAAAGTGTAAAATAATTTTTTTACTTCACTTAATAAAATAAATCAAGTTCAAATACTTAAATAATACTTTAACAGTACACGATAGAACTCATAAAAAAAATATCACCGCCAAAAAACTGTTGAAAGTATTTTTAATTTTTTTTTCTCGTCATTTTCCCTATGCTCACTGTCTAATCTGGTCTGCCAAAACTTTCTCTTTTCCCTCCCTCCTGCGCCTCCTTCGCAATGTGTTAGTATAGGGAAACCCCTCTCCCGCCTCACGTAAACATAGACAGAAATCAGCTCTATACTGTAGTAAGCTAACATTGTAATAAATAAATTTGAATTTTAGGTTTACCTTATATCATGTATTACCTTATTTCAAATTTTTCCTATACTTGCAATGTTAATTATTTTTTACGGGACTGTGATCTCCTTTACTCAAAATAATTTTTACCTGACAACAAGTTGCGTAATAACACTGTCTATCTACAGCTCATAATTACATTCAACTGACAGCTGATCACGGTAGCTCATTATTCTAGATAAGGAATGATATGTAGGTTCTCCATTGCTACTCTCCTAGTTTCCACAGTGAAGATGTTTTAAGATGGATCAGCTGATCGATTTAGTCCCATTTGATTAACATGTAAAACTTTAAAAGACACGCAAAACTTCTGAGTATTTTTTAGCTCTCCATGGGAAAGCCTTATGCTAAAAATTAAAAAAAATCAATTAAAAATTGGCTTAAGGATGAATCTCAGTAGGTTGATATCTCGCAATCGTACCGCCTGAATGCAACAAGACTTGCAGGGGACTTAGAACTCACCATCAATAGGTGGCATACAAATTTTGAAGCGAATCTGTCTTATCAGTTTTGTGAAAACTGAGGTAGAAGTTTGACATTGGCCTTATGGGCGAAAACCGGAAGCGAAAATCGGGAGCTGTTGTAAGAAAACTACAATACTGAATTTGCTCAAACCATAAGCGATTAAGTTTTAGAACATTCTCGATTTTTTAAAATTTATTTCATTTGATTCGTTTGCAGGGAAATATTCTCTTTGATTCCGAAATAACTGAGATTAATCGTTAAATAATTGTTATGAACTTTTTTCTGTGGCTTTTAAAAAAAAATGCAGAATTTTTGTATGTCTGCTAAGGTTTACATGTCAATCAAATGGTACTTTGTACTCAGCTGATCGGTGTTACCTTATCCTTAACGACTGGTGTTTGTTTGCAGATGTACGAGAAGGCTGAGGAGGCTATAATTGAACAGATGACGGCGGACCTTCTTTACCTAACGGAGAACGACGGCAAGTTACGTCTCGATACATACTACTCGTGATTGCAAGCCGGCAAGCTGTAATGTGGACTATAATACAGCTTGGGGCCATCTAAATGCCCAGAACTTTGGAAACTCTTTGTTAAAATGTGAAAATTATGAGGCCCAGAAAAGGCAAAGTACATTTAAACTAAAAAAAAAAAAAAGACTGCAGGAGACATAAGGAAAAATCTGATTCTTGTTTGTGTATTTATGAAAAGACTTCTATTTTAATATATAGAAGTTGAAACATTAAGGGTAAGGTAACACGCCTAATGTTAAAAATGTTCCCGCACATGAAAATTTCAAAATTATGAAACATCTTAAAATTTTCTCCTCTACATCCCCTATCAATGGCTATAAAAATATCAGGTGTACAAATTTGAAGTTTTTGAGTTACTACTTTTTAAAGTTGACTAATTTAACATGGAAGTTACATTTCTCCACGTTAAGGTAGTCAACTTTAAAAATTCATAACGAAAAATAACTTGAATTTGTAAACATGATATTTTGGCTACTGATAGGGGATGTAGAGGAGAACATTTTAAGATACAGTATGTTTCATAAGGAAATATTTTTAACATTGGTCGTGTTACCTTATTCCCCTTCACCGTTTGTTGACTAAATATTTCAATGTCATAGGTAAAGAGAAGGGAGTAAAGTTTCACAGAGTTATATTTCTCAACCTACTCTTTTAATTCATGAAAAATAATAACAATAAAATAATTAAAGGTAAGATAACGCCACCAATGTTAAAAAAAAAAAAAAATCCCTCACAAAAATTCTGAAAAAAATTTAAAATGTTCTCCTCTACACCCACTATCAGTAGCTAAAATATCAGGTACACAAATACGATCTAGTTTTTGAGTTATGAATTTTTAAAGTTGACTAATTCAATATGGAAGTTTCATTTTTCCAGGTTAAATTAGTCAACTTTAAAAATTTATAACTCAAAAACTAGATCGTATTTGTATACCTGATAATTTAGCTACTGATAGGGGGTGTAGAGGAGAAAATTTTAACTTTTTTTTTTTTCAGAATTTTTGTGCAAAGTTTTTTTTTTTTTAACATTGGTGGCGTTATCTTACCCTTAAATACATGGTGTACTCAATAGAATTAGAGATATAAAGTTAAGGTAAATAAGATTAAGCTACTTGGCGTTCATGATAAGAGTAGCCACAGTTCACTTGCCATGCTGAGTAGAAACCACTGTCTATTATTGTAGCCAGATAGATTTGAAGATGACTGTGAGCAAGGAATTGACATATTAAAAAGTCTCAGGCTCGTGTTAAACTTTCGTCTCTTTCCACCTTCAATAACAATGTCTTAGAAGACACGACAACTGGATGTCACTTTGGCCTGAGGCAAAGACAGTGGAGGGGCTCAGGAGGAGGAGCAATGCCTACAATGCAACTGCAAGGGCTGCAAGGAACACAGCGAAGAGAACAATGAAGCAAAATATGAATGGTTGAGCCTTGTATAAGTCGTGTCTGCAATTAAAATGACAAATTCAAATTGAAAATTCTTTATTATTTCCATTCATCCTACAAACATAGAATCAATTAATAATAATAATATTAACGCGGCAAATGTGGCAATGCCACGGTGGCCCGGGAATGTTCACCAACTCTCAGAGATTTCTTAATTACACGTTATGTATATATGTTGAGGTTTTTAGGACAGGCCAAAGTTATAATTGTTGAGAAATAACAATTATACTAAAATTAAAAATATATACAGTAAAACATTTAACTTTTAATAGGATAAAAATTCAGCATACAATTTTATTCCTTATACACAAAAATAAATCATAAGATTAATACAAATTTAAGTTTAGAAACCAAAATAATTTTATTAGTGGATTTTATTAGGTATCTATGGATATTTGTTTTTTCAGTCCACCAATGGAGTATCGACCTCATTTTTTTTTCCTTTTATTATTGCAGAAATGGATAGAGGGTGCAATGTCATGCTACCCTGATTTTTTTCAGATTTTTTTGAGACCTGTAAAAAATCTTCCCTGAGGCTGTAAAAAATCAGGGTAGCATAACTTTTTACCCTCTATCCATTTCTGCAATAAAAAAATGAGGTTGATACTCCATTAAGTTGATGTATGCATTTAGTGGTGAACATATGTCAAGAGTGCTTACCTGAATGGCTCAATGTGGTATACAAAATATAAAAATTTAACATGGCAGGTATAGGAATAAATGTCATGGCAAGATAATGAAAGTATTAAGGGTAAGGTAACGCCACCAATGTTAAAAAAAATCCCTCTCACAAAAATTCTGAAAAAAATTTAAAATGTTCTCCTCTACACCCCCTATCAGTAGCTAAAATATCAGGTATACAAATACGATCTAGTTTTTGAGTTATGAATTTTTAAAGATGACCAATTTAACATGGGAGTTTCATTTCTCCATGTTAAAGTAGTGAACTTTAAAAATTTATAACTCAAAAACTAGATCGTATTTGTATACCTGATATTTTAGGTACTGATAGGGGGTATAGAGGAGAACATTTTAAATTTTTTTCAGAATTTTTGTGAGAGGGATTTTTTTTAACATTGGTGGTGTTACCTTACCCTTAACCCAATAAAAAATAAAATTACGTATTAATGTTATTTCTCTACTTACATATCAAATTGCAATTGAAATAATATGTTCCACATTTAATTGTTTATCTATTAATCCCACCTTTATGCAGATAGTGATTTATTTTTTTAAGAAAATAATTTTAAAAATATTTCTGTACATTTTTAATTACTAATTATTATCATAATGAATATAAATTAAATAGTAATAAAAGGTAAATTATTTTCTAAATCAATACGGGCAACTACAAAAAGTTGTTTAAGTACTACAAAGTAAAAGTTGATCGAAGTTATGATTGAACAAAATACTGACTTTGAGACAATATAATAATGGAGTACCGACCTCAATTTTTTTATTGCAGAAATGGATAGAGCGTGCAAAGTTATGCTACCCTGATTTTTTTCAGATTTTTTAAGAGCCAGGGAAGTATTTTTAAAAAATTATTGAATGTTCTTTTTGTGATGTCACGAGACGCCGCTCCTTAAGAAAAAGATAGGACTTGCCGCCTCGTGACGTCTCACAAAAAGAACTTTCAATAATTTTTTTAAAAAATAGTTCCCGGGCTCTAAAAAATCTGAAAAAAATCAGGGTAGCATAACTTTGCACCCTTTATCAATTTATTTCTGCAATAAAAAAATTTGAGGTCGATACTCCATTCGTGACAAACCCAAACTTGATTCATCAAGTCCAAAATTCGGCCCAAGTTTCATAAACTGTCATATATATTTGATGGAGCTGCCGTTAAAACGTTTTTTAAATCATTCAAATTTTTACTCTCACAAGTTTTATTATTTTAAATTTGGGAGCGGATTAAAGAACAGCTATCACGGCTATCATCTAATATTTACAGAGACAATAAAAGCTTTGTTTTACAAGATTTTTGTTGATACTTGAAATTTTATTACAATGTAAAGTATTGTTTAATTTAAGGCTTAACCTGAGATATTCGGACGAAAAAAGTCGTATCGACAGATGTTCTTGAAATTAATTTGGTAGACTTACAACAATTGTCCACATACTACTGATTTTTTTTAGATTTTTTTAACCGTTGGTTTAATTATAATTAATTTATTCAAATGTGTATTTTGTATCCTTTCAATGTTAAATTTTTCAATCAACATTGCACAAAAACGGCTCGAGAATTTTTTTAGAATTTTACATGGATTAAAAGCTAATTTTTTGGACTATTTTTCTGAATTGTTTTCATATATTTCGAACCGTGGCGATGATCGTTTCTGATATGTCCTAACAAACTTGGCAACGCTCTTAAGGACTGTAGTTACCACCCCCTCCTAATCTTTTATTCGCATTACTATTGCAACAGTGTTGTCAGATTGGCAGGTGTAGCCACGCCTCTTGACCTTGACAGACAAATTCTCAGGTTATACCTTAAGAAAAAAAAAAAAAAAAAAAAAAAAAATTACAAAAATTAAAATTTACAGATCTTAAAAAAAAAATAATAAATAAATAAGACATGAAAATTATGAAACATATCATAAAATGTTCTCCTCTTCAGTAGCTAAAATATCAGGTGTACAAATTCGAGCTTGTTTTTAAGTTTTTAAAGTTGACTAATATAACATTGGTGTTCCCCTTTTCATGTAATGTAGTCAACTTTAAAAATTAATAATTAAAACACTAGCTCGTTTTTGTATACCTAATATTTTAGCCACTGATAGGGGATGTAAAGGAGAACATTTTAAGATATAGGATAGCGTCACGAGATTATTGGGTTGCTTGCTTACAGGATAACGGAATGACGGTTACCTCCCCTCCCTTCCCCTACCGAAGAGCAAGAGTACTCGTAAAACCATAGAAAAAAAAAATAGAACATTTGACTTTATAGACACTTATGATTATTTAAGGACACAAAAATGTAACTGGTGTATTCTTTATAAACTAGCAGATGATATGAATATGATATAAATGTAATAATTGGCGTCCATAATTTATAATTAATTTTTGTCTACATTTTCTATATTTTTTTCAATGCTTTTCAGCATACCATTGCTCTTTGGTAGGGGAAGGGAGGGGAGTTAAACATCAGGTCGTTATCCTGTAATTAGGCAACCCAACAATCTCGTGACGCTAACCTTTATGTTTCAAAATTTTCATGTGTGGGATTTTTTTTAACATTGTGCGTGTTACCTTATCTTAAGAAGAATTTTTGAAGAACCTGAAGACCCTAAAATGCAAAGGCAGAATATGGTGGAGAATTTTGTAAATTAAAGTAGAGTGTCTACTACAAAAAAGATGACAAAGAAACGAGTTAATATTTTCTAAAAAAATTAGTTCCAGTCTCCTACATATGGAACCAAAATCCAAAATATTCCATTTCACATAGGTTCTCCAGAAAAAAATTCCAAAGTCAGAGAGAATGCGTTATTTAACATGGGGCCTTACCTAAAAAAACAACCTCGAAAATCTCAAAAAAATACACCGTTAGGTGGTATGAAAAAAATATAGCCATGTTTTGTGGTACGTACTTTAACCAAAAGTTGCTTAAAAACCATAAGTTCTCGAATCCGTTTTCTCATCATAAAATCACCAAAAACTCGTATGGGAATTAACATGGGAAATTTTCTTAATTTTTTTACAGAAAAATGGATTTGAGCGATTTTTTTTTATTTGTTTTTCTGTTAAAGCTCGGGTCATACAACATCTTCATATTTTTTTCATACCATCTAATTTTTTCGAGATATTCGAGGATCATTTTTAAGTAAGTCCCCATGTTAAGCGACGAGTTCACTCTGACTTTGGAATTTTTTTCTGGAGAAACTATGTGAGATGGAATATTTTGGATTTTGGTTCCATATGTAGGAGCAATGGAACTAATTTAAAAAAATACTAACTCAGTTTTCATTTTTTGACATCAGCTGATAGACACTCTACTTTAAAACCAAGTTGCCATGTCCTCATCGGGTAGGGCATTCACTTGACAATGACTCAAGTTATGAAGCCTCATGAAAAAATTAACATTGTCGTAGATGGAAGGTGGGACGTTGAGGACTTTCAGTTTCGGAGCCACGCAGATGATTTGTTTTGCCATGAGTGAAGATACATCTTGATGTAAAGTAAGTGCCTGGAGGTTGGAGAAGACAATTCTGTGAGTCCTGGCTTCTTCAACAAGCCAGCTCAGGGTACAGTCAGGTCTGTCTAGTACTTTATATGAAGGAGAACATAACTGCTCAAGACATGGAGAAGCAAGAATACATTTCAAAGCATAATCTGGGAATGTAAATTCATCATCATGTGATGGATTAGGATGAAATTCCTTTAACTTATTAAAATGAACTGATGGAATAAGCTTATATTTTGTATCTGATGTATATTTTGCAGTCCAAAAAAATTCTACTAAATGACGACAATGAAATCCAATGATGGTTATATCAACTTCCATGTCAAAACGGATCAACTTAAGTTTAGTTAATTGATGACTGAAGTGTGTAATGAGTGATGTTACTTGTGATGAACTCAGAGAACGTGTACGGCACATTGTAAGATCAGTGACATACTCTAATTTGAGGAACTCATCAACATTTTTAATATCATGATGTTCAATTTCAAGTTTTCTTATGTCCGGTACTTTGGAGATTGCTGCAAGATTTTCTAATTTTTCACTCCCAAGATACAGATACTGCAGCTTCAACTTCGTCTCATTGCTCTGAGCATACTTTGCTAGTATCTGATAATGGTCATATCTGTCTAAGTACACAAGATCAGGCAGGTTTGAGAGTACAGTAGCCAGTCCGTCAACTGTCACATTGCAGCCTTTCACGTCCAGGTATGCCAACTTCTTGCACTTGCCGTATTTTTCACCATTTGGTCCACAAGAAATGTTACTGTCGTACAGGTAGCGAAGACCTTCGTCAGTTATCTGCATGTTATTCAGAGTCAGCTTCCTGGAACAAAAGATTATACACATGTAAATATATCGTCCCTCGTCCGCAATAATGAGCTATCTGCTCCACGATCTCATTGCAATAATGAGCTGTCTGCTATTTCAGATGAACGCAATATTGAGCTTTAAATTAGTATAAAATAAGGCTCAAAATTGCGCTCACCTGATAGAGCAGACAGCTCATTATTGCAACGAGATCGTGGAGCAGATAGCTCATTATTGCGGACGAGGGATGATATAAGATAGTGAGATTCAACTATTTTCTTATGAGTTTCTGCAAATTATCTCCAGCTTATCTCATGTGGTCTTTTATTATACAGTATTTTCCTCATGAATTTGGATAATTACTTTTCTGGTTTAAGGAAAAAGCTGTAGTGTCCATCTTGACTTAGATTTCCAAGTTTTCATTAGTCATCTATAGGTAAATGACAAGATTGATTGCTAGACCATGCAGTTCCTAACGAGTCCATAAACACTTAAGTAAGGGTAATTCATAAGATTTGGGTTGTAAATTTTGTGGATACTGGAATGTACCCCCCCCCCCCTCCTCCCCCTCCCGTTCCTTTGGAATGGAGTATCAACCTCAAAGTTTTTTATTGCAAAAATGGATAGAGGGTGCAAAGTTATACGTACCATTCTGATTTTTATTCATATTTTTTACAGACCGGGAAGCAGGGATCTGCATGAAACCGGATCCCCAAGTATGTTTTAAGCGGATCTGGATCGGGATACCCAATCCCTTTATTTTTTAAGAGGATCCTAAAAAGGATCCAGGGGGGTCATCAACACTAAAAACATTAGTGAGAAAAAAACAGCAAAAACTACAACTTTTTTTAACGTGTGTTTTAAAATTTAAATAGCGGGTCCTTTCAGCCCCCCCCCCCCTTTCCTTCCTGTTAAGCGTGTGACAAAAAAGTATATACCTTGGTAATTCTAAGGTTAAATATTTAAAGAATTTCATAGCACTATTTAAAAATTGTAACTATTTATTTTCAATGACGTAATCTTTTAATATATTGTCCCTCATCCGCAATAATGAGCTATCTGCTCCACGATCTCGTTGCAATAATGAGCTGTCTGCTCTTTCAGGTGAGCGCAATTTTGAGCTTTATTTTATACCGATTTATAGCTCAATATTGCGTTCATCTGAAAGAGCAGACAGCTCATTATTGCAACGAGATCGTGGAGCAGATAGCTCATTATTGCGGATGAGGGACGATATTGCATTTATTGCCGTAAGCTGCCTTCCTCCTACCAACTCCATAATCTAGTAATCATTCTCACCCATCCCAAGTCACGAAAAGTCTGCCGTGTTCGGGAATTGAACCAGGGACCTCTCGGACCAGCAGAGCCAGGGGTACTAACCACTACCCTACAGAGCGGATTTATTTTAATCATCAATAGATAACAAAAGATCACCTTAGTTCAGGACAGCAGGATCCGACTGTGGCCAGGAAAGAATCACCAAAGTTATGTTCCTGTAGCTCGAGCACGGTCAGATTGGTGAGAGCTCCCAGCATGCTTTGCAACAAGACCGGACTCACTTCCTTGCACCAGCCAAGACGCAAGTCAAGCTCGCAGATGTTCTGTAACAAGAATTTTGCAGTGAAAGTTTAACGATTATTGTCACCGGAAGTTTCGTTATATTTTTTTCATACGCAATACATATGAGTGACAGTAAGAAGCAGTATTAGGAGAGCAATGATCAGTACAATAAAATATGTTTATTTAATAAAATGAATAACTTAAAACACTTTATCGTGTAGTTTATTCATCCACCATCCTTGAAAACATTGAAAAACATATGAGTCGTGAATAGTTGCACGCTGTTTTGACTCATTGGTCAAGATGGCTGCTTATGGCCACGAAAATCAGCTGGTTGAATTTTGACGACATGGCAACCTTGTTTCATATTTTTTTTAATACGCCCGTCCCATTCAGTTGAGCTACAAGCAACGTTGCCGAGTCGTACAGCTTTTTTGAAAGCCTGTATCTCAAAAAGTAAATGGTAATCTATAACTTTTATTTCATCATAATTCTATTTAAAATAATGATTTTTTTTAAGCTAAAATTTTAATCAACTATTCAGTACCATTCCGGAGATAGAAATTTGCATTTGATAACATGCGTTTCTTATATCTCAACTAAAAAAATAATGGCACTGAATTTAGGTGTTTTTTATTGCATGAGAATTTTTATTTATTTTTTCTCTATGCAATGCTAAAAAAAATTGGAGTGATTTCCTAAGACTAGTGACAATAATCCTTACTAAAATAATGCTGTTATTACTGTACAATTTAATAATTAATAATATTTAGTAATAATAATTTGTTATTCATATCTTAATTATTCTTTTCTATGCTGCATATCTAGTAATCATATTTAAATTATTGTGTGAATTGCATCAAACAATTTTAAAAATACATAATAAATGATAAATAGTAATCTTAAATTGTTATTTTCTGATATTTTAATGGACAACCTACATGAAAATTTTATTGCAGAAATGAATAGAGGGTACCAAATTATGCTACTTTGAATTTTTTCAGTTGTTTTGGAACACAGAAGCAGAGATTTTATAGTGTAGAGATATAGAACGCCTATGGCCAAAATTCTGTTCAAACATCACAGATCTTGAAGGAAGTGCGAGTACGAAAAAATGTGTTATTTCAAAGTTTCAGCGCACGGGCGTTCAGATGGCGTTGCAGCTGCAAGTTATAAGCATTTGGGGGTGTGCCGGTCGCCATCTGGCCGCCCAAATAATAAGTTCTCATTTTCACTTCATCTAGAGCTTTTCTTTGGTTTATACGTTAAATGCTAGGAAAAATATTTAACATGGACATTCGACCTCTATACAATGTAAACTCTTTGCCAGAACTATTTTTAAATAATTATTGAAAGTGCAGCCACGCCCCCTGGAGGCGTCAATAGGCGTCTCGGTCTTATCTTTTTTATTAAGGATTCAAGGGTGCCAATTTAACTTACAGAACTTTATAATTTTTTTAAAAAATAGTTCCGGGCATCAATCTGAAAAAAATTCAGAGTAGCATAATTTGGTACCCTCTATTTATTTCTTTAATAAAAATTTTCATGTAGGTCGTCCATTACTTAATAAACACTTATGAACACCACAACCTTTACTTGTGCTTTATTTGCTAGAGCTGCATCTCCAGTAGACAGAGATGCAGATTTACAATTTTGGGAGAGGTGAGAAGAGCAACAAATTAAGCCAGTGTTACTGAGCAGTGTGTCACGATCAGTTACATATCAGACTTGTAATCTGAATGGGCTTAGGGGTGTCATATTTTTACTGGCTCAATCAAAAAAGGAGGTTAAGGGTAAGGTAACGCCACCAATGTTAAAAAAAAATCCCTCTCACAAAAATTCTGAAAAAAAATTAAAATGTTCTCCTCTACACCCCCTATCAGTAGGTAAAATATCAGGTATACAAATACGATCTAGTTTTTGAGTTATAAATTTTTAAAGTTGACTACTTTAACATGGAGAAATGAAAATCCCATGTTAAATTAGTCAACTTTAAAAAGTCATAACTCAAAAACTAGATCGTATTTGTATACCTGATATTTTAGCTACTGATAGGGGGTGTAGAGGAGAACATTTTAAATTTTTTTCAGAATTTTTGTGAGAGGGATTTTTTTTAACATTGGTGGCGTTACCTTACCCTTAAAAAATATCCCTTTGAATTTTTTGCGATTTTATTTAACACTTCATTATACCTAAATAGAGATTGAAAGAGGTCGCATGACCTAGAGGTTCTATCCGCAACGCCTATGACGTCAATACCTTCGTTGGTTCAACCAGGCTAGTCTATTCCCCATGTTAAATATGTCGTCAAGATTGGTTGCCTGCTTTTAGGGGTTATTCAAACTTTTCTACCTACTCTGTAGATGGAGTTACCGTCATATTCTGTCGCAGGTGGTAACCACATGCGACGGGGGAGTAGAGGTGCATCATCCCCAACTTGCGCTGAGGCCGGGGGGTACTGACCGTGTTATTCTCCACTCCCGCTTGTTTGTTTAGTAAAGAAAAAGGAAGAAAAAAACATTCATGCAAGCCATTAGCTGTCAAATCTAACCACAATTTATGATATCCCTTTTTTGACGAAATTAATTAATATATCTACAATCTTTTTTTTTATTAAAATCAGGCGCAGAATAAAAAAAATAATGACAGCCCTTTTTTTAAAATTTTCTATACGATGCTCCGATGGCATACATAAAGTTAATATTATCGCATAAAAAAAAAAAAAAAAAAAAAAAAAAGTGGAATGAGTGATTCCACAATTGAAATGATGAAACAACTCCAAGTGAGTAAAAACTGTAAAAAGGGGGTCAAAATTGTTGAGTGCGTCACTTTGAAAATACGATAAAATTCATAAAGAAAAACTACCCTGAGCTTTATTCTCACGCTCACGTTTATACTTAACAAGAGAGCATATTTTATGATTACATAAATAATGTTGGCAAAATCATAATAAATATTATATATTTTTATAATAATTGTATTAATTATAAATTGTTACTTTTACTTTTTAAGCAAACTGTCCTTTGTCTCTATGTTGTATTATGTAGAGCCACAACAGAAATAAATAAATATAATATCTATCAGCATGTATATTGAATTCACGGTGGCAGATGATAGCCTCTGATGGTAATTTTTAAACAAACCAGTAAGCTACATCAATTTTTTTTATTACATTTTGTTATTTTATTTTATTAAAATTAAATAATGAATACAATAAAATAATCATTTGTTATAAAAATATTTTTTTTATAGCATTAAAATTGTCCAGTCTTTCATCAAATTCATAAATTATAACTTTACATATTTACTTATAAGTCTTATATAAGTATAATTATATACTTTACTATACTTATAGCAAATAAAATTTTTAATTTCTTTCTAAAATAGTATCATAACTTGTTTTTTTTAATATTATTTAGAATTTTAAAATATTTTAAATTTAAAATAAATATAATGAAGTAATTTTTTTTTTTTTTTTTATTATTAGCACGCGCATTTGAGATCTTTTGATACGTTGATCCGAAATCATATAATTATTTGTAAGCAGAAAAGTCTACTCAGTTCTTGAGTTCACAGTTCACATGCGTTTTATATATACACATTTTTTTTATGTTCTGGCAGGGTAAAGAATCTTCGGTCAGTTTTCAGTCAGATCCCCCCGAGCGCTTGCCCCCCTCCTCCTCTCATTCTTCAGTCCGTAGCGACAAACTACAGCGCCCTAACCTCGTTTGGTTAATTTTTAAACCTCTTCAACCCTTAAGTGTTAAATGTAATGACAGCCTGTGCCATCTGAAAAGGAGGTAGAACCCTAGATCAGTGACGACAAAAATCCCTATAGCTCTAGAGTTATAGGTATTCTTTATTATATGGTTCAACTATATAACACTTGTAAAAAATTATTGCATTGTTGCTTGTTTATTAAAAATTACCATTTGTTTCCATAGCAACGTGATTGTTCAGAAGCATTATATAGTTGACCCAAAGAATGTAATGACATCATAGGCGTGTCGGATGGAGCCTCCAGGTCACAAGATATTTTTAATCTTCATTTTAGGTATAAAATTCCTTCATTCAGTACTAAAAAAAAAATTGAAAAAAAATCTAAGGGATATTTTTCGACCTCCTTTGAGCCAGTAAAAAAATTACACCCCGTAAGCCCATTGTTCTCTGACAAGATATTCATAAAAAAATTGTGCCAAATCTAATGTGAAAAACTCGGGGAGGCAACTCTGTACTTGTAAGGGCTGGGACCATCACGATGATTAGCCACCTGTCACTCATGATGAGGGTTGACATTTGATGTTGTTTGTGAGTTACTTTTAAACTTTTTATAAGTGACGGTTGCTAAAGAACACCCACTCGTGCATCCGGGAGGTGATTGATGGCATCCTCCATCAATTGCCGACCATCCTGAATGAGGTTTCCATGGTTTCCTCAATTACAACCAGCTAGGTGAATGCTGGGATGGATAGGCCATGGTTGCCCCACTTTGGAAGGGACCCACTAAAGTAGGTTCTAAGAAGAGCCGGGAGGTTAAATTCAGTCACTTAATTGTGGCCAGTACTCTATACTAGGGTTCAGTTGAGAAGCTATTGCTTTTCCTGCTCTTTTTGAGGAACAATGCAAAAAATAAAAGTGTAATTAAGACATAAACAACATCAAAGGTCACCGCGATGCCAAACCTCATTATCGTGATGGTCCTGGCCCTTACAAGCAAAGAGTAGTCTCCCCGAGATTTTCGCATTAGATTTGGCGTTGGGTGTACATAGTACTACAAGAAACATTGACAATCTTACCTGTCCTTTTTCTATGATGCGTTTTATGAGAGCTTCCTTGTCCATCTTTGACCAGTAACCAATGTGAGCCTCAAGTCTCACTGTGTTCTCACTGATCAAGTACAGTAGCACACCAGGCGTGAATGTAAACCCTCCTTTTTCAAGTATCCGTTGGAGGGAGCTCATCAAGACCACAGCTGAAGACACAAATTAACATTAGAAAACCTGCTTGAAAACATTTTTTGCAGAAATGAATAGAGGGTACAAAATTATGCTACTCTGATATTTTTTAGTTTTTTTTTGAGTCCCGGAACTATTTTTAAATATTTATTCTTATTGAAAGTTCTAAGTTGGCACCCCTGAATCCTTAATAAAAAGGATAGGACCTAGACCTAGTTTTTGCGGGTTAATTCCCATAAGGATTTTCATGATTTTATTCCAAGAAAACGACCCCGTATTTTTTTTTTTTTTATTTGAAAATTCATTTAAGAATTCATCATAGATTACGTACGTATTTTTTAAATGATACCATAGTTCAGAAAAAGTTGGAGTAAAACGCGGTTTTATGTTCCAAAAGGCTGCACGTTAAAAGCCTCCGAAACACCAATTTTGGGATTTTTTTGTGGTGAAACTATTTGAGATGGAATTTTTTGGTTTTCTTTTCTCAATAGAGGGCAGCTTAAACTATTTTTAGAAAATAAAATATTAAAAAAAATGAACTCGCTCACTCTACTTTAATTTGAAAACATCACCTACCCCCCCCCCCCCTTTAGGGGTCTTCTGATAATGAATCAAGAACTCATTTTTTTATAAAAAAATTTCTTTTATGCCAAAAAATCAATTTCAAGTTTTTTTTACATAAGTTTAGATGGGACAATGGGAACACCACAAAATTAGCTGACTTAACGTATAACCTGAGAATTTGTCTATCAAGGTCAAGAGGCGTGGCTATACTGGCAACACTGTTTGCATTGGAATGCGAATAATTTGTTAGGAGGGGGTGGTGAAAACAGTCCTTGAGAGCGTTGCCACATTTCTCATCACATATGGAAAGCAATCATCGCCACGGTTCGAAATATATGAAAACAATTCAGAAAAATAGTCTAAAAATTAGGTTTTAGTAACAAAAAAGTAAAAGAATCAGGGGGGTCTTCAAATAACACAAATTACAACAATCTTAAAATTAGGACAGTCTTAGCGTATTCTTTATTGTTGCGCTAAGACAGTCTTAGGTTAAGTTTAGGTTAAGTGGTGTTATTTGAAGACCCCCCTGTTGTATAGTTTTTTTGCAATGCTAATTAACAAATTTAACATTGGAAGGATACAAAATTCTCATTTATATAAATTAATTGTAATTAAACCAACGGTTAAGGGTAAGGTAACGCCACCAATGTTAAAAAAAATCCCTCTCACAAAAATTCTGAAAAAAATTTAAAATGTTCTCCTCTACACCCCATATCAGTAGCTAAAATATCAGGTATACAAATACGATCTAGTTTTTGAGTTATGAATTTTTAAAGTTGACCAATTTAACATGGGAGTTTCATTTCTCCATGTTAAAGTAGTCAACTTTAAAAATTTATAACTCAAAAACTAGATCGTATTTGTATACCTGATATTTTAGGTACTGATAGGGGGTATAGAGGAGAACATTTTAAATTTTTTTCAGAATTTTTGTGAGAGGGATTTTTTTAACATTGGTGGCGTTACCTTACCCTTAAAAAATTCCGAACAAATTCAGAGGTAATTTGACGATTGTTGTAAGTCCACCAAATTAATTTGAAGAAAATCTGTTGTAGCAAATTTTTCGTCCAAATTTCTCAGGTTAAGCCTTAAAGCCTCTATTGACACCTCCAGGAGGCGTGGCCACACTTTCAATAATTATTTAAAAATAGTTGTGGGACTCAAAATAATATGAAAAATTAAGAGTAAAAATTAAGGCTGCATTTTTAAACTAGTTTTTACCACTTAGTTTTTTACCCATTCATTAAAAAAAATATTATAGTAATTATAAAGGATGCCAAATTAATTATACTAACAAAAACTATATAAACATTTATTACATGTACCATGTATTTGAAAATATGGTCGTAGGAAAAATATGAAATCAATGAATGAACATTTTAATTATATTCAACAGTTATTTGGGTTGTGTCGCACTGAGCTGTTGTCTAATACGGCTAAGCTAGCTGTGTATAACTCTGTCCTAATACCAACTTTGATGTATGGATCTGAAGTATGGGTGTGTCAAACAAAGCATAGAAGTAAGTTGAATGCTGTTGGTATGAGTTTTTTAAAGAACATGTGTGGTAAAACTAGGATGGATTGAGTGAGAAACACATGGGTGATGAATGAGTGTGGAGTGAAAGAAAGTGTAATTGACAAGTATGAACGAAGTACACTTTAAAAAAGAACGAATTTTATAAATGAAAATCATCCAGCCCCCTATAAAAAATTGTCATCTTTCATTTGGTGCGTGCTGAATGTGTTAATTTAAAAAATTAAATGTACTGGAACTGATAGACTAAAGCTACTTTTTTGCAATATCTAGTTCCTAAAACCGCTGAATGCAGCGCCGTGCGGAATTGCGGAAATATGCGAAATACTGAACTATTTATACAAGTGCGGCCGACTCGGCCGAGAGAGAGAGAGAGAGAGAGAGAGAGAGAGAGAGAGAGAGAGAGAGAAAGGGAGAGAGAGCTGAAAGAGAACAATAAAATAATTCGCCTGCCTGCAGTCCTCCTGCGCGCGGTCAACCCTTCCCCAAGCCTTATCTTGCTTTACCATCATTGTCTCGCTCCTAAGCTCTATCTTTGCTTCTAGCTTGACTTTGAAGAGAATTCAGTATATTGTTATGCTGTAGTATACAGTATAGGGTCATCTGAAGGTACATTATTGCCTAGAATAAAAAAAAATAAAATGACTTTTTGAGCTTTCAAATCTGTATCCATGGTATGGTGGCTACATGGATATCAGTGACGTATGTATACAGCTGTAAAAGCGAAGGGTTGTTGCCCTATGTGGTGGTTGGATCCAATGCGTGTATGTAAAATTGAAAAAATTAAAATTTTATTAAAATTGTTTATGTGATTTATCACTGAAAATTGTAAATATGAATAAATCGAGAGAAAATGTGTATTTGTTAATTTGCACTTTTTTTAAAATAACCAATTTACCTTTCCTTTATTTACATTGTTTGATTGTTAATTAAATGAAAATATTAATTTGATAACACATTCGGTGACATTTACTATACTTTTACAAGATGTAATAATCGTATATATTTTTTTATTTAATTTTCAATATACATAACTACACACAAAAAAATTTACTGTCTTAGAAACTTGGCGCAATATAGAAAATTTCCATTTTTCTAACTATAAAAAATATATTTATAAATAATATTATTCTCTAAAAGTCTCAGATCACTGCTAGAGTATTTTCTTGCACTGAGAAATAAACAATCAAAATTATAAACGTGTTTGACAGCGGTTCATTTTATGGCTTTCTCCTCCTCTAACAGCAGGTGCAGAAGCACTCTATTGTGCTCTAAACAACAATACCAGCAGCCTAGTGGACGCTACCCATCTCAACAATGACATGTTTATGAATACAAAATTCGCACAATCAATAACATCTCATATACGCAAAAAGTACCAATCTAATTGTTTAGAGCTGCATTAAATTGAATTTTTCATTAAAAAATAGGCCAAAGTCATTTTTTTCCCACGTCTCTGTGACTTTTCTTTCCAAATATATAAATGAAGAAATGTGGTGAGGAGCAGGTAAAGCTGGTTTTTCCTTTTAAGCTGAAAAACCGCGTGGTTGCCTACATTTTGCTGCGTGAGGTGTTTTTCCTCTACTAGATCGGGCCCTTAAGTATGGGATTTGGCAATGTTAACTGATCTATTTTCCCATTTAAGATTCAATGCTATGACGTCATTTTTAAAAGGTTTCAAAAATTCATATGAAATCAGGAAATTGTCGTAGAATACTGTAATAGGGCTTGTTCTTCGTGAAAATCTCGTGCCTTTTGAAGTGTTGACAAAAGCTTGTAACTTTTTTTTTGGTCAGTACCCCATTGCAAAACAGGTGTTTAAAGGTAGTGTACAAGGCATGAAAGGATTAGGTAGACCTAAAAAGGTTTGGTTGGATGTGATTGCAGAATGTTTGAAGAACAGATTAAGTGTTAAAAGTACACAGTGTAATAGAGAGTGCAGAAGGCAAAAGAGTGTTATGAGTATTTCTGAAGCAAGTGGAGTATGCAAGAATCGAGTGCTTTAGAGGGCAATTTGTAGACGGCCGAGGTAATAATGCTGCTGGTTTACCCCGTAAAGGGATATGGCGTCATGTTATGTATGTATGTATTTTGATATATTGATTGTAGGAGAAATAGATTAAATAAAGAATTTTGGATTTAGAGGCCAGGAAATATTGCTAAATATTATTTTAAGTTCAGGTGAACCCATGTCCCTTTTAGTCCTATCCGTTCTATACAGCAGTGAAGCCTTATGATTTCTTTCTCTCTCTTTTGTTTTTCTTATTATTATAATATTTATATATTTTTTTAATTAGTTCCCAGGCTCTGGAAAAAAAAATCAGAGTAGCATATTTTGTTACCCTCTATACATTTGTACAATTGCAATAATAAAATCTCATTAATATCTCCCCCATTATCTCACAAAATAGTGCACCAAATTTTTTTGTTATTATTTATACATCCAGGACAGGCTATTTTTAAGATAGCCTGTTTGCAGGAGATAAATCATGTAAATATTTTTATTTTAATTATTTTAAGACCGGCTGAGAAGGCAATAATATAAAAAATAAATTAAATTCAGTTCTAAAGCAAGCAAAGCACAATGCTAGTCTTTTTGATATACATAGATGAAATAATTTCTAATTCAACTCAAAATTTTACATTTTGATTCACCACCCTCAATTGTTGTCTAGTAAACAAAACTCACGTAGGTCTTTGAAAGGCTCGTGATACTGTGGAGGATCCACGGTGGCAGCTGAAACAAATGCAAGGTTGGTTCAAGATTTTGAAAATATTGCAGTAAAATTTAGAAGGGCTACACGTTTTTTATTTCTTTGCCAGAAATCAGACGCTTCCCTTTCACATGCCTATCACTGATCCAAGGAAGATAGTAGCAAAGAGCTTATATTGTAAAGAGATTGAACGTCTGTGTTAAATATTTTTCCTAGCATATATAACATATAATCCTCTCTGTAGTGTAGTGGTTAGTACCCCTGGCTCTGGTCCGAGAGGTCCCCGGTTCAAATCCTAAACAAGGCAGACTTTTCGTGACTTGGGATGGGTGTGACTGATTACTAGATTGTGGAGTTGGTAGGAGGAAGGCAGCTTACGGCTGTCTATACTCCGCTGCCCTGCAGTATTGCACTGCCACTATAGGCTGCACAGATCTGGTAGTAGGAGCCCAGAAGAGTGCAGGAAAGGGTTCTGGGAGCCTGGTAAGCCCCAGCATGGTCGCAAGATAACTCTTACTGACAAGGCTAAATATCGGCATGGCCACACCCGAAAGGGTAAAATGGTGTTAAGGGTATTAACTTTTTTTTATATAAAATTATAAAGTATAAAGTATAAAACCGCTCTGTGGTGTAGTGGTTAGTACCTCTGACTCTGGTCCGAGAGGTCCCTGGTTCAATACCCGAATCCGGCAGACTTTTCGTGACTTGGGATGGGTGTGACTGACTACTAGATGATGGAGTGGTAGGAGGAAGGCAGCTTACGGCTGTCTATACTCCGCTGCCCTGCAGTCTTGCACTGCTATTCAGGCTGCACAGAAGAGTGCAGAAAAGGATTCTGGGAGCCTGGTAAGCCCCAGCATGGTCGCAAGATAACTCTTACTGACAAGGCTAAATATCGGCATGGCCACACCCGAAAGGGTAAAATGGTGTTAAGGGTATTAACTTTTTTTTATATAAAATTATAAAGTATAAACGAAAGAAAAGCTCTAGATAATGTGAAAATGAGAACTTATTCAGGTGGCGTCCAGATGGAGTAGCAATGCAGCCAGCACACCTCCAAATGCTTTTAACTTGCAATTGGAGACGAGATGCTGCAATCTGCAGGGTTAAAAGTGCAGTTTCTCTTAAATTTATTTACTAAAGCAACACCATCTAAACGCCTCCACACTGAAACACATTCTTTTTGTATTCGCACTTCCTTCAAGATCTGTGATGTTTGAACAAAATTTTGGCCATAAGCGTTCTATATCTCTACACTATAAGATCTCCGATAGTAGGTCTCAAGGATCTTGTACTATATGGATAGGCTAGGTCTATACCAATAGCATTATAGCTGCTGAGGCAAAAAGCCATGGTATCATGGCAGCCGAGTGCAACATTCTGTATTGTTTTGGCTACACAGGCCATGGTAAGATGGCAGACAATCCATTGTTTAGAGCCAGGGGCGGATCCAGCCCACGGCTTTGGGGGGGGGGGGGGGCGGTGCCCTATCCCGCAATGTTAAATTTTGGAGTGGGAGGGGGGGCGATGGGTGGGGGGTGGTAATACCTTCAATGTATTTTGGGACCTTTCGGGGGGGGGGGGGGGGGCGATCGCCCCCATCGCCCCCCCCCCCCCCCTTGGATCCGCGCCTGTTTAGAGTACCCACTTCCTCCTCATGAACTTGCCTCACTGACGACAGTGCCCCCACCTATCCATAGTATACAACATCCTTGGTAGGTCTCTATGCTCCAGTATTGGCCTGATATCAGGGGCATGTTTAAGGGTAAGATAATGCCACCAATGTTAAAAAAAATCCCTCACACAAAAATTATGAAAAATATTAAAATGTTATCCTCTACACCTCCTATCAGTAGCTAAAATATCAGGTACTGTATACAAATACGATCTAGTTTTTGAGTTATGAATTTTTAAAGTTGACTACTTTAACATGGAGAGATTTGGAACTTCCATGTTAAATTAGTCAACTTTAAAAATTCATAACTCAAAAACTAAATCGTATTTGTATACCTGATATTTTGGCTACTGATAGGGGGTGCAGAGGAGAACATTTTAAATTTTTTTCATAATTTTCTTTTGAGGAATTTTTTTAACAATGGTGGCGTTATCTTACCCTTAAGCATTCCAAGTATGAAATGCTTCATTCAAAAATTTAAAATTGTTATAGTTTACTGCAAGTAATGATAATTTTCTCAAATGAAAAGCTTTAGTAGTTTAAATAAAGACGCAAATCATTCCATCAGATTAAGAAATCAATTTTTTATTACAGTACTTATTTGGTGCATGTATTAAAATTGTATACAAGGGCTGACAAAAATTTGCAGAGGACAACAAAAGGCCCCCAGGACAGTACAGCACAAGCAGCACAAAATCGCCACGCTGAATTTGAGCGGCACCATCTCTATTTCTACCATTTAAGTAGCAATGTTACTATTTCTAGAAACTGGCAACACTATTTTATATTACAATAGAAAATAATGGTTGCATTTTTTTATTTCATAATTAGAAAATATACCTAAAATTATGCTTTTCTGAATTTTTTCAGATTTTTTGGAGTGCGGGAACTAATTTTAAAAAAATATTTAAAATCTCTGAATTTGGGTGGTACACCTGATGGGACAACCGTGACGTCATTTTTCGTGCTGTGATTGGCTATTGATGACATCACGGTTGCTGTGATTGGCTATTGATGACGTCACGGTTGTCCCATCAGATGTACCACTCTAATTCAGATATTTTAAATATTTTTTTAAAATTAGTTCCCGCACTCCAAAAAATCTGAAAAAAATTCAAAAAAGCATAATTTTATGTATAGTTTCTAATAATGAAATAAACAAATGCAACCATTATTGTCTATTATGCATACACAGTATACTACTATACCCAAGTCATAGAAATCTGTAAAATTATTTTATACTGTATCAACTATATGCCTAGACTCCAGTATTTTGTATATATGCACACTTTGTATGTACAGTACAGTATAGGGTATATATAGGGTGTAGTCCGTATTATGTTCTGAACGTTCGGAACCTTTGATTTGGCGTCCCGTAATTATGTTCTGAATGTTCAGAACCATTTCCGAGGTTACCCGAAGTGAGTCAGCTGACTTCAAAAAAGAGGTTCCGAGTGTTGCGAACTTTTCCTCCGAACCATTGGAACTAGAGTCAGCTGATCACAATTTTTTGGGGGAAATTTGAAAAGTACGTAACAAACCTGTGCAATCTACGTGATAACTGTTTGATTTGAGGTAAATCTTTTCTTAATTGGTGATCAATAACTGTTACGTGAGTTTTATGTTAAAATTTCTGAAGCCAGTGAACAGTTCTCTCTTTTTCGTATTTTTTTTTTAAACTGATGCGTATTACCGCGAAAAAGAATGTTCCGAATGTTCTTAAAGTGATCCGTTATCTGATGTTCTGAAGTCAATGTTTTTGTTCAGAGTCGGTCCGTAATCACTCATATGTTCTGAACGTTCGGAACTTAATACGGACTACACCCATAGCATCACAAGATTGTTGGGTTGCCTGCTTACAGGATTACGGTCTGACGATTACCTCCCCTCACTTCCCTTACCAAAGAGCAAGAGCATTCATAAAACAATTGAAAAAAAAAATAGAAAAATTAGAAAAAATTTACTTTGTTGACACTTATTTAAGGACACAAAAATGTAACTGGTGTATTCTTTATAAGCTAACAGATGATATGAATATGATATAAATGTAATAATTGCCGTCTATAATTTATAATTAATTGTTTTCTGCATTTTGTATTATTTTTTTTCAATGCTTTTACTAATACTGTTGCTCTACGGTAGGGGAAGGGAGTGGAGGTAAACATCAGGCCGTTATCCTGTAAGCAGGCAACCTAACAATCTCGTGGCGCTACCCAATAACGAGTCTTAATTTACTCCCGACTCTATGGCGCCAAGCTCCAGACAGTCTAGACCGACTGACGCCATCCATAAGAGCCTTCATATAAATTTCAAGATGGCCGCCGCGCGCAGTCAAATCGTAAACTAAAATTTGTATGTATGCATATGAGTACAGTGGGTAACTTGCACAATGGAGGGGCACAGATACCCTGGTCCATTACCACAGGTTGCGAAGGTTTTTGAAATTTTTGAGAACACGGACCTGATTCAACATCCAAAGCAACAGACCAATCTTTTCTCCTACAATGATGCAGAGGATTTTCTGGAATTTTTTAAAATCAGCTGCTCTTCTTCGGAAATGCTTGTGTCTCACTGTGCTGTGGTTAGTTGGTTACGGACCACTTTCTCATATCTGATCACAACCTTCACATCCAGGTAACGGAACGCAGTCTATGCATACTGTTTGTTATATATTTTAATATATTATATACTCACGATCTAGTCTGGAGCGTTTGCGTGGCCTATGGGGCGGGTTCTGTTTTGGTTCCGTGCAGTAAAAGTCCAGCGTATCAGCTACTTTGACAAGGCAAAGATTCTTCAGAGATTGTAGGTTGTTATTAGCAGAAATCATCACTCTGAGGTTCTGCAATTCTTCTGGCATCGTCTTCCAAGTCTCTCCAGCCATCCTCGCGACTTGCATGATGATGCAGACACACGTGCGGTCAGAAATTTCGTTTCTTGAGAGCTTCCGATAGAAGATATCTGTTATAAAATTTGATTATTAGATGTAATAAATTATTATAAGTAAGTATATGAAGGTTAATTGTTAAAATACAAGATAAAATTGCTTGAAAATACCCAGAATAACACGCTTACCTTTATTACAAACAAATTCCTTGTTTACCAGTGATGTTAGTCCGCGCATATTCGCGGCGAATATGCGCGCATATTCGCATATTCGCGCATATTCGCGGGCAATCTGCGGCCGCATATGCGCGCATATTGAAAATTGACTTTCCCGCCACAAAAATAGCAATTTAAAACTGGTTAAAACTACAGTAAATGCTACAGAGAGTCTTTTCTTATTTTTCTTGGTATAATCTCTTGCTTAATTAGTGTTTGGATTAAATTAGAGTTAATTAATCATGGAATTAAAGCAATCGGCCTTTCAGGCTGCCGAGGTGCTCACGTGATTTTAATTGCGCGCGGCCGCCATCTTGAAAGTATCTTTCGCGCATATGCGCGCATTTGCGCGCATATTCGCATGCGCATATTCGCGGACCAATCTTCGCGCGAATTTCACATCACTGTTGTTTACAAAATATTTTCGCACATCGCTAGTCACTTGTTTTGTTTGTTGTTTTTTTTTCGTTTTTTTTTTTTTTTTTTTTTTAACTATTGCCGACGAACGTGGGCGTGACTCCTGGCTCTTCTGCAAAAAGTGCAAAATTATTGTAAATATGGGTAATTCTAACAGCCAGACGAGAAATGAGCAAGTTTTAGACTCGCGGGTCATCAAGATTTCTGAGTCTGTCGCAAAGAAGTTGTTGGTGCAGCCTCAGGGACAGGGAGGGAACCAAGGAGGTGACATGAAATCCAAGGTATGCATACGTATGCTACAGTACATATGCATATGATATGTATTTGTACTGTACATGTAGTTCGTTTTGTTACTGTACTGTATGCATACAAATGCATACCTATTATGTACTGAACAAACACGCCGCAGAAAATATTTATCACCATATGAAAATAAAAATGAGTTTGATGTTTCTGCGGAGTGCCGTAGGCAGCAAGTTTCGGATTATGTAAAAGCTCCTTTAAGATTGAAATAAGAGTATGCCTATGATACAAGAATCGGAGAATAGAATATAGATGTGTGGGGGTGAAGGAGTTGGAGAAGGTTCAGCGGAGAGCAGCAAGAAGGGTTACAGGTCGTGTGGGAAGGTTTCAGTTTGTGGGGGATGGTGCTGATGTTAGATAGGAGTATGTTAGTGTGTCTGCTTTAATTGAGAATTTGGGGTGGGAGTCGTTGGAGTTAAGAAGGAAAAATTGTAAACTTGGTGTTATGTATAAGATAACAAGAAATTGTGAGGGTTGGGAAGAGTTGAGTGGTCGTGTGATGAGAGCAGGTTATATTGGAAGAAATGATCATGGATGGAAGTTGGGTGTAGGAGTGATGTGGGAAAGTTTTCTTTTTTAAACAGGACGGTGAAGGAGTGGAATGCGTTGACAGCAGATGTTGCTGAGGCGGAGAGTTTTGATGTGTTTAAAAAATCTCTGAGAGTTCGTGAACATTCGCGAGCCACCGTGGCATTGCCACATTTGCCGCGTTAATATTATTTTTTTTTTTTTTTTTTCCCCAGCAGGCCAAAGTTGAAAGTACAGGCTCCATGTAAAACAGAGTATTCCTCCTCTAACAACTTTAACAACTAGAGAAACTCGACCCCGGCGCTCCGCACTCTCGTGCAGTAAACTCCAGGGCTGCCTTTTCTATTTTTATGGGTGCACCTCACCCAACCTCCCCATGCGCGCGAAGGAGACGAAGAGAGCCCAGCAACACTGCCTTCTGCATGGCATCCGCCAGCCGCTCAGCGGATCCACGGCAACCTGGTACTTGCCGAAGCCCAGAGAGTAGTGTGTCAGGCATCCCGCCCATCACGCCAACCAACAGGACAACAAAAGACACCGAATGTCCCCGATAGCTTTGCCGCAAGTCCATGACAAGGTCTCGATACTTGTCGCGCTAATAATAATATTAATATTATTATTAATATTATTAATATTAATATTAATATATATTATTAATATTAATAATAATAAAAAAATGATGGGTCTATAGCTGTAGACCCAATAATAATAATAATAATATTATTATTATTATTATTATTTTTTTTTTTTTTTTTTTTTTTTTTTTTTTTTTTTTTTTTTTTTTTTTTTTTTTAGACACTACTAAGCCGTCTCATAGGTCATTACAAGACAAACCTAGCAGTGCCTCCTCGACCCCAGCGCTCCGCACTCTCGTGCAGTAAACTCCAGGGCTGCCTTTTATTTTATCGGTGCACCTCACCAACCTCCCCATGGGCCCGAAGTAGACGGAGGGAGCCCAGCAACACTGCCTTCTGCATGGCATCCGCCAGCCGCTCAGCGGATCCACGGCAACCTGGTATTTGCCGCAGCCCTGAAACCAACGAGTCGGGAACTCCACCCATCACCCCAACCAAAAGAACGACCAACACAACCGAATGTCCAGCATAGCTCTGCCGCAAGTCCATGACAAGATCGCGGTACTTATCGCGTTTTTCGGCATACTTTTCCGTGAGGTTCTGGTCCGAAGGAGCAGAAAACTCCACCACGGTCAACGCCTTCTTGTGCTTCTCAAGTACCACGATGTCCGGCTTGTTGGCATGGAGCTTGCGAGTGGTGGGAAACGAATAGTTCCAGAAGATCTTCACCTGGTCGTTTGCCACCACTGCCTCAACGTCCCCAGGAGCGTATGGTATGACAGGTGAATCGTCAATACCAAAATGGTGCCTCAGATGGAAATAAAGCACCCGCAGTGCAGCATTGTGCCTCTCGATGTAAAGAGTACGGGCGTAGAAAGGACATGCAGAGAGAAGATGCATGGTGGTCTCGGGAGAACGGAAGCACGCCCGACATCTGGTGTCCAGCTGACGACCAAAGATCAACTGCTGGTACACCAGGGATGTGAACACACCATCCTGCATCTTGATGATATTGCTCTCTGACACGGAAGTCAGCCCAGAGGAGCGAAGAAAGGCAAAAGTACGCTCCCTGCAAAGGCCCTGGCTCTCGATGTTCTTGTAGAACACGCTATGCATGCTCTTTGCCATGTGCCCTCGCAAAAGAAGACGCACCTCCGCCTCCCTCACCCTCTGCTTGGCGAGAGCCCGAGGCAAACCTGCAAGGTTTACTCCTGGCCTCGACTCCGGCTCCACCAAATCCAACTGTACTCCCAATGCCCATGCCGCCCTTTTTGCTGCACTGAACAAAAACGCTCCACTGCCCCACAACTCATGCCCATACACAAGTTGAAGATGGGGATCTGTGCTCGTTACCACACGACACGCCATACTGATAACCATTCGGTTGTAGATGTTCTCAACTCCGAGCAACCCTCTACCTCCCTGATCACGTGGAAGGTAGACCCTCTCAACAGAAGCCCGCTTATGGTGGCTCAAGTTTGAAGACATGACTTTCCTCGTGATGGTATCGAGGCCCTTCAGCTCTGCCACGTTCCATTTCATGGCACCAAAGGTGTAGAGCATGACAGGGATGGCTAGCATGTTGGTCGCTTGGATCTTATTGCGACCCGACAACCTGGAACTCCAGATCTTCTTCAGGCGTCGAACATACTCCCCACGAAGCACCTTCTGGCACAATCCTGTATCCTGAACGTGACTTTCACTCACGCCCAGGTACTTGTACCGTGCTTCGGCATCGAGATGTCTAATGATGCTCCCGTCTACCAGCTCCATGTCTTCTCGTTGGCCACACACCTTGCCAAGTCGAATGTGCAGGACCGCACACTTGTCCAAGCCCAACTCCATCCCCGTGTCTGCTGCAAAGCTACTAACAAGATCAAGCGACTCCCTGAGCTTGCGTTTGCTAGAACCATAGATTTTCAGGTCATCCATGAAGAATGCATGGGTGACCTTATGGCTCCGACACGAAGGTGGGCCAGCCATGTACCCATCTTGTTCCCGAAGTAAAGCAGAAAGGGGCAACTGGGAGATGCAGTAAAGTTTGGGGCTAAGGGAGTCACCCTGGAACACTCCCCGCTGATATGCCACGAACTCTGTGTACGACACTCTACCACCAGCCTTACACTGGAAGCGAGTCCTCCACAGCGGCATGAGGTCCCCAATGCATCTCACCAGATCGGGATGAACATTCAAGATCTCGAGACACCTCAAGATTAAGCCATGCGATGTCATGTCGAAAGCTTTCCTGAAGTCCACCCAGGCCACAGAGAGGTTCCGCTTATGCTGTATGGCATCTTGACAGACGCAGCGGTCCAGGAGAAGGTTCTCCTTACAGCCCTCGTGGCCCCTCCGTGCCCCCTTCTGCTCGTGCAACTCTACCCAAACTGGCTGAATAGAGTCCTCCAGTAGCTCATTCAAACAACCAGTAAAACCTTTATACTCGGTGTTGAGCGTGGTGATGGGTCTATAGCTGGATGGAAGTGACAAGTCCCCCCCTTTGGGGATCAGGATCGTGCGTCCCTCCACCAACCAAGCAGGGATCTCCATCGTGCCTCTTAACATGGCAGTGTAATGCCTTGCCAAGTGAGGATGCACAACCGTAAACTTTTTCCACCAGAACGTTTGGATCTTATCAACGCCTGGCGCTGCCCAATTGCGCTTTCCTCTGAAAGATCGGGCAACAAGTTCTACTGTGACATCCGGGCACACTACCTGCCTATCCTGCACTCTCCGACAAAGCTTCTCAAACTCCGAGAGAGCCTGAGACTCGACGTTGAACTCGACACTTTCCCCATAAATTCCCGCCCAGAACGCACGGATAGCATCCGCCGTAGGAGGGTTTTGTGGAGGCGCTGGTCTCTCCCGCTCCAAAAAGCGGCGCGCATTGTGAAGAAAGACGTTATTATCCTCCAAGCACTGCAAACGACTCAGCTTCTTTGCTTTTATAGCCTTCAGGGTGCGGATTCGATCCAGCAACTTCTGTTTGGCAACAACCAAAACAGAAAAGCGTAGAGTCTTGTAAAGCGTCCGTGTTGAAGCTAAAAGTAGCTTCATCTTCCGGGAAGCTGGTCTCCCTGAACGGACAAACTCCACAACACTCTGGATTCGTGACGCACCCCGTCTGGCCTCCAGAATCCTCTCCTCCAGATCTGCTATCTGCCCACGGATCTTTTCCTGGGCACTCGGGCCATCCTGCATCTTGGGAAGCATGAGCTTCGCGGCGGCAAAGACAGCCACGTTGACTTCCATCAACGTTGACTCCTGGGTAAGGCATGAGAAAAGTGCCTCATTCATCGCGACCAAGTCTTGTGCTCGGATTTTCCTTCTCGGTCTCCGAAGGAAAGGTCGCTTTTCGAAACGCAGACTGGTCTTTTCAATCTCCTCCCTTAGCTCTGCCTCAAAGTCCCTCCCCTGCAAAACAACAGGTTCAGGCTGAGCCTCATCTTCGGAGGAAGACGACGAACGAAATTCCACCGAGTCTGAGACAGAGGCTTGCGAGCTAGAAGCAGAAGAAGGCGTCTGCGACCTTGGTAAAATTCCCCGACGCCCCAGCACAGCTCTGGCTTGGTCACTCAACTGCTGTTTCGTGACCCCCATCTCCGGATGGCGCTCCTGCCAAATCATCAGAAGACGGGCCATATATCCCCTGCGCTGAGGCTCACTAGCTTCGTAACAGACAAGCAGTTCGTCACAAAGCTCCTCCGTCCACCTCAATCGCCCATGTAGAGGCTGGTCCCTTTGTCCCCCACCACTTGGTGCAGCCGACACATCCGAGATGCCGGCATGGTCGGGGGGCCTTCGCATGTTATGCCTAGGAACCATTTAATTTATACTCATGTGGAAAGGGGGGTTAGCCCATACCACAGAGTCCCCAGCATTGCCGAGATTTTGCTGCCTAGGTACTCTGAGCTCCGCGGCAGCAGGGAGAGCTCAGGCTCCATAACCAGTTAGTGGCTATGGACTGAGGGCTGTAATTAAACAACCCCCAGGTGGAGCCCCAAGGGCGCGGTCCCACGCGTCGCGTACTGAACTTTTCCCACACAGTGTTTAGCATGAGTCAAGAGCAGCCGGGTGCCCTATTATTAATTATTATTAATAATATTATTATTATTATTATTATTATATGCATACGTGAAAGTAAAGTTGATACTAGGCGGCAATTGTGGTTACACCACAGTGGCTCACCCCAGGCTTTCGCTTCTCAGCTGCAGCCTTCTCTTGAACTCCCCAGAACTGCAGGCCTCCACCACCTCACGGCTCAGCATATTCCACTCTCTCACCGTTCTTCTGTAATAAGAAAACTTTCCCACGTCACTCCTACTACCCTCATACTCCAGCTTCCACTCGTGGTCCCTCCTTCCCCTATATCCTCCTTTAACTGCTCCCTCGCTCATCTCCTCCCATCCCGTTTCTCCTCTTGTTATTTTATACATTGTTGTGAGCCTAGCTGATATCCTTTCTTCTGTTCTCAAGCGCCTCCCACCCCAGCTCTTTAATCATTTCCGTTACACTGTAAAGTTGCTGTTTCTTTTTTAAGAAAAACGCTTTATTGCTCTTATTATTTTTTTTTTAAATCAAACCCTATTGGGTACTTCTATATACTAATTACATACTACTTTGAAACTCCGAACCTTCCGAAACCCTAACTTGAGCGTTTCGCGGGCTCTTCTGGAATGGGGGCGGCCACGGCCTTGCAAATCCATCCCGGCATTTGCCTGCGCCTGAGGGAAACGTGGAAACCTCAGCCAGGATGGACGCTACAGCTTTTGTCAATGAACCGGGAGTGCAATGGGCCAAAGCCAGGGGAAGCTCTTATTAGCATCACAATTAGCATGCAGTTCAGTATGATACTCTACGTCAAAAGGAGTGTGTCGAAAATGATTGAGAGTTTGGAGTGGGAGTCACTTGAGGAAAGGAGAAGGTTCAGCCGATTGAGAAATTTGTTTAAAGTTAATAGGGAGATGGCAGGTTGGAGCGAGTTCAGTGACAGAACGGAGTATTGTCCTCAATTTTTTTTTATTGCAGAAATGGATAGAGCGTGCAAAGTTATGCTACCCTGATTTTTTTCAGATTTTTTAGAGCCCGGGAACTATTTTTAAAAAATTATTGAAAGTCCTTTTTGTGACGTCACGCGGCGACAAGTCCTATCTTTTTCTTAAGGAGCGGCGTCTCGTGACGTCACAAAAATAACTTTCAATACTTTTTTAAAAATAGTTCTCGGGCTCTAAAAAATCTGAAAAAAATCAGGGTAGCATAACTTTGCACCCTCTATCCATTTCTGCAATAAAAAAAATTTGAGGTCAATACTTCACTAGGAAAGGTAGATATATTGGGAGGGGGGATCATCGGTGGAAGTTGGAGTTCAGGGGTAGTGGAAGTGATTATTGGGTTGCCTGCTTACAGGATAACGGAATGACGCTTACCTCCCCTCCCTTCCCCTACCAAAGAGCAAGAGTACTCTTAAAGCCATTGAAAAAAAAAAAATAGAAAAATTAGAAAATTTGACTTTGTTGACACTTAAGCCGCGTTCACAATTGGCGTCAAATTTTTCTAGACGCAGCGTCAAAAGCCTCTGATTGGTCAAAAAACTGACGCGCGCATGCGCGTGATTTTTAGAAGCTTGGAATTGCAAGCTTCTGACGCGCGTCTAGAAAAATTTGACGCTTATTGTTAACCCGGCTTTATGATTATTTAAGGACACAAAAATGTAACTGCATGGTCTATTCTTTATAAACTAGCAGATGATATGAATACCATATAAATGTAATATTTATTTATTTGTTTATTTATTTATTTATTTATTTATTTATTTATTTATTTATTTATTTATTTATTTATTCATTTATTCGACTTACATGGCGAGGGTAAGGCAATAATGCCTTTTCTTACCCCTAACCAATTGATTACATTAATATTACATATTTTGTTTGAACAACTTACAGACTATGATTTATATACTAAGAATTTATGATAAGCAATAATGATTAAGCTCAAAAATAGAACATTTAGAACAATACTAGTCCAAATCAACTTTTCAACTTACAGTACATATACTAACTTATACTAACTTACAATAATTTAAAACACTTTTTCTCGAACAATTATGATCCAAAATAAGAAATGATTTAAAATACAAAATTAATTACTTATGTACTAACACTTACATTCTGGACATTATTATAATTCAGTTGAAAATTAAGCGTACATAATTTATAATTAATATTTTTCTACATTTTCAATTTTTTTAATGCTTTTACGAATACTGTTGCTCTTTGGTAGGAGAAGGGAGGGGATCGAGGTAAATATTAGGCCATTATCCTGTAAGCAGGCAACCCAACAATCTCAAGGCACTACCCTATATCAAATAAAATTTCTTCTTTTTAATTCGTCAATTTATCAGTAAATGATACTGTTTTGTTGATTAAAGGAAGAAAGGTGATTATTCAGTGCATCATTGCGACTGCAGTATATGTATTAATATAAACAATGCAGCACTTTCAACTTTCCTATTGGTACAAAGTATTTTATAATACTTTGTATTATAAAATACAAACTTTAAACTTTGAACTTTAAAAGCTTACTACTGTATTGTATTATTAAAATTTTCTCAAGTGCCTAAGTTTTTTTTTTTTCTTTTTTTTCCATGTTACAGCCAACAAAATTTTACTTACCTGAAGCACCTATGCCCCGCCAGCACCAGCCTTACCGCGATGATGGAAATTATGTTGATGACATCCTTTTCCAGGTAAATTAAATGTTATATAAATATTTGTGAAATGTGAAGAACTCCTGTATAACCAATATTGGCGTCATAAAGTTAGTGCGAACCTTGTGGTAACTGCTGGAACTACGTGCGTCTGGCGAGGATTGCTGTATATTATTAACATAGTAAAATCATGTAAATGCTCTAGCTGTCAGCAGCCACAGCATAATTTTACAGAAATGACAACACCATAATTAGCTGTCAAATACTTTCTGACAAATATAAAAAAATATTTCAACTTCGTAAATGATTTCTTTCCTAAAAATTTGATAAATTTTTTGATACTCTGTATATCGAAGAGCAAAATTTTCAGACGTTATCGCCATATCTTGGTCCTTTATGTCCTCTATATCTTTTCTTTCATCTGGAATCTGTCTGGCTCCACAAGAACGGCCTCTTGACCATGAGAGTCTAGGATACATACAAGCTCATACTTGCACACAAACTTAGAGGCAGACAGCTCATTATTCTGTATGAGGGATGATATTATGGGGAAACAAAAGTGGAACAAAAAGTTGAGGGTAAGATAACATGAAACATCAATTGTAGTAGTGTCATTTGAATAACATGTAAACCTTAGCAACCTCATAATAATTCTGAAATTTTTTTTGAGAGACAGTTCTTAGCACCAAAAAAATGTAGAAAAAATTTCAAAACAATTGCTCGATCCAATTTTTTTAAGTTAATTTTTTAAATTTCCAGTATAGGGCTTTCCCATGGAGACCTAAACTAATAAATTAATATAAAAAAATTGGATCGAGCGATTGTTTTGAAATTTTTTCCACATTTTTTTGGTGCTAAGAACTGTCTCTCAAAAAAAAAAAAATCAGAATTATTATGAGGTTGCTAAGGTTTACATGTTAATCAAATGGCACTACTACAATCAATGTTTCGTGTTATCTTACCCTCAACTTACTATATTATGTCACTTCCGTTCTGAAGATAACTATTTTCAGGTGTAAACTAAGGCTTGAAAAACTTTAACATGATTGCGTTTTCTCCATCAACGTTTCTTATTATTTTGCCTAAGCATCTCTAAATTATCAGTAAAAAAAGAGGTTTACAATCCCCATATCAATGCTGAATATTTTTTTTCACCGGGCACTTGATGCAGTGATATGCGCCTCTGATTCGTAATCGGATGGTAGTGAGTTCGATCCCAGCCATGCACCGCCAAACTTTTCACAAGTTGCAGCTGCTAAAGAACACCCACTCGTGCATCTGGGAGGTGATTGATGGCATCCTCTATCAATTGCCGACCATCGTGACTGAGGTTTCCATGGTTTCCTCAGTCACAACCAAGCAAATGCTGGGATGGATTGCTTAGACCATGGCCCCCCCGGTTTTGGAAGGGACCCACAAAAGTAGGGTCTACGAAGAGCCGGGAATTTAAATTCAGTCACTTAAGGGTGGGGGGTTAAGCTCAAACAAGACGTTTGAACATTTCAATTTTTTTCTTGGAAAGTTTGTATCTGATCGTTTTAAAACCGTCTGCATACCTGCACTATATTATTAGCTATCTACTGTAAAATTCCAATTTAATTATAAATTTAAGTTTCTGAGATTAACTGTCCAGAACAACTCTGGAATTGAGGTACAAAAATTGTTCAAAAGATGGTGCTTCAGAAATTTGTTGAAAGTTATTCTGGGTTACAATTAAATGAAACTTATTAATTCTTTTACATTAGTTAGCGGCTCTTAAACTCTAGGACCTCAGATATTTTCATATTAATTACTGTGAAACAAACGGAAATAATTATTCGCTTCCTAGATAATTCCAATAAATGACAGTTATGGCCTCCTGCCCACCGTTAATTGTAACCAGTACCCTATACTAGGGTTCAGTTGATGTAAAAAAAAAATATATACAGTATATATTTGTTCACAGGAGTTCCAGAAGCAAGAAGTGATGAATGAACTGCAAAATCGGGCACTGAACAAGAAGCTTTTGGCTGCGTTTGAACCATTTACGAAACCTCCCCCAGCTCCGAAACAATTCGTCACGTCTGAAGAGCAGAAACGATTGACGGAGTGCTTCCGTAAACATCACAGTGCCCCTCTCAAATGCCATGCAGAAGTTCTCGACTTCGCAACTTACGCAAGGGAATCGGTGTACCCTAAAATGTCTTCTCAGCGTTAGCTGTGTTCCAAATAGACACTCTGCAGAAACTAGGTGGCTGTAAAATTGGCTATGCTTTTAAGTTAAGTTGTTGTCAATTAGTTGGACTACAGGCTTTAAATTAAAATAATCGCTTTTTAAGCATTACATATCTAAGACTAAATTATTGATAAATATACATTGAAAAAATTAATTACTGTATTCATGTTACTAAAAAAAAAAAAAGCCAACAGAAATGTTCAGTTTTGCCAAAATGTCACAACTTGTAATTTTGAAATATAGTATTGTTTAATTAATTATTATATTTAAAGATTTTTTTAATGATGACCTTCTCTCTTCTACCAGAGCTGCCCTTTCATCTACCGCAATAACATCCAACTGAGGCTTTTAACAATATTTACTATCTAAGCACTGTTTCCATAATTACAACGAATGGAGTATCAACCTCAATTTTTTTTTTTTTTTTTTTTTTTTTTTTTTTTTTTTTTTTTTTTTTGCAGAAATGGATAGAGCATGCAAAGTTATGCTACCCTGATTTTTTTCAGATTTTTTAGAGCCCAGGACAGTGGCGGCTCGTGGGGGGTACTGCTGAACTGCAGCCACACCAGCAAAGTTGGCAGAATTATTTCATTTTCTTAAATTATATTTATATATTTTTATTTATAATTTTTCTTAATATTATGATATTTATTTAATGTTTTTTTAATATTTTCTGGTAGTTTATAGTGTTATTTGTTGAAAAAACATAATTTTCTGTTAAAAAATTGAAGCAGAAAGTTTAAAACTACGAAGAAAACTGCAGCGCTTTCAGACACACGTTTAACGTTGTAGCGCTATCTCGGCAAATTTCTCGCTCAGTATGGGCGCTCAATGATGATCGTGTGTCTGTCTAGCGAGCAGCCTTTCTGTAGAGGCCGCTGCGGAGCTACCAATCACAGTGATCACAGCGCCTAGCTGCCAATCACAGCGCCTGGCGCGCTGGTGCGCAAAATTTTCAAACATCTCAGAGCATTAGCAGGGTCTCTGGAGCATTAGCAGATTATCTTTTTGAGGTTTTCCTTTCGTAATAGATTAAAATTATAAGTGATTTTACATGTTATTCTATTAGCATCCCTACTTATTGTATTTCTTTTTGTTTAAATTTTATATTTACGTTTATTTTCATTTTATATACTCCGTCTCTGAAATAAATTTATTTATTTTATGATGAATTAAATTAAAAAATTCACGACTCTTAACTCTGAAAGTTCAATTATTACTTATTACATTTTGCAGAAAATAAATATTGGTTGCAACGTTGCAACTACTACTTATATTTATTTTAAATTATTCTTTTTATAAAAAAAGAATGGTAGATATTTAAGCGAAAACCGAAAAAAAATCGCGCCTGCGGCGGGCTACTGGGGGGCTCCGCCCCCCAGACCCCCCAATTGTATTTGCCTGCACCACTGTCAGCAGACACACCTATGTCCAAGCCCACGAGCCGCCACTGGCCCAGGACTATTTTTAAAAAATTATTGAAAGTCCTTTTTGTGACGTCACGCGGCGGCAAGTCCTATCTTCTTCTCGTGACGTCACAAAAAGAACTTTAAATAATTTTTCACAAATAGTTCCCAGACGGACTCTAAAAAATCTGAAAAATATCAGGGTAGCGTAACTTTGCACGTTCTATCCATTTCTGCAATAAAAAAAAACGAAGGTCTATACTCCATTGAATGTTCTTATTTTGGTGCTGATATCAGTGTAGGTATATTTATAAAGAAAGTGATTAACAAAGGGTTATCCAAAATTATCCAGTCTGCTCACTAACTGCGGTTATATGTCAGTCAAATTCAATGACACTAAACGTGGTAAGTGAGAAACCTAGATTATAATTTCCTTCGTTAATTGCACCCAAAATATATAACATAATAATTATAGGATACATTATATTATATAGTTATTAATCAACACACATGGTGCACCATTTTTAAGGGTAAGATAACACGAACAATCGATTGTTGTAGTCCCATTTGATTAACATGTAAACCTTAGCAACCTCATAATAATTCTGAATTTTTTGGAGAGACAGTTCTTAACACCAAAAAAATGTAGAAAAAATTTCAAAACAATCGCTCGATCTGATTTTTTTAAATTAATTCATTAGTTTAGGTCTCCATGGGAAAGCCCTATACTGGAAATTTAAAAAATTAATTTAAAAGAATATGATTGAGCGATATATATTGTTTTGAAATTTGTTCTACATGTTTTTGGAGCTAAGAACTGTCTCTAAAAATAAAAAAAAACAAAAATTCAGAATTATTATGAGGTTGCTAAGGCAAGGCTTATACATGTTAATCAAAAAGGACTATAACAATCAATGTTTCATGTTATGTTATCCTTAATATGCAATTCATATTTGCTTGTGATCAATTTCAAACAAAATTGAGATATCCTAACACACAACAAAACCATTATCATTATTCCGATGTAGTACAAAAAAGCCCTGATGTGCATATATGGACGATCATATCATATAATTTCAGAGACCCTACAGAGACCTCCGTATCTTATGGGTATAGGAATTTGAAGAACCTTGAATTTAGTTCCACCGGAATTCCGAGTGGTCACCACTACTGTCGACCAATCACCGTTGGTTTCATCATCAGTGACGTCATCCGAGCTGGCCAATCGGCGATTTTGTGATCAGCGATTGGCCAGCTCGGATGACGTCAATAATGAAACCATGATGATTGGTCGATAGTGGCGTGGCATGGCCACTCGGAATTCCGGTGGAACTAAATTCAGTTAAGGTTCTTCAAATTCCTATCCATAATAAGACACGAAAGTCTCTGTAGGGTCTCTGATATAATTCTGGTTCATTCAGAGACCCTATACAGAGACATCCGTGTCTTATCCAGAAATTTGACCAGCTTGGCAAGCTTCACTGTAACTGAGAGTGGCAGCGCCACTGAATCGCAGCGGCACGGCACGGTTCTCGCTGGCTGTGCGGGCAATTTTAGCCAGCAAGAACCAGGCCGTGCCGAACATTTAGCAGCGCCGCCACTCTCAGAAACAGCGAAACTCTGATCAAATCCCTGGCCATAAGACTCAGAGGTCTCTGTGGTTCATTGTTTCTTTTTTTTTTATTAAATTTGTATGTACGCGTCAAAATTACTACTTTGTAGTATTTATCCTAACAACTGCTAGACGTCAGACAAATGGAGTTCAGATTGAACAAATATTTGAGATAACAGCCGCTATAGATGTCAGACAACTGATATACAAAATTATCTATAAGAAAAAAATATATATTATTTTGACACTAAACATAGAATAATTACATGATACAGAATAATTAAACAAAATTGCATTAATATGATTTACAAAATGATTCAATTATTATATATTATTATTATTTAATTATTATTAATATAAATATTTTTTTAATTTAGACACATTACAACAAATTAAGAATTAATTTTTACACAATTATTATTGATGATATATACTTTAATTTCTTTTTAAAATTGAATAATAATTATTTTTCATCAGATAGATAAACAATATTGTTTCTAAAAAACATGCAAGTACACGTATAGCTTAAAAAAATTTCTATCTCGATCTTTTAATTAAATTATAATATCAGGAAGTTATTTGTTAATTATATGTATAACACAGCTATAAATAATAGCTAGAGCTCAAATAAAAATAGTATCTTAATTTTTATTTGTTCATATATATGCTCCATATTTTTTGTGCAGATTTGATTGTCTTGTATTAATTGTGCCCAAGTCATATATGGCACATCTTTTTGTTTACTTTGAAACTTTTGTAATATAACTTCTTTTAATTAACATAATAAACCATAAAAAAAATACAAATACATGGGAAATTTAAAATATTAAGTTGCTGATCCCATCTTTCTTTAAACCAACTCTGTCCAGCTTTTGCTTGAATCATATATGCTTCTATATATATATATATATATAATTATAATATGTATTTTTGGCTAAGAAAAACACTAGCTGTCTGCTGTCTGCATGAGAAAATCGCAACGATCCCCACAAAAGAACACCATAAAATTAATAATAGAAAATACATAACCATTATGGGTGCGATTCATGAAGAAGTTAGCCAGGTTTCTAACCACGTTTAACTATACCTGTTTTACGTGTTAAGCCACCTATAGTTAAACAAGGTTAAGCTAAACGTGGTTAGAAACCTGGCTAACTGCTTCGTGAATTGCGCCCCTTATATATCTGATGATATATATATGGTTATGTATATTCCATATTCTATGTATATATATATATATATATATATATATATATATATATATATATATATATATATATATATATATATATATATATATATATATATATATATATATATATATATATATATATATGTGGAAGGTGTGGCGCAGTGCGCTTGGCCGGGTCTTGTCAGATCACCGAAGTCAAGCAACGCCACGCGTGGTTAGTAGTTGGATGGGTGACCATTTTCAACAAAAACCACGTTTCCCACCCAGGGGTAAAACGTTGCGCTTTTCCACCATGTGGTTCCCCTGGCTTTGGATCATTGCATTTTTCCGGTTCATTGACAAAAGCTGTAGCGTCCATCCTGGCTGAGGTTTCCACGTTTCCCTCAATCGCAGGCAAATGCCGGGATGGATTTGCAAGGCCGTGGCCGCCCCCGTTCCAGAAGAGCCCGCGAAACGCTCAAGTTAGGGTTTCGGAAGGTTCGGGGTTTCAAAGTAGTATGTAATGAGAAGCTTTAATATTGACGACACAATTCTCTCAGCCAATGAAAATCCAGCGCGCGAACTGCGCGCGACGACATGTTCTATCAAGCTTCCTATCCTTTAACCCAGCGGTACCTGGTTTTTAATTTTTTTCGGTGGTTCTTATGAAGGGCAAGATTAATAATTCATATGAGCCACGGGAAAGATCACTTTACACGACATAAAAAATATTCGAGATTTTGTGCAGCATAGAATTTGAATGAAAAAATAAATAAGATTTTTCTCCTAACAAACCTTATGGAGCGATGTCAGAATGCGGCGCTGCGGCATTTTCAAGTTGAAGCTTGTCATTAGTAAATAAAAAAAAAAGTACCCAATAGCTAGGGTTTGATTAAAAATTAAAATATATATATATATATTTTTTTAAATATAGAAATTTAAAAGTCGCAAATATTTAAAATATATAACTCTTATAATATATATATATATATATTATATAATTATATTTCCTTATCAGAGTTATTTTAAATATTTGCGACTTTTAAATTTCTATTTTTTAAGCAAAATATTATAATATTATAAAAAAATATTATATTATGATACACAGCAGATACACCCTATATATATAGCTGCTATCAAGCGCATATCCTGGAAAGAGGGAAAGGGGGGGGGGGCGATCGTTAATTATAGGCGTAGACCTAATTACATTACATAATATATATATATATATATATATATATAATATATTTTTTATATTTATTTTAAATTAATAATTAATAACCGCGCGTATAATAGCGCGTAGTTGCATCATTATTTCCTTCAACTAAATTTTACTGCAAAATTACTAAACTGCGTAATTAATAGAAAAACTAATTACACTAAAATTAAATTGCAAATTTACTTAATTAAATATATAATTACTGCTAAATTTAGCATGCAATATATTACACCAAATTAAATAAACTATTCGATGCAAACAAATTATAAACTATATAAAATCAAAATTACAGTGTAGTTATATATATATATAATAATTCAAAAACCGTAGTTAATAATTTCTTTCGACGTATTTTTACTGCAAATTGCTAAATTTATTAATTACCACCACTAAATTTTACAGCAAAATGCTAACTGCATGCGTAACAGAAAAAACTAATTACAATAAAATGTAAATGCAAATAAGTTACTTAATTATTAAATATATATAATTGGATATATCTATACTTAATTTTACAGCAAATTACTAAAACTGCATAATAAAAAAACTAATTACAATAAAGTATAATTGCAATTTTACTTAATTAAATATATAATTACTGCTAAATTTAGCGTGCAATATTACTCTAAATTAAATGACATATGACGCAAACAAGACAACAATCTGTTGATATAAATAGAGGGACCAACTTTGTCAACCATCAGTCTATCTGAAAAGACGTCTGCAGACATTTTGATCTTTGTACTCAGGATGACTCGTCTTGCTGTGGCTCTGATCGTGGCGGCCATTTGTGTGGTAACGTATATTTATTGACAATATTATGCACATTAATGCATGTGCTAAACTTTCATTATTATTAATTAGTTTAATCCGCTCTAGTGTAGTGGTTATATAGTACTCCTGGCTCTGGTCCGAGAGGTCCCCGGTTCGATTCCCGAATACGGCAGACTTTTCGTGACTTGAGATGGGTGTGACTAGGGTGACCAGACGTACCGTTTTGACCGGTACAGTACCGTTTTAGAGTATCATGTCCCGGTGTCCCCAAAGAGGCTCTCGGGACGCCTAAATGTACCGCTTTCGGACAAAATTTAAAAAAGGGACATTTTATAAAAATTTTACCATTAAAAAAATAAAAATTTCATAGGAATGTGGTTGTGAATATTTACGAAAATGTACGGACGCAAATTATTTTGCACCTCCATGACCCTTTTTCTCGATCGCATTCGCAAAACAGCATATTTCTTCCAAATATGCATATATCCTACGTGAAATGAAGTCACTACTTTTCGATTAAATTTTGAATAAAAAATAAGTAAAAAACTTTACACAAAAATATCATGAAATTGATATTGATGATATTCACTTGATGGAAATTTCCAATAAAATATAAAAAATAATTCTTATGCGTTGTGTCGTGGCTTAGACAAAAATTTCTATGTCTCTCTTTTCTTTTTGTTTTTTTTCTTCACAATAATCGTGCATGGATATTACGTAAATAAATGGAAAATAATATGAGGAAAAAACGCCACAAATATTATTCATATTACAATCAAGTAATTTCAGCTGTTATTATATATAAGTCCAATTTGAATGCTATAAATTTATTCAATTTAACTTCTTCAGCTATTTCACTCTAACAAGAGTTCACACTATTTGCAAAATGAACAGTTAATTCGATTAAAAGTATAATTCAAATTAATTTCTTGCTTTATACTCCATTTTTTTGTTTTTGTATAGTTTATCTCGTGACTTTATATTAAGTTTTATTTATTTATAAACAAAAATATAATGCATTATTTAAGTAGCACGTACATTTAGAAATATTGTGAATGGAGACGTAAAATTTGATAACAAAATTAAAAAAAAAAATAAATAAAATAAATTTAAAATATTTAAATATATATTTTTTTTTATTGGAAAAGTATCCTTTGAAGTTATGCTTTTTCAGTATAAATTTCTTTTATTGCTTTTGTTTCTTTTTATTTTACATGCAACTTTACAACATAATAGGATAATAGGCCAAGAAAAAAGGTTAATTTTAGGAAAGCAACTCACTGGCACAGTTTTCTTGCATGGTGACTATAATAAATCTCTTTTTTTCTATATAATTATATGAAAAATGTATATAGAAAAATAATGCAATTGTTTATATTATTCAAAGTAGAGTGAGCGATTGCATTATTTATTATTTTATTTCCTTAAAATATTTTAACCTGCCCTGCTTTATTGAGAAATGAAAACCAAAAAATTTCATCTCAAATAGCTTCATCGCAAAAAAATCCTAAAGTTTGTTTTCCTGAGCCCTTAAACATGCAGCCTTATGGAACAGAAAACACCGTTTTACTCCAACTTCGTTTGAACTATGGTACCAATGCTACCAATTAAAAAATACTTACGTATAATCTATAACGAAAATTCTTTAATGGATTTTCAAATAAAATAAATTTTTTCGGAAAAAACGGCTTCATAAAAAAAAAAACAATTCGAAAATCCATTAAGAAAAAAAAAGTAAAAAAGGGGGCGTGGCACCCAAAAAAATCGCGCCTCCGGCGGGGGTTTTGGCCCTTCAGGCCTCTATCTTAGGGGCATGTACCGTTTTGGACATCAAGATATCTGGTCACCCTAGGTGTGACTGATCACTAGATTATGGAGTTGGTAGGAGGAAGGCAGCTTACGGCTGTCTATACTCCGCTGCCCTGCAGTATTGCACTGCCACTGCAGGCTGCACAGATCTGGTAGTAGGAGTCCAGAAGAGTGCAGGAAAAGGCGGGTTCTGGGAGTCTTGTAAGCCCTAGCATGGTCGCAAGATAACTCTTACTAACAAGGCTAAATATCGACCTGGCCACACCCGAAAGGGTAAAATGGTGTCAAGGGTATTAACTTTATTAACTATAACAAATAATATTTTCTTAAATTTTTATTAATTAAAATTCCACATTATATTATTATTTATTATACATATAAAAATTCGTTGTGATTGAAGTTCTATAACTCAATTCAATAACTTCAGAGTTCCTATTTTAACATCCAATATATTAAATAATAAAATTATCGAGCGATCGACCTTGATTTTTTTTATTGCAGAACTGGATAGAAGGTGCAAAGTTATGCTACCCTGATTTTTTTCAGATTTTTTACACATGGAAATATTTTTAAAAATTAATGAAAGTCCTTTTCGTGACGTCACGTACGAGGCGTCTCTCCTTAAGAAAAGTATAGGACTTGCCGCCACGTGACGTCACAAAAAGGAATTTCAATAATTTTTTAAAAATTATACTTCCAGGGCTGTAAAAAATCTGGAAAAAATCAGGGTTGCATAAATTTGCACCCATCAATTTCTGCAATAAAAAAAAATGAAGTCAATACTCCATTGAATTAATTTGTATATTATTTATATATTTTCTTACTTTTTTACTAAATTTCTCTATTATATTTTATTACATTTTCATTATTTATTTTATGTTCAACTCATACCCTTATAAAAAGGAATTATACCTATTACAAGTATATATACAATTCCTATGTTGAATTTTGAGTAATTTAATTAGTAGTGTACAATAAAGATTACTACTTAATTTGATAATTTCATAATAAATTTTACTAGCTTTATTTTAATTATAATAAATTATAGGAGAGTATAGAATTATTTGATGTATTTTCAAAAATTATTATTTTTCAAACGTAAAAAAAGAATAATAATAAAAGCTATATATAATACAAGTTAAACCCTGTATGTCATGATTGCTATACAAAAAGATTTTAAGAGTTACAATATTTCTATATAATATACTTATAATTTATTGTAATAAAATAAAACTAGTATAATTTATTGTGCATATAACAATTAATTTGCGGTCGAAAAATTGCTCCGTATTATAGGATCTTACGTGCGCCCAATTGCTTCTTGGTAGTAAATGGCGCAGGACAAAGGTTTAATAGTGACGTCAAGATGGTACAAATGCCGGGGCAGTTCCTATATACAAGGCCACAGCCGCGGCGCCTCCTTTCCTATCCTTATAGTATCCTATATACTGTTGTTAATATAGTGTTGATGCTTACACCAATAGCAGAATATGCTGTAGTAAGCTAACCCTAGTTGAAAAATTAGCAAAATTACGTCTTCAACTCATCTTTTACACGCGCGCCTAAACCTTATCTTTTTACCTCTAAAACACATCATCTTTCCTCTTCGCTCAAAGTGAGGATGAAATGAAAACAATATTTCTAACATTTTATGTTCAAGAAGAGGAAAAAATACGTAATCTCGTCTTTCTCACCTTTTTTTTTTTTTTCCTCTAAAATGGTGCAAAATAAGAGGAGAAAAGATGAGAGGAGAGTCTATATAATAGCGAAGAAAAGATGAAATTTATTTCAACTCGGGAACACTGTAAAATAAATGAAAAAAAAAAATAAGTACGTGTTTAATTTGTCTCCTCTTGTTTCAGCTTGGCTGCTCTTGTGAATATTTTTACGGGGCTCCCCGTAGTTATGGGTACGGAGAATCACGATCTTATGGCGCTCCCCGTAGTTACGGATACGGAGAATCACGATCTTATGGCGCTCCTCGGAGTTACGGATATGGAGAATCTCGATCTTATGGCGCTCCTCGGAGTTACGGATATGGAGAATCTCGCACTTATGGAGCACCAAGGATGTATGAAGAACCCCGTGCAGCTGATCCACCTGGTGGGTTCACCGGTGTGAAAGGGTAAAGCCCGATACGAACACGCTGTGTGTGTGAGCTCCTTCCCAGGAAAATAGAAGGGGGAGCTAATAAAATCATTGCTGTAGTAGTTACTGCAGTTAATGTGCTGACAAAATTATATCAATGTGTTTTATTTATTGAATACCTAGCTCCTACTTAAATATAGATAAAATAATATATATATATATATATATAGATTTATTTAAATAGAAATTTAATATAGAGTGCAATTACATGCAATTGTTTATTTTGACTTTCTAGCATTATATATAGTTGCTTTTACCTTCACTTTTTTTTTTTTTTTTTTTTTTTTTGTTTTTACAAGGATACACCCCTAAGAACTGAGGGAACCGTGGAAAACCTCAGTCAGGACGGACACCTAATTTTTCTCAATGGACCAAAGCGATGTCCAAAGCCTGGGGAACCACACACAAGTGCATCACTGCACTGGGTGGAAAGCGAGACGAATTTATCCCAGGGAGGGAGCAGCGTATTTTTTACTTGAAACGGTCACCCATCCAAGTACTAACCACGCTCAACGTAGCCTGACTTCGGTGATCTAACGAGAACCGGTCAATGCACTGCGCCACGCTCGACCTCAAATTTTAAGTTAAAGTTAAAATTTTACGTTTAAGTTATTGTTTTCTATTAGATCTGACTATAACTGCAACCAGCCATGCAGCTAATTAAGATAATATATTCAGCTAGTAGAGGTGCATGTTTCTCTCCGAGAGTAGGGTTTATGAACAATGGACAACATACATGAAAATTTGTCATTGCAGAAATGAATAGAGGGCACCAAATCATATATGCTACTCTGAATTTTTTCAGATTTTTTTGAGACTCGTAACTATTTTTAAATAATTATTGAAAGATTTTTAAGTTAAGTTCGCACCCCTGAATCCTTAATAAAAAGGATAGGGCCTAGATATTGACGCCTCCAGGGGGCATGGCCGCACTTTCAATAATTATAAATAGTTTTGGGTTTCAAAAAAAATCTGAAAAAAATTCAGAGTATCATAACTTGGTACCCTCTATTCATTTCTGCAATAAAATTTTTTCATGTATGTAATTTGTTGTCCATTATATATAACTTTTAATTAAAATAATTATATCTGTATCATCAGACGTTCTTGAAGTTGGGACCGAGCAAACACATATACGCGTATATTACTTGTAATACTGTGTGTACCTTGGGTGAAATAATAAAATAAATTAGTCAAATTTATGTAATATTTCTGCCGGAAGTAATTAAGTGGTTTCTTCTTTCTTGTCATCTTGTTCATAATGGTCTTGAAAATTTGCAAACAGGTAAAAATGGAGTATTGACCTGAATTTTTTATTATTGCAGAAATAGATAGAGGGTGAAAAGTTATGGTACACTGATTTTTTTTTTCAGATTTTTTAGAGCCCGGGAACTATTTTTAAAAAATTATTGAAAGTTCCTTTTGTAACGTCACGAGACGCCACTCCTTAAGAAAAAGATAGGACTTGCCACCGCGTGACGTCACAAAAAGGACTTTCAATAATTTTTTTAAAAATACGTCTCCTGGGCTCTAAAAAATCTGAAAAAAATCAGAGTAAAGGTGGATTCACATGGTGATTTTTATCATGCAACGAGACGCGAATAATGCGCAGTTGCTGTAACATCCATTGGCGGCCATATTTGACGATTAAAAGAAAAAGAGCATCGTAATTAACGCGATTCCCAAAAAATTCCGCTTCCGCATAGGATTTCACAGCTTTTATGTCAAAATCGCGTCGCATCGCCGTTGTCGCCATCTGAATCCGCCTTAACATAACATTGCACGCTGTATCCATTTCTGCAATAAAAAAATGAGATTGATACTCAGCACTCTTCTTACGAACATTTTGCCAAAATTTTAAAATGCACATATGAATAGAAACCTCTCACTCCCGGGTACTTCCGATAGGATACCACATGGGAATATCAAATTAATTTTATTGACTGCACAATAATGTCAGAATCAAAAGACTTCCATAAAATCCAAAATCCACACTAAACTTATACGTGCTGAATGGATTTCAGTATTTTATGTCAATATATATAATTGTTCCAATTTGATCTTACTTTCAGTCCTTTTCGTTAAGAAAGTACTTAATCTATAAGTTCGAAATATATATGTATTAAATAAAGAGAGTAAAAAAAAAGAAGTACAATACATACTTCTGTTATACTTTATGGGACTTGTATGCTTTATTCAGGGTACGGCTTTTTGAGTCCGATAGTAGAGGGCTCATCACGTATACTTCTCTTTTCTGTGCTTCATTAGTTGTCCAACTGAGCGGCCACGCATGGGTTAGCAATTTTTAGCATGCATTTCTTATATGGGAGAGAGCCCTCGTGTAAAGCTTAACTCAATTTGCATACAATCGGACGATTGATGCATGGTGCTAAGATGGAAAACCGCTGATGATATATACCATTGTCTAAATGCCATGGTTGATGCCAATTGAATGATGATCGAGCAATCATCGCAGACTAACAGAACTATCTCATTATAGTAAATAATTTTTTCGTGCAAATTTTAAGGGAATTCATATTGAATGTATTATTTATTTCACTTTCCGGACTTTTACCTTTGCTAGTGTTTGATGTAATCCTTCTGTATGTAGTAGGTTGCGATGGTCGTCACTTAGTGTTCGTGCACGTCACTAACACTTGCATGTACTACACATATCACTACGTTTCGAGAGTCAACCGCTTTCTTCCTCAGGTGATCTGAGACTCGCGGTTGACTCTCGAAACGTAGTGATATGTGTAGTACATGCAAGCTAGTGTTAGTGACGTGCACGAACACTAATTAAGTGACCATCGCAACCTACTACATACAGAAGGATTACATCGAACACCGGCAAAGGTAAAAGTCCGGAAAGTTAAATAAATAATACAGAACTATCTCATCGCAGTTTTTTTTTTTTTTTTTTTTGGCCTCGTCTGCAGATTCCGCAATACCGAAAATAATAAATTATTTATTGAACACAAAGACAGTGTACAAAATAGATTAAAAAATATAATAATACCCTTAAAGAAATAAGAATATGATTATAGTATACATACATACATACATACATACATACATACATACATACATACATACATACATACATACATACATACATACATACATACATACATACATACATACATACATACATACATACATACATACATACATACATACATACATACATACATACATACATACATACATACATACATACATACATACATACATACATACATACATACATACATACATACATACATACATACATACATACATACATACATACATACATACATACATACATACATACATACATACATACATACATACATACATACATACATACATACATACATACATACATACATACATACATACATACATACATACATACATACATACATACATACATACATACATACATACATACATACATACATACATACATACATACATACATACATACATACATACATACATACATACATACATACATACATACATACATACATACATACATACATACATACATACATACATACATACATACATACATACATACATACATACATACATACATACATACATACATACATACATACATACATACATACATACAAACAAAAGCATATTGTACAGTACCAAAAATAACACAGTAATATTCTCACATGGCTTTTGCATTAGTTCTTCTTTTTAAGAATTTTCCTTCAGGTTAGGCAACTTGTTATACGTCAAAGTCGAGCGGGTAGCATAAACTGCAGGGGCAAGGTGAAAATTTCACTCCGATTAAAATATATCTCATCACTCATCAGCTTTAAGGGTAAAAAGGTCAAAAAAAAAAAAAGAATCCAACACATGAAATTTATGAAACATCTTAAAATTTTCTCCTCTACATTCCCTATTAGTATATTGCTCGAATTTGTACCCCTGATATTTTTATGTATACCTACTGATAGAGAATGTATAGGAGAAATTTTTTATATTTTTTTTTCATAATTTTCATGTGCTAGAAATTTTTTAACATTGGGCGTAATAGTTAACCTTATCTTTAATTGATTTTGTTGTTGAATATAATTTTTTGTCTATATTATGTAATCTCACAGCAATATAATTTGAGACTTAATTGCAAAAATTGCAATAGGTTTTATATATATATATATATAAACTGAATAAACCATAAAATAATTTATGAATAAATTACAATCAAATTTAATTTTAATTTTCTGCGAAGCTCACTGTAATGTAAGATAATTTGTATAACACCAGCACCTACCCATGATAAGGTTTCTGGCCTTGGTAGGACTGTATTCTTATTTTCACTAATAAAACTATTTTAAAAAAATATCTATTTTGGGAAGGAAATAATAAAAAAAAAAAGAATATTTATAAGATACAGTAAGCAATATAAATGTATAAAAGGCCCAATTCCTTTAATTCCCTAGGTATAGGTTCACACTCCACCTAGCGTGACTATCTTCTCAGCGACTATAAAAATCATTATTCACCTCTTGCCCCTCACTTCTCCATCTCTGTCGATCCCATTCCTGTCCTTGAATCGTAAGATAAACAATATTTTAACACATAATTCAAATCCAAATTATGTTATTATACACAAAGAGGGAGAAAAGGTAACACACGCCCAATGTTAAAAAATTCCCACACATGAAAATTATGAAACATTTCTTAAAATAATCTCCTCTACATCTTAAAATTCTATCAGTTATAGCTAAAATATCAGATACACAAATTATATATTTTTTTTTGAGTTATGAATTTTTAAAGTTGACTACTTTAACATGGAGAAATAAAATTTCCATGTTAAATTAGTCAACTTTAAAAATTATTTACTTAAAAACTAGATTGTATTTGTATACCTGATATTTTAGTTATACTCATGTGGGATGTATATAAGGAGAAAATTTAAAAAAAAAATCATAATATTTATGTAAGGGATTTTTTTTTAACATTAATTGGGCTTGTTACATTACTCTTAAAATGTTCTCCTCTATATGCCCTTTCAGTAGCTAACAAATTGTAAGTTGTGTGTTAATCATAATTATTATGATTCTAATGTGATGTTTAAAACGACACAATTTTAATTATTATATTAATTTTATAGATCATACTTTTTAAATATTTTGTTCGCGGGTATATGTGTTTAAATTAATTAAACTTAGAAAGGCTAATTTTAATTAGAATTAAGTATGTTACATATTTTATGTAATAATTGACGTGATAAATGCTGTACAGCCTATGATTGAAATAAAAATTTGAGTTTTAATCTTTTAAAATCTGTAAGAACAAATTTATTACGTATAAATTTTCCATTTATATATATTTTTTTTAGTCAGCTATATTCGATTAGATTTTTTTTTTCTTTCTCTATTTGCTGTTCATATTAAACTTAAATGTTAGTCTCATAATAATTATATAGAGAACAAATAAAATTTAAATAAAATATAATATATATTGTCACGTGGCGGTTTAGTTAAAAATAATAGTAGTTTATTAAGTAACGCGGAAGTGCAGCTGCTCTGTGGTTATGCACGCAATGCTGATGCGTCTAGACGCCGCATCAGCATGGCAGTGCAATGGCCTGCAGGTATTGCTGACACTTCACGTTTGGGAGTTATATAAGCCGCCCCGTGACTTGGTCACTGGGTTCTCTGAAAGAATACAAATACTTATAATTATTGTACTCTTTGCGGCCGGCCCTGCCGGGCTCGTTCGCATGTATTACTATATTAATTAATTAAAGTGGATCCACAAAATCATCGAGTCTGCATCCTTGTTCCCATCCACGGGAAGATCCCGTTCAAGATACACACGGAGTGGTGCAACCAGCCGCTCCGTGACAATATATATATATATATATATATATATATATATATATATATATATATATATATATATATAATTTAAATAAATATAAATATAAAATTTATATACAAATTTAATATTAAAAATGTAATTGAAATGGATTAAATTTATTTGATTATATATATAGCTATAATAAGATTAATAAGATTCATGAATATTCATCGTAGTATACATTGAATGAGGCACCGCAGATCAAAAGGGTATAAATCCAAGCCCAACTGGAATTCAATTTTTAAGCCCCAGTTACACCAACAAAAAAAATTTTCAGACCACTTTTGAACTTGGATTTGGGAAGTTAACTACACTTGTCTTTCCAAATCCAGGTTCTAAAATGGTCTGAAAATTTTTTTGTTGGTGTAACTGGGGCTTAAAAATTGAATTCCAGTTGGGCCTGGATTTATACCCTTTTGATCTGCGGCGCCTCTTATAATTCACACAAAATTTATACATACTAATCGTCGCATGATAAAAATCGCCTGCATGTGAATCCGCCTACTACATGCACATGAAGTAATAATTAATGTAAAATTGAACATTATTACATCAGTTCTTATACATATTAATTGAGTGCGATTCACGAAGCAGTTAGCCAGGTTTCTAACCAAGTTTAGCTTAACCATGTTTAACTAGGTGTTTTAACACGTAAAACACGTATAGTTAAACGTGGTTAGAAACCTGTGCCACGGGGGTCTTCAAATAACACCACTTAACCCAAACTGAGCCTAAGATAGTCTTAGCGCAACAATAAAGAATACGCTAAGACTGTCTTAATTTTAGGATTGTTGTAATTTGTGTTATTTGAAGACCCCCCGACTATCTGATTCGTGAATCGCACCCATTTTACATATATTATACAACGTACATTTTTCTGAAGATAAAGGTAAACCTAATTATAATTATTTAAACAACTTTTATAGTTAAAATAATTTCTTTCAACTTAATTTTACTGCAAATTGCTAAATATATATAATAATAATTGAAAAAATACTAAATTTTACTGCAAATTGCTAAACTGCATACTAATAAAAAAACAATTACATTAAAATATGATCGTAAAGTTACTTAATTAAATATATAATTACTGCTAAATTTGGCGTGCAATATTACTCTAAATTAAATTACTTATGACGCAAACAAGACAACAATCTGTTGATATAAATAGAGGGACCAACTTTGTCAACCATCAGTCTATCTGAAGAAACGTCTGCAGACATTTGGATCTTTGTATTATACTCAGGATGACTCGTCTTGCTGTGGCTCTGATCGTGGCGGCCATTTGTGTGGTAACGTATATTAATCTCGTCCGCAATAATGAGCTATCTGCTATCTGCCTCCCATGATCTCATTGCATTGCAATAATGAGCTATCTGCTATTTCAGGTGAGCGCAACAATAAGCTTTATTTTATATCGATTTACAGCTCATAATTACGCTCGCCTCTGAAATAGCAGACAACTCATTGTTGCAACAAAATCATGGTGCTTAAGTAGATAGCTCATTATTGCGGACGAGGGACGATTTGCTAACGAATATAGTCTTTATGAGCTTATTAACAATGCAGCGTACTGTACATATATGCATCATATGCATGGTGCTAAACTTTTATTATTCGAAGTTAAGGGAAAGAAAATACTGATTAGCTATTTTTTTTAGTTCAATTTGATTAACATGTAAACCTTAACATACACACATACACACAGAAATTGTGGATTTTGTTTTTCAGACATAGATTTTAGTACCTAAAAGCCATAGAAAAAATTTCAAAACAATTATTTGAGCCGATTATTTTTTTATTAATATTTTTAATTTTCAGCATAGAACTTTTCCCATGGAGAGCCAAACAAAATATTTAATTTAAAAAAATCGGCTTGAATAATTGTCTTGAAATTTTTTTCTTTAGATTTTAGGTACTAAAGTCCGTCCCTCAAAATAAATTCCAAATAAATTCAGAATTTTTTGTGTCTGCTAAGGTTTACATGTTAATCAATGGAACTAAAAAAAAAAAAAAAAGCTGATCGATGTTCTCTTTCCTTTAAAATTTATTTCATGGCAATTACATTTATATATTATTTTCAAATTTTTTACATTATTTTTACTACAAATTTCCACATTAATAATATTATATAATAAAAATTTATTGAAATTGTTGATTCTATTAACAAACTAAATAAGGAAACATATTTAGGAGATCAATTAACCTTTAATTTATACGGTCGAAAAATTGCTTCGATCTTTTACGTGCGCTCAATCGTTTCTTGGTAGTATATAGTAGGACAAAGAGTTGGTGACGTCATGATGAATACTTCCCATTAATGTTTAATTTGTCTTCTCTTGTTCCCCAGCTTGGCTGCTCTTGTGAATATTTTTACGGAGCACCCCGTAGTTACGGATATGGAGAATCACGATCTTATGGCGCTCCTCGGGGATATGGATATGGAGAATCACGATCTTATGACGCTCCTCGGAGTTACGGATACGGAGAATCTCGTGGATATGAAGAATTTAGGACTTATTTTGAACCTCGGGGATATGAAGAATCACGATCTTATGGAGCTCCTCGGTTTTATGGAGAATCCCGCGAGGTTAATCCACGTTTACCTACTCCAAAACCTGATGAGCCTTTCATCCCTTCGAGGGGGTAAAGCCCTTATAGCTACGAACACGCTGTGCAATTTGTTGGAGCTCCTTCCCAGGAAAATAGAGGGGGGAGCTGCTGTAGTCTACTGCAACTAAATGTACCGACAAAATTATATCAATGTGTTTTATTTATTGAATATACCTCCTACTTAAATTTAGTTATTTATTTATTTATTTATTTATTTATTTATTTATTTATTTATTTATTTATTTATTTGTTTATTTGTTTATTTGTTTATTTGTTTATTTATTTATTTATTTATTTATTTATTTATTTATTTATTTATTTATTTATTTATTTATTTATTTATTTATTTATTTATTTATTTATTTATTTATTTATTTGTTTATTTATTTATTTATTTATTTATTTATTTATTATTTCACTCATAAATACATAATAAAATGTACATATATAAAAGAAAATTAGGGTGAGGATAGCACGCAAAACACCAATAAGGTGCTAAAACACAAAAAAGTGGCAGCTATCCTTTAATAAATTGTCATTTTATATATAACTATATTACTTTAGTAAACAAGCAGTTTAACAAACACTGCTAGAGTCAAATAACATGAATATAAAATTATTAAGTACAATTTTTTCAATATAGTAAGTATATAGTTAAAGCTTTTGCAAATTGACTATCTGGAGTATCTGGACACAACTTAACATTGGTAAGGTAATTGATTCCACTGACAGTGAGATGCAGTTCTGAATATACTTTTATAATATATATGTACAGTTCTTAACGTTAAAAATTTTAATACCTTATAGGTTAAAGTAGAGTGAGCGATTTCATTTTTTATAATATTTTATTTTCTAAAAATAGTTTAAGCTACCTTCTATTGAGAAATGAAAACCAAAAAATTCCATCTCAAATAGTTTCACCACAAAAAATTCCCAAAATTGGTGTTTCGGAGGCCTTTAACGTACAGCCTTATGGAACATAAAACCGCGTTTTACTCCAACATTTTCTGAACTATGCTACCATTTAAAAAATACCTACGTAATCTATGATGAATTCTTTAATGGATTTTTAAATAAAAAAAAAAATTACGGAGCCGTTTTTTCGGAAAAAAATCTTTAAGTTTTTGCGGGTTAATTCCCATAAGGATTTTCATGATTTTATTCCAAGAAAACGACCCCGTAATTTTTTTTTTTTTTTTTGAAAATTCATTAAAGAATTCATATAGATTACGTAAGTATTTTTTTTTTAGACAGAGTTTTATTTATTAAAAGTCAGAATAGAAATAAGGCACTTATAAAACATACCAAGTAATAATGCAGTGTCGAAGATTCAGATTTGAGCCGCACAGAGATTACACATAATAGAAATAAGTCATTATGAACACTGAGAGAAGCGGTGTCCTCATGATGTCTGCTACTCGATGTAACGAGAGCCCCAGACTCTTGTCGGCGACGGCCAATGGTGTCGCTCCTGGTGTCTTGTGTTGCGTCGCACCTATATAGTGTGTTGATCGTTGTGTTTCGCACCCTCTGTGCTAGCTCACACCCTCTGTCCTGTCTCGTTCTCTGTGTGTGTCTCTCGAATCTCATCTCACTGAATTTAAAGTGAAATTTACAATGACATCGCATGACGCTTGCTTTAACTATGACATTGGGGAAGGAATGCATGATGCACCTGCATGTCAGGTGTCAGCTGTCAAGGTGACATTGAAAACAGTGTGAAAAGATTTACATGTACGAAGTATTCTGAGAATTTAGAGTATGCGCGTAGCGCTGACCAATTAACACTTGCAATGAAAGTGGTGGGGGAATCATATGTGAATACTTGCATAAAGGAAGTAGTGGGGGGTATCATGCGAAACTAAGATGATGAAGAGTGGGAGATGTATCATCTTCATGGGAATGTGGTGGGGGTGTTAAGGAATGTGCACGTACGTGGTCCAGCTGCACAATGACGTCATACACATAACATAAACATCAAAACATGTTTATGTTACAATATGTATATATTTCGGGTACGTACAGTACGATTTACGAACAAGCTATATATCCCATACTTTATATACACAATTTTTATTTATAATTATAATAACCATATATTTTCAAATACTTTTTTAAAGTCCGTAGATAAGATGTTATCTCTATCAGATGACGTTTGTTTAATTGATTCCAATGTGCTTTTTCCGTCATCGGTACGTATCATACAAGTACATGCAAGTATATAATAAAAGCGTTCGAAAGAAAAGAGTGCATGAACTCCGCCGGGAATTGAACCCGGGACCTTTCCGTAATCCAGACGGATACTCTAGCTACCAACTGAGCTACTAGAGGTCACGCCTACTTCTCTGCTTAAACTTGTATCTTTTACTTAATATAGTTATAGTAAAATTTTAAATTTGCAAAGAATTGTATCCTTGTGGTTAGGCAACTTGTTATACATCAAAGTCGAGCGGGTAACAGGGGCAAGGTAAATCGGAAGATTTCACACAGTCATTACGTTTACATGACGGTGTTTAATACGTATTCGTTGACGACGGATAATGTCATTTTTATGAGGCGTCGTCAACGAATACGTATTAAATACCGTCATGTAAACGTAGAGTATATGGTTGAAATACAGAGACCTCCATGTCTTATGGCCAAGGATTTGATCAGAGTTTCGCGGTTTCTGAGAGTGGCGGCGCTGCTAAATTTTCAGCACGGCCTGGCCACGCAAAAATTGCCCACGCAGCCAGCGAGAACCAGGCCGTACCACTGCGATTTAGTGGCGCCGCCATACAGCAGATGCGCAATGTGTTATGGAGAATATAAAATTGAATATCTGTCTTAAAAATTATTAAGAGGCATTCACAAAGCCTTAAGGCAACAATTAAGGCTCAATAATTTAAGACCAGAAATTTTGGGTCTAAAAAAACACGTCTAAAATCAAGCTTTAAATTATCGAGCCTTAAATGTGCGGCCTTAGGGCTTTGTGAATACCCCTTATTAAGGCTAAATGAATTATAGTTTTGGTGTGATGAGCTAACAAACTTTTTTTAATCCCCCTGCAAGGTGCAAATTTTCTCCCCTCACTTTTTTCTTTTATTAGAAATTTCTTTACCTCTGCTTGCTGCTTGCTGCCTGAATGACACGTTACTATATATATACACTATAGGCCTGTTCGTAAACCCTGCTTCGTGTACACTTTCTACACCCAATCGACCTTATATCGCATGTACATAAGGTCGATTGGGTGCAGAAAGTGTACACCGAGCAGGGTTTACGAACAGGCCTTATATTTACGTGTCTAATGGGCAAACAGCTGGAGTAGAGGGAATATCGTTTATAAATTCAAAATATAAACACCAATTGCATGCGTATATATATAATAATATGTGATTGACAGATTGATTGTACTTTAAAAAATTTCTGTCTAAATAAAAATTTTATTTCAGCTATATAGGATGAGGTACTCAATAAATAAAACACATTGATATAATTTTGTCAGTACATTAACTGCAGGCAGACTACAGCAATGATTTTATTTTATAATATAGCTCCCGCCTCTATTTTACTGGGAAGGAGCTCACAAACAGCATATGTTCGTATATAGGCGGGGGGCTTTACCCCTTAGAAGCGTAGAAGTGATCCGGATTTAGTGTTGTCGTTGTTGGTTCATCACCCGAGCGGAATTCTCCATACATCCTTGGTGCTCCATATCCATATCCCCGAGGAGCGCCATAAGATCGTGATTCTCCATATCCGTAACTCCGAGGAGCGCCATAAGATCGTGATTCTCCATATCCGTAACTCCGAGGAGCGCCATAAGATCGTGATTCTCCGTATCCGTAACTCCGAGGAGCGCCATAAGATCGTGATTCTCCATATTCGTAACTACGGGGTGCTCCGTAAAAATATTCACAAGAGCAGCCAAGCTGGGAAACAAGAGGAGGCAAATTAAACATTAATGGGAAGTATTCATCATGACGTCACCAACTCTTTGTCCTACTATTTACTACCAAGAACCGATTGAGCGCACGTAAAAGATCGAAGCAATTTTTCGACCGCAAATTAATGGTCGCCCCCTAAATAAGTTTTCTTATTTAGTCTGTTAAGGATGTAAAGCCACCTAAAGCCACGGTGTTGACAGCGCCATCTCTTGACAAATTGGTTTTTAATTTCTTACGGGCAGAGTTTTTAGAGTATTTGAAACTTAATCAAGGGGTACGTACGGACATTACCACTTTTGACACGCAGAAAAAATTTCATTGTCGTAGATGAAACCAATTTTTTTAATTCAAATCCAAAACTGGGTTGATTCCAGCCCGTTTGACAATAGCGGGAACCAAAGGAACCAAACCAGTTTTGGATTTGAATTTAAAAATTGGTTTCATCTATTATGACAATGAAATTTTTTCTGCGTATCAAAAGTGTTTATGGCCGTACCTTAATTAACTTTCAAGTCGATACTCTAAAAACTCTGCCCGTAAGAAATTAAAAACCAATTTGTTAAGAGATGGCGCTGTCAACACCGTGGCTATAGGTGGGCCTCTAGCTTGCACCCTTAATTAATAGAACATCAATTATAATTTTTTTTTATATTAATAAAATATAATGTGGAAATTTATAATAAAAATAAAGTAAGATAATATATGTAAATAATATATAATTGCAATGAATTAAATTTAAACATCGAATAATGAAAGTTTAGCACCATGCATTAATTAATAAGCTCATAACTCCTATATTGTCAATAAATATACGTTACCACACAAATGGCCGCCACGATCAGAGCCACAGCAAGACGAGTCATCCTGAGTACAAAGATCAAAATGTCTGCAGACGTTTCTTCAGATAGGCTGATGGTTGACAAAGTTGGTCCCTCTATTTATATCAACAAATTGTTGTCTTGTTTGCGTCATATGTCATTTAATTTAGAGTAATATTGCACACTAAATTTAGCAGTAATTATATATTTAATTAAGTAAAATTGCAATTATAATATATTTTACTGTAATTAGTTTTTGTAATATGCAGTTTATCAATTTGCAGTAAATTTAAAAAGTTTTTCAATTAAATTAAAAAATTGCAGTAAAATTAAATTGAAATTAAATTAAATGAATTAAAATTAAATTATGTTATTTACTAATTATATATTTAATTAATTAACTATGCAATTATATTTTATTGTAACTATTTTTTCTATTGCGCAATTTAGCAATTTGCAGGAAAATTAAAGGAGGGGAATCGTTCCAACTTTCTTTATTTTTATAAATAATCATTTAAAAAATAATTGTAAAAAAATAATAATAATAATAACAATAAAAATATATATTTACCCGTGAGAAAGGTGAAAAATGGACAACCTGAACAATTTTTTTTATTGCAGAACTGAATAGAATTAATTAAGGTACCAAATCATGCTACGCTGAATTTTTTTAGATTATTTTAGTTCCGTATAATACGTAACGTACTATTTTTATATAAATGTTGTTCAAAGATCGATTTGCGTGATTTTTTTAGTTTTTTTTTTTTTTACTGCTGAAATTAACTGTTTACTATACGTTGTTCACTAATTAATTGAAGAAAAGGCTTATACTCAAATAGTAAAATTTTGAGTTGAAGTACAAATTTAATTATTTCGTACAAATCAAATAGATCAGTATTGCATTTTGCTTGTTTTAAAACTGGGTTTAATTTATTTTATGTTATTGCCTTGTCACGTACCCTCTGCATGTCTTAAAATAAATAAAATAAAAATATTTGCATGGTTTATTTCCTGATGCAAACATGCTATCTTAAAAATTGCCTGGTTGTTGCACTCTTTTGTAAGATAATGGGGGAGATAATTAATAAGATTTTGTTATTTTATTTTAAAATTACCTAATTTAGGTTCATGCATGCCATTTTTTTATTAGCTCAATCGAAAGAGGAGGTTGAGAAATACACCTGTGAATTTTATGTGATTTTTTTTTACTATCGCATGTTGCTTCAAATGTCACTTGACCTGGAGGCATCGCCTATGACGTCACATTACTATGTAAACAAATAATATATAAACAAGCAATAATTAACCAAGGTTTATATTGTTTATTATATTTGTTTCCATAGCAACGTGACGTCATAGGCGATGCCTCCAGGTCATATAAGTGACATCTTAAAGCTCCATTTTAGGCAAGATGCAGTACTAAAAAAAAATCGCATAAAATTCACGCAAGTGCATTTCTCAACCTCCTCTTTCAAATGAGCTACTAAAAAAATGACATGCATGCAGGAACCTAATTGCACAAATGGATAGAGGGTAACAAAATATGCTACTCTGATTTTTTTTTCCTGTTTTTTTTTTTTATAGAGCCTGGGAACTAATAAAAAATATATATTTCATAACAAATATGCAGAAAGAGAGAGAGAGAGAGAGAGAGAGAGAGAGAGAGAGAGAGAGAGAGAGAGAGAGTGAGAGGAATAATAAGGTGTCATTTTAGTAGGAGCCCAGAAGAGTGCAGGAAAGGGTTCTGGGAGCCTGGTAAGCCCCAGCATTGTTGCAAGATAACTCTTACTGACAAGGCTAAATACCTGGCCACACCTGAAAGGGTACAAATGGCGTCAAGGATATTTAATTTTTTTAGATATTTATGTCAACTGAAATAAAAATTGTGTTAAATAATAAAAGACAATAATTTTGTTTCAAATTTTATTTTTATTTAAAAAGAAACACAAGACAGATTAAATAAGGAAGAATATAAATTATTATTTTAATTTACATATTCACATAGCAATTGATTGCGTCAACAATTTAATTAATTAAATATTAATTTTAATATTAATTTTTAGGGGGAACATAATTATGTAAAACGGAACGAAAAGCAACTTTTTAGAAATAAATTCACACAAAATAATCCTGAATAAAAACATTATATATACATTTTGTCCCTAAAGATACAATATTCTTGTCAAATAAAAGTTCAGCAGTAATTACAAAAGTTGTTTGTTTTTATTTTATTTCTTTTTTAATGGAAAATTTGCATGACATTTTTTTATTACAGAAATGGATAGAGGGTACCAAATTATGCTACTTTGAATGTTTTCAGATTTTTTAGAACTCGGAAACTATTTTTAAAAAATTATTGAAAGCCCTCTTTGTGACGTCACAAGGCGGCAAGCCCCGTCTTTTTCTTAAGAAGCGGCGTCTCGTGACGTCACAAAAAGAATTTTAAATAATTTTTTAAAAATAGTTCCCAGTTTTAAAAAAATCTGAAAAAAATCAGGGTAGCATAACTTTGCACGCTCTATCCATTTCTGCAATAAAAAAAAAGAGGTTGATACTCCATTATAGAATTATTTACAAAAATTGTTATACTTCACTTTATAAATAAAATAAATGAATTTTTATAACTGAATACGACTTGAAAATTAATTATAAATTGGTAATTACTGCTCAATCATAATTTATAATTAAACTTCTAAATTATTTGAGAACATTACATATCACAGTAAGATTGTATATTAATTAACTCAATGATTATTATTATTAAAAATTATTTTCTTTCAAGTAAATAATGATTAAAATGATTCTATTTTGTTTTATAATTATTCCAAAAATTAAAGTTATACAATAGTATATTATTTTATAATATTTCATTCATTAAGTCTTTATTAAATTATATATTTATAAAGATTCAAATTAAGGAAAATAAACCATTTAGGTTGTGATAATCTTATTAAAAGAAAAGGATAGGAATAACCAGCAAGGCCTTACCGATCGAAAGAGTCACAGCAGGTGGAAATTCTTGCGGTCACAGAGGTTCACTCGAAAGTTTTTACATTTTTGAAACGTTTCGCATCGTGGAGATGCTTCTTCAGTAACAAGAAGAAGTAGAATCGATTGTAAAAACTTTCGAGTGAACCTCTGTGACCGCAAGAATTTCCACCTGCTGTGACTCTTTCGATCTTGGCCTTGCTGGTTATTCCTATCCTTTTCTTTTAATAAGATATTTATAAAGATGTTAACAAAAAATTTAAATAAAAAAGGACTGGCCACTGCACTTAACGGTAAGGTAACACAGATCAGCTGATTGATGTAGTCCTATTTGATTAGCATTTAAACCTTAACAGACACAAAAATTCTGGAATTTTTTTCAGCAACAGATTTTAGAACCTAAAAGTCAAAGAAAAAATTCAGAATAATTTTTGTTAAAAATTAATTTAAAAAAAATCGCATTGAAGAATTGTTTTTACATTTTTTCAGTGGCTTTTAGGTACTAAAATCTGTCTGGAAATTATTTTAGAATTTTCGTGTGTTTGCTAAGTTTTACATGTTAATAAAATGCGACTATAAAATCAGCTGATTAGTGATGTTATTTAATTATTTGCAGTTCAGTACAATGAACTTTCAGTGACACCTTCACTGGGTGTTTAGTGAAGATATTATAGGAATATAGTTGCAATGATTAGACTGAATTTGGAGACAAAGGTACAATATAGTTTAATTTTTAGCTAGGTATCAGGAAGAAATAAAAAGTTGAAAAAAGTCAGATAATAAGGAGAAAATTTCTGTTTCCCATTTTTTTCTCTACAACCTTCCATTGTAAATTAGAAATAGATTACAGAACTTGAATCAGGAATTTGGGCCTTTTGTTTTAACGATTGACCTCAGTTACAAACCGGAAACAGAAAATTTCTGTCGAATGGAATCAAATGAATAAATTTTAAAAACTCGAGGATGCTCTAAAACTTAATCGCCTATGGTTTGAGCAAATTCAAGGGGGCGGTTTTCTCACAATGGCTCCATTTCCGGTTTCCGTCCATAAGGCCAATGTTAAACTTCTGCCTCAGTTTACTCAAAACTGGTCGAACAGATCCACTTCAAAAAAATTAAGCAACATTATTGTGGCGAGCTTAAAGACTCCTGCAAGTCTCATTAGAATCAAGGGGGCCGTTTCCGAGATCCAAATCAACTGATATCAATCCTTAATACTGACCTATTCTTTATTTTTAATATTTTCGTTAAAATAATTTCATGATTTTGATCAAAGGGTTTTCATTTTAATCATTACATACCTTTTACATTTCCAGCACTCTCAGACTTGAAATTATAATGTACACAATACTGGCGGACTAAATATTTGATTGTAACTTGCTAAAACTTTATATTATAGACAGTAAAATATTTGAGAAAATATGTTAAAATATGACCCAAAGACATTATCAACTTCGTTTCCCATCGTAAAGTAATTGAAAAGAATATTGTTATAATATTTTTAAAATTAAAAATCAATTTTGGAATTTCCAAAAATTTTCAAACAAATTTCCATACTTTTGCTTTGTAAGAGAGATGTTCATAGTGACATATACACAGGCTTCAAGTCAGCTGATTTTGCGGTGTTCCCACCGTCCTATCTAAACCTATGTAAAAAACAAAACAAAAACAATTTGAATTTGTTTCTTCAGTAGGAAAAAGATTTTTTTATGGAAATTTCCTTTACGTAACGTGAGTCCAACCTAAAAAATGCAGTGGATAATGCAAGATTTAGATTTTTACGTCTTTTATAATCGAGAAAATTTTAAAAAAAAAAACACTTTGTTTCATTTTCAAATGCAAGATGGACCTTAGCGAGACAAATGAGCATCGCGAGGCGCACTCACTTGAAGCCTTTATTATGTTGATTTTATTTTTCTTTTTTTTTAACATCTCTTTTTTTATGAAAAATGTACCCAGACATTTCAATATTATTTACTGCAATGGAAAATAAAGCTGATATCAGAAAATTTAATCAAATGGCTTCATAAACTATAAACTATTATTTGTATAATATATTTGTGCTATTTGTAAGTTCTAGTACTGTTGGTGATTCTTAATATTATTTAAAGTTAAATATTTATAGATACAAGAAATTTTACATCTTGTAATGTTGTAATTTAATGCTTCAAAATCATATATTTAAATTGGCTATTCTTGTATAATATGGCATGTGTATATGGTTTTAAATGTTAACAAAGAGCAGTAGTGTGTAGTAAGTTTGTTTTCTTGCTTTGTAGAAGGAAATTGTCATAGAAGGTTCAGTAGCCAGTCCAATGGAACCAGCTCGTCGTCAGGAGTCTATTGAACTAGCTAATGCACCTTCTATGATGACTCTTTCTTTGTTATCCATGGAAGGAATTGTCATAGAAGGTTCAGTAGCCAGTCCAATGGAACCAGCTTGTCGTCAGGAGTCTATTGAACTAGCTAATGCACCTTCTATGATGACTCTTTCTTTGTTATCCATGGAAGGAATTGTCATAGAAGGTTCAGTAGCCAGTCCAATGGAACCAGCTCGTCGTCAGGAGTCTATTGAACTGGCTACTGAACCTTCTATTATGACTCCTTTTTTGCAAAATAATTTGATTATATTCAAGCATGTCAATGATAGTTACTAAATATATACAACTGTGTACAGATTTTAAGCAGGGTGAATGTATTATGAACATGATTGGTTTATTATTTAACAAGACTAGATGCATTCATAGCCTTCTGAGTTTAAAGTAACAGTTCTTAAAAAAACTGTAAAAAAAAAGAGGTCAATGCATAATTTTTTAACATAAAAAAATTAAAAACACTTTACATATATATATTAAAATATGTAATTTTTTGTTAGTAATATTTGTGTTAAAATTACAACTGTTGGTTTCAAATTTATAGAATTGTCAAGAAAAAAGCATATATATATTAAATTAATTAAAAGTAATTAAGTTTTTTTAGCCTATACAATATTATTTAATTAAATTTAAAATATAAATATTAGTAATTTGTTTAATAAACAAATAATATAAAAAAAAAACATTTCAGCTTCTTTTTAAATCTTAATTAGGTCACATTTGCCAGCAAATAATAGGCAGAATAGAATTGCCTAGTTGGTATATGCAAATGAAATTGCATGAAAATGTCATAAATCCCTTCCAATGTAAGGGAATAAATCTCTGATACAGAGAGAAGACAGTAAAATATTGTAGTCAAACAGGAACTATTCTTAGAGGAAAATATTGTGTCCCTTGTCTGGAATAATGAGCTATCAATCAGGTGAGTTTAATGAAGTATCGACCTCAAAATTTGTTATTGCAAAAATAAATAGAGGGTGCAAAGTTATGCCACTCTGATTTTTTAGAGACCGGGAAGTATTGATAAAAAGTTAAGCCAAGGTCGGGTTTGAACTCACACCCCTTTTAGGTCCTATTTTTTTTTATAAGAGAGGCATCTCTTTCTCTGTATTATCAACAATTTTTTAAAAATAGTTCCCGGTCTCATCTGAAAAAAAATCAGAGTATCATAACTTTACACCTTCTATCCATTTCTGCAATAAAAAAAAAGTTGAGGTTGATACTCCATTACATATTGAACCCTCGTCCGCAATAATGATATATCTGCCTATCATGATCTTGTTGCAATAATGAGCTGTCTGCTATTTCAGATGAATGCAATTATAAGCTGTAAATCAGTATAAAATAAGGCTCATAATAGCGCTCACCTGAAAGAGCAGATAGCTCATTATTGCAATGAGATCATGATAGGCAGATATATCATTATTGCGAACGAGGGACGATCATATACTCCATTATAAGCTGTAAATCAATATAGCTCATTATTGCACTCACTTAATACAGCAGCCAGCTCATTATGTCATTATGGCAAAGACATGTTCTAGCTTAATTGGTAAGGCAGATAGCTCATTATTCCGGACAAGGTACAAATTAAAGATTCCATGATACAAATTCACTATTTTATTCTGCACTATTTTTCCTTGAAAAAAATTCTCTCATAGGAAAAATTTGCTTAATTTTTTTAAGTTTCAAATTTCATGTAAGTAAATTTGATTTATTTTATAATTTACTTTCAAACAATCTATACGGGAAAGTTGTATGCAAAAACAAAAGGAAAAATTGTATCAGGTAATAACAGCTTAGAACAAAATTAAATTATTTTTCCATGCATTAATTAAAAGGGGAGAACAATAAAATTGCAAGTTAAATTTTTTAACAATTTCCGCTTGAAAATGTGGGAAATCTTTTTAAAAATAATTTTTAAATTTTATTAGGTAGCAGGTAACTTAAGAAAATAATAATAAATACATACTTCCTTTAAAAAAATATGCTATTTTTTTATAGTTTCTGAACTTTACATCTGAATAATTTGATTTCATTAATGCAGTAAAAACAACAATGGAGTATCTAGCTCAATTTTTTTTTATTGCAGAAATGGATAGAGGGTGCAAAGTTATGCTACCTTGATTTTTTTCAGTTTTTTTTTTTACAGCCCTGGAAGTATTTTTAAAAAATTATTAAAAGTCCTTTTTGTGACGTCACGAGGCGGCAAGTCCTATCTTTTCTTAAGGAGAGACGCCGCGTGACGTCACGAAAAGGACTTTCAATAATTTTTTAAAAATAGTTCCCGGTCTGTAAAAAATCTGAAAAAAATCAGCGTAGTATAACTTTGCACCCATCCATTTATGCATTAAAAAAAAAAAAAAAAAAAAAAAAAAATGAGGTCGACACTCCATTCATTGTCTATAAGCTAATATTTGAAGGATCCTAGAAAAGTTTAATCCAGTTTAACTACGATTTACAATACGGTGGTAAAAACTTTGGTACATACACTACATTATATTAGTACATACCACAAGTTGAATCTCAATTAAATTGAGGTCATTCTTGATAAAATGTTTACGGCAGAATAAGTTATTAACATTAAAAACACAATCAATTTTTAGATACATACATTTGCTGTTTTGTCAGGTTGGTAGCGTTTTCTCTCTAATTTTAGGGAAAATATTAAATCTACTATTTTATTTTAAATTTTAAACATTAAAGTGTTATTTTTTGTTAGCATTAAAAGTAGATAATTAGTGATAATTAAGATGATTTTTACAAGTCACAGCAATTTTATACATCATTAGTTTAAATTTGCAGCATAATTTGATAGAAAATACGAAGAAGGAAAAAAATCATTACAATTCACATTAGCCTTTTTAAGGCGACACATTCTTCAGATTTTGTCACATTCTCATTTTTTTAATTCTACAATACACAATAAGACAGCATTCTCAAGTGTTAGCTACAATACATAGCAAAAATTTTACAATTTCATCAAATATATATCATATCATATCTGTGTATTGCCTAATACAGTAAATCACTGCAGTCTTTAGTAATTTCATTTTAAACACAATTCAAGAATAAATTTTGTGTAAAAATTACAGTATAAATTAAGCATTTCTAACTTGTCCAATGTTAAAAAAATCAATACAATAAACAGTATTAACTTTTTTATAAATCAAATTTTTACTTGAAAGCTTTGCAATACATAAATAGTGGGATACGCGCAGTTGGTATAGTGTCCCACTATATAATATGAACGCTATTGTACATTAAGCAATTAAGAACAATGGACAACATTGTATGAGAAAATTTTATTGCAGAAATGAATGGAGGGTACCAAATTATGCTACTCTGAATTTTTTCAGATTTTTTTTAGACCTAGAACTATTTTTAAATAATTATTGAAAGTTTGGCCACGCCCCGTGGAAACGTCAATAGGCGTCCAGTCTCTATCCTTTTTATTAAGGATTCAGGGGTGCCAACTGAAATAACAGGACTTTCAATAATTATTTAAAAATAATTCCGAGTCTCAAAAAAATCTGAAAAAATTCAGAGTAGCATAATTTGGTACCCTCTATTCATTTCTGCAATAAAATTTGTTCATACAATGTATGTTGTCCATACAGGAGAACAAATTTGTAGATGAATAGAGCATTAAAAATATGCATTAACGTGATTTTTTTTTTTACACATAATCGTCGTGATAAGGCCTTAATATATGATAGATTTTGTCTAAATATCCGATCTCAAAAAGTTATCCTATTGATGTCAGATATTTAGCAAAAATTGATCAAGTTGACATAGATATTAAGACATACCAAACATCAATTTATTTAAACATTTAAACAAAAATAAAATAAGAAAATACTCTTAGACTCATAAAAATATCAATCATAAAACTTAATTTATCAATTATATAATTCATGTCAATCTACACATTATAATTAAGGGTAAGGTAACATGCATCAGCTGATCGATGTAGTTCCATTTTATTAACGTGTAAACCTTAGCAGATATACAAAAATTCTGAAATTTTTTGAAGAGACAGATTTTATTACCTAAAAGCCACATAAAAATGGATCCAAATTTTTTTAATTATTATTTTTATTTTATTTTTAGTTTGGCTTTCCATGGGAAAGCAATGTGATAAAGATTTAAAAAAATAATAATGATAATAATAATTAAAAAATATCGGGTAGATGAAATCTTTGAAATTTTTTCTATGACTTTTAGGTACTAAAACCTGTCCTTAAAAAAAAATTCAGAATTTTTGTGTACCTGCCAAGCTAAGGTTTACATGTTAATCAAATGGAACTACGTCGATCATCTGATCCGTGTTACCCCTTAACTTCTTTCTGAAAAGAATTAGAAAAATACATTAATATTAATAATTTTTCATAATTATGATCTATTAATTTACAAAATAAAAAGTCATAAAAATTCCTGTAAATGAAGGACAAGTTAATTACGCTGCATGTTCGTACGGGAAGACTTGCGTGACTTTCCCCACCCCTTTCGTCCTACCCTCTCTGAAAAGAAGCCTCTGCCCCAGAGAAATGTGTTCAGGGTGTCGTACGAACCGGAACATGACCGACGCTCTCTCGTTGGTGTGAATTCCTGCGGCCGCCATGATGCCGACGACAATGGCAGTTTGACGGATGTTGCCGAGGTGTACCGTACATTGGAATCCTTCGTGGATTGCCGTGGCGTGGTAAAGTACCTGGACCATCGCCTGAAAGAAACGAGTGTTAACGATTGGTGAATTGGAACCTTTTGTGGATGGAGACTTCAAGTGTTCCCCGGCGGGAAAATTTTCTACATAAGCCACCAACTTTAAAAATTTAAATTTTTTCTCAGTAATTATTAATATTCAAATTAAGGAAAATAAACCATTTAGGTTGTGCTAATCTTATTAAAAGAAAAGGATAGGAATAACCAGCAAGGCCTTACCGATCGAAAGAGTCACAGCAGGTGGAAATTCTTGCGGTCACAGAGGTTCACTCGAAAGTTTTTACATTTTTTTATAAAAAAAAATTTTTTTATCATTTTTTTTACATCAAAAAATGTAAAAACTTTCGAGTGAACCTCTGTGACCGCAAGAATTTCCACCTGCTGTGACTCTTTCGATCGGTAAGGCCTTGCTGGTTATTCCTATCCTTTTCTTTTAATAAGATCAGTAATTATTAAAGCTATTAATTTGAAAACATCTCCTACCCCTCCATTTAGGGTTCTTCTGGGAGCACCACAAAATCAGTTGACTTGAAGTCTCCATTGGCATTTTGTCCCACGTCCAGAATAATGAGATATCTGTTATACCAGATGAATACAACAATAAGATTTACAGCTCTTACCTGATAAAGAACATAGCTCATTATTGCACTTGAAATCATGGTAGGCAGATAGCTCATTATTTTGGATGAGGAACAATCCAATCTTATTATTTTGTGAAAGTATTCAACATAGAAGATTCAGTAGTCAGTCCAATGGAACCAGCTCGTCGTCAGGAGTCTATTGAACTGGCTACTGAAGCTTCTATGATGACTCTTTCTTTGTTATCCATGGAAGGAATTGTCATAGAAGGTTCAGTAGCCAGTCCAATGGAACCAGCTCGTCGTCAGGAGTCTACTGAACTGGCTACTGAACCTTCTACGAGGACTCCTTCCACAATAAACAATAATGTCCTAAAACGTCCCCGTGCGTCCTCACCTGGAAGAAGAAGCAGCAGTCGTGCGTCTCATGCGGACTCAGCAGGAACATTCCCTTCCTCAGTCCCGGAACTTCCGGATGTAAAGCCAGACTTGCGGACTGACTAGCTCGAACCACGCGGCACGCTGCTTTGTTGCGATGCACCGACTGGACTTGTACCGGACGGTATGAACCATCATCCATTGGACCTGCACATATGTTAGTCTTATTAGAGCAGGTACCATATTTATTTATGAAATTAAAAATTAATTATGTATCGTCGCCTCAGAATTTATTTATTTACTACTGTATTTCATCCATAAATACATAATAATAAGTACAGTACAAGAGAACAGGAATTAGGGTGAGGATAGCACGCAAAATACAAATATTAAGGTGCTAACACACAAAAAGTGGAAACTATTCTTTAAAATGCAAATTACGTAACTACAACAACAAATGAAGGAACTTTGATTTTTATGATTTTTATGTTCTAGTGAGATAAGGTTTAAACTTGCACCATTTTTTTTTTTTTTTTTTTTTTTTTTTTTTTTTTTGTAGTTACATGATTTGCATTCTTAGGTGACAGTATGGAGTCCAAAGAGTCCAATTTATAGGCCAATTTATTCATTAAAGACACTCCATAAAATTTGTAGTTAGCAAATTATAACACAAAATAAAATACAAATTATGGATTCAATAGACTTATTTAAAGTTGCTTTTTTTTATATTTCCACAACCTTTAAATTAAATGGAAAAATTATTTAAAAAAGTTTATAACAAATTATCACTTTCTTTATACAAGATTCGAAAGTGTTTTCAAATGAAATTCAAAAAAATTTGTGCTATTATTCAGTATCAACAGATGGATGTGACATATTTAGAAATTATTTTAATTATTAAAAAAACAAAACAAGACAGAAAATAAAACATTGGTCTTTCTTTACTTATGAAAAAATAAAAAATGAAACGAATAAAAAATTGATGCCTTAATAACAGTGGCAAGTAATTGGTGTAATTTTATGATCTCTCCCTTTTTATTAGTTATTATCCAGGATGCAAGAAATCATCATAGAAGATTCAGTAGCCAGTCCAATGACACCAGCTCGCAGTTAGCAGTCCGTTGAACTGGCTACTGAACCTTCTATGATGACTCTTTCTTTGTTATCATGGAAGGAATTGTCATAGAAGGTTCAGTAGCCAGTCCAATGGAATCAGCTCGTCGTCAGGAGTCTATTGAACTGGCTACTGAACCTTTTACATTAGAAAAAATTTCCCAAACTCTCCCCACTGTTAAGCAAAGCTAGAAAATAACTCACCTATGAGAAGGTTCATCCCCTCTGCGACCACCCCCTGTGCCAGCAGCCCTCCCACCACCACCCCCACCTCAGGTACTCGGAAAGTCTCGTCCACTTGGAACTGGCACGACTCCTGCAAACATTTCAGGGTTAACACACATTGAAGAAACATGTATTACTGTACTTCTTTACATGCGGAGGCGTAATGGACAATTTGCATCAAATTTTTTTACTAGCTCAATCGAAAGAGGAGGTTAAAAAATACACCTATGAATTTTATAATATTTTTATTTGTACTGCATCCTGCCGAAAATAGAGATGTAAAGAGGTCACGTGACCTGGAGGCAGCGCCCGTGATGCCTGTGACGTCATTGAACTGTCTGGTCAAGCAAACGATCGTCTATATAACGCTTGTAAGCAATAAATTAATTATTGCTTGTTTCCATAGCAACTTGGTTGTTTAGAAGCGTTATAAAGTTGATAGTTCGTTTGTTCAATGACGTCATAGGCATCACGGGCGCCATCTCCAGGTCACGTGACCTCTTTATATCTCTATTTTACCCATGATGCAGTACAGATAAAAATCTTATAAAATTCATATGTGTATTTTTCAACCTCCTCTTTCGATTGAGCTAGTAAAAAAAATGATGCAAATTGTCCATTATGAAATAAAAGATTGCTTAATTATTTAAATAATTGACGTGCATCCCCATCCGATTTTGAATACAGTAAAAACTCATTAGTATCCAACTTGACGTTACATAAAACTTGATTTTGAGTAAAGGAGATTGAGGTCCCATAAAAAATAATTAGCATTGAAGGTGTAGGAAAAACTTGATATAAGGTACATTGAAACGGGGGCTACACTTTTAGCTACATTATTGTCTATAACTTGAAAAGTAAATTTTTCTTGGTCATTATAAAAATACTTGCTGGTAGGGCTCAGTTAGCACTATTGAAAGACATGAAAGCTGTTTTATTGACCTAAAGCATGTCCTTGTGAAAAAAATTATTAAGGCTGATCAAAGTTACCCCGCCAACGGGGCTACATTGATCAGACTTTATAACATGTACAATTCTTGCTTATTTTGTATAATAAAACATAAAATAAAGAAGGTAAATAGTGAAGTGCAACAATATTTTTTTTTTTAATTTTATTGAGTCAATGAAAAGGAAACAGCATTAATAACATTTAATTACTACACATGGGAATTTAATTTTGAAATATGAAAGCTAGAAAATTTTAAGACGGCTTCGTCTTTATTGATTTCTTAAATTTATAATGAAATTCAAAATCAAATAATTCAGCATGTTAATTGGTAGGACTGTATTCTTATTTTCATGAATAAAAACTATTAAAAAAAATATATATAAGACCCTGTCAGCGCTGGGTCAATGTCAAGAGTCATCACTCTCACTTGACTAGCCGAGTCAGAGTTATCTCCTTCTGAGTGAATCTAATTTCTTGGGTCCCTTGACTTAACGTAATAACAAGTTTTTACTGTAGTATAGTACGTACGAGTTGAACAGTATGTACATATTAACTGAGGTCAATCGTTAAAGGGACATGGGACAATGCAATAATGGATGCTTAAAAAGTTTCTGTAAGATATGTTAATGCGAGAAATGAGTAAATTTCCGTTTTCGGAACATCCCCCAAATTTATAAAAATTAATTAAATATAGACAGCCACCAGGTCAATTGCACAGGCAACATCGCACAGAGTACGGCTGGGCGGGAGGAGGGGCGAGTGAGTTCCATGGGAAAAAGGCAACGATGTTGACTTCTGTGATTGCTGACGTCAGCAATCCACACTTGAAGGTGTACCAAAGTGAATACTTTTTTTTACATATTCGTATCAGCGGCTGCTGCAGGCGCGCACCAACTTGAATCAACGAAAGGCTTTTGAACTCACTTTTCAAACTAAATAATTAATTGTAAAATAACTAGGCATCATACGAAAATATTGAGACACAGGGATATTAGAATAATTCTTAGCTGCCCGAACATGTAAAAAAAGTATTCACTTTAGTACCCCTTTAAGTTACTCGCGACCGGCTTACCCTGGGGAACTCGCCACCGTACGGCATGTATTCATACTCAGTTAGTGGGTAACTTTTAAATAAAAAAAAACTTATTTTTATTGTCCCCTGTCCCTTTAACTGAGGTCAATCGTTAACTGAGAATACACTGACCTGTTCTAATCTGTCTCGTTCCTTTGCGGACACACCAGGTGGCAGCACAAACAAGAAGCTTCTCAGAAGATCAAGTCCCTCCCCAGAAACGGAGGAGACGCAGAAGATCGGCACCACAGAATGGACCACCTTGGAGGAGGCGTTGGCGGCCGTCATAACGTCATCAGGTCCTCGTACCTGAAACACAAGGTTTTAGCTTGATTTCCAGGGAAGGAGTTATCGTAGAAGGTTCAGTGGCCAGTCCAATGGAACCAGCTCGTTTTCAGGGGTCTATTAAACTGGCTACTGAACCTTCTATGATAGTTCTTTGTTATCCATGAAAGGATCGAGTTATACAGAAAGTTTAGTAGCCAGTCCAATGGAACCAGGGGGGTGTTCAAATACTACCAATTAACAGTTTACATAAAGTTACGCAAGACGTAAGCATAGGAAATACATGTTAAGGTAGAGATAATACGGATCAGCTGGCCCAATGCTAAAAAAATTCCATTCATAAAAATTATGAAAAAAATTTAAAAGTGTTCTCCTCTACATCCCCTATCAGTAGGTAAAATATCAGGTATACAAAAACGAGCTATTTTTCGAGTTATTAATTTTTAAAGTTGACTAATTTAACATGGAGAAATGGAATGGAATGGGGATTTTTTTCATAATTTTTATGAATGGGATTTTTTTAGCATTGGGCCAGCTGATCCGTATTATCTCTACTTTAATTTCTTACGTACCTTTACGAAAATTCTTAATTGGCGGTACTTAAAGGCATACAGGCCTCAAATTACAAATTAGACAGTCACCAAGTGGGTTTAGAGTGTATAATCAACATTCGCATCATTTTTTTCCACGCGTGATGCATCTGTGCAAAGTCGCAGTTCAAAGTAAGAAATTTAGTCCTTGATGACGTCATGAAGTCCTTGATGACGTCACAACTCAATGCTAATCGGTGCTAGCTGTGAGTTGTGACGTCAGCAAGGACTTTCTTTACAGCACGACTTCGCACAGACGCACCGCGCGCAGGTAAAAATAATACGAATGTTGATTATAAACTTGAGCAACACTTAATGTCTGTCTAATTTGTAATTTGAGGCCTGTATACCTTTAAACACCCCCCTGCTATTAAACTACTACCCTTCACTTAACCTTCTACAATGATTTTTTTTTATTCATAAAGCAGTCATCATAGAAGGTTCAGTAGCCAGTTTAATAGACTCCTGATAATAAGCTGGTTCCATTGGACTGGCTACTGAAGCCGTTTTGACAATTCCTTCTAAGGACAACACAGAAAAAATTATGATGCAAGGACCAAGGATTTTGTATGTATGGATAGGTGATGGTACTGCCGTCTGTGAGGCACAGTCGTGAGGAGGAATTGGGTGGCGGTTACAACAGTAACCAATGGGATGTCCGCCATCTTACGTTGGGGAACTTCCATACATTTACAATGCAGATGGTTGCGCTCGGTCGCCATCTTACGTTGGAGATTTGCCTCAGTAGCTCCAATGCTATTGGTATAAAGATAACCTATCCATACATACAAAATCCTTGGCAAGGACTCATAGCCAATTCAATGGACTTTTCAAGATGAGCTCGTAACATCTTATTAATTTGTATATAGTAGTACTCGGAGGGCAATTTGTAGACGGCCGAGGTAATAATGCTGCTGGCTTACCCCGTAAAGGGATATGGCGTCATGTTATGTATGTATATAATAGTATGTATATAATATACTGTACATATTATGTATGTATTGTAAGTATTAACTACTCCTTCTTGACCTTATTGTCATCATCATCATCATCATCATCATCATCATCATCATCATCATCATGTGTCCTATTAACCTCAACAGATATAGCTAGAACAATACTTGATATATTGATTCTTAATAAAAATAATGGATTAAATAAAGATTTTTGGCTACTTCTGGATCAATTAAGGTACCTCTGAATCACCAGAACATTGACTAAAAGCCACCGAAATTTGGACTGACTGACAAGTTACACTCACCAGCAAGGGTACCCTCCTGAGTCCGTGTGGGGCAGACGAGAGGGCAGAGTCGAGAGCTTCTAAGGTGGCCTGCACCCTGGCTGCTCCCAGGTCTATCTTGGTGAGGATTACGAACAAAGGGACGTCCAGCGCCAGGGCAAGTCCAAGGTGCTCCAAAGCCATGTCCCCCATGCCTCCTCCAGCACTGACAACCTGGAAGACATGTCACAGGTTAGTTGTTGTTTAACATAGAGGGTTCAGTGGCCAGTTAAATAGACAAGCTGATTTGTTTAAAAGAGGGGAACGGCTTCAGCTTTTTTATTTTTAATGTTTTATAAATAATGTCAAACTTATTTATGCATTAAAAAAATATATATATATATATATTATATATATTTTCACCACCCACCGCCTTCCACCAGTTCAGCAGTTGACATTTAAAAAGTGCGCCAAAGAAAATTTGGGCTTATGACGTCAAGCACCATGATAGGTCAAGCGCAACCAATCGTTGATCTTGACGTCATAAACCCTAATTTTCTTTGGCGTGCTTTTTGAACGTAAACTGCTGAACTGGTGGAAAGCGGAGGGTGATGACTATTTTTTTGGTGCCTAAGTAAGGTTTGACATTATTTATAAAATGTTAAGAATATAAAAGCTGAAGCAGTTCCCCCCTTTAAAACAATCACTGAATATTCTAAGACAATTCCTTTCATGAAAATTTCCATTTTCAGTATTTTCTCTAAAAATAAAAATTACCCTTATACCAAAAAAAAATTTTGAAGAGAGAAATCAATATAGAAGGTGCCTGTTTAATAGTTCTTTTTACTGGCTTTATTAGACTGGCTACTAGAGGTATCAATAGTTGTTCTTCATTATTTTTTTTTGCTTTCTTTTCCCCCTCTTCCTTTTCTCCCTTAGTAAAAACACCACCATGGAGAATAATGAATAGTTAAGCCCGGCCCGCAGTCTCATGCAGACTGAGCACTACCGAACATAGATCAGAAAACCATATTTTATAAATATTTTTTTCTTTTGCTTTCAACTGAACCCTGTTGTAGAGTACTGGCCACAATTAAGTGACTGAATTTAACCTCCCGGCTCTTCGTATTCGTAGACCCTACTTTTGTGAGTCCCTTCCAAACCGGGGCGGCCATGGCCTAAGCAATCCATCCCAGCATTTGCCTGGTTGTGACTGAGGAAACCATGGAAACCTCAGTCAGGTTGGTCGGCAATTGATGAAGGATGCCATCAATCACCCCCCGGACGTACGAGTGGGTGTTCTTTCGCAACTGCCACTTGTGAAAAGTTTGGCGGTGCCTGGGATCGAACACATGACCATCCAATTACGAATCAGAGGCACATACCACTGCGTCAAGTGCCCGGTTGAAAACCATCGGAAGAAAACCATATGAATATGACAGTCCTTGTGTGACATCCTCTCACCAGCATCACGTGGTGGGGAGAGTACCCGGTGAGGCCCAGGACGGTGGTCTTGAGGTACTTGTGGTGACCAGCAAGGTCAAGGAAGGTCAACAGCTTGGTAGAGCTCTCGCAGATGGTCTCGTGTGTCACCAGCTCTCGGTAGTTCAGTACGCTGCCCTGTGGACAATAAGGTGATGATTAGGTGTCAGTCAGGTATAGACTAGGAGGTGAGATTGAACTTTGAAAGTGGTTGGTTAGTTACCAACGGCGGAACTTGTTTTTTCAACATTGTTTGAGGCGCCGCAGATCAAACGGTTTTATATCCAAGCCCAACTGGAATTTAATTTTTAAGCCTCAGCTACATCAAGAAAAAATTTTTTAGACCACTTTTGAACCTGGATTTGGATACTTGTCTTTTCAAATCCAGGTTCAAAAGTTGTCTGAAAATTTTTTTTTCTTGATTTGGCTGAGGCTTAAAAACTAAACTCCAGTTGGGCTTGGATATAAAACCGTTTGATCCGCGGCGCCTTGTTTACAGTGCTCTCTCTGGCTCAGTCTGCACGCCAGATAATTAAGTACCGTTTCTAAGTGGGGCACGTATGTTGTTTGCACAACATTTCGCAGTCTTAATCACTATAGCGGAGTATAGACAGACATAAGCTGCTTTCCTCCTACCAACTCCCTAAACTAGTAGTCAGTCACACCCAATTCTAAGTCACGAAAAGTCTGCCGTGTTCAGGATTTGAACCGGGGAACTCTCGGACAAGAGTCAGGCGCTCTAACCACTACACCATAGAGGTGGCTGGTAGTGGGAGAATTAGGACGGAAAATTTAATATTTAAGGACTATTTTTTTCTACATCTGCTCTGTAGTGTAGTGGTTAGAGCACTTGTGACTTAGGTCCGAGAGGTCCCCGGTTCAATTCCCGAACACGGCAGACTTTTCGTGACTTAAGATGGGTGTAACTGATTACTAAATGATGGAGTTGGTAGAAGGAAGGCAGCTTACGACTGTCTATATTCTGCTACCCTGCAGTCTTGTACTACCACTGCAGGCTGCACAGATCTGGTAGTAGGAGCCCAGAAGAGTGCAGGAAAAAGTTCTGGGAGCCTGGTAAGCTCCAGCATAGTCGCAAGATAACTCTTACTGGAAAGGCTAAATAATATTGGCCTGGCCACTCCCAAAAGGGTAAAATGGGTCAAGGATATTAACTTTTTTTATTATTTTTTTTTTTTCAACTTTCGACAGTTTTTCCAACTAAGCCAGCAGCCTATACCGATAACCAATTTAGAACAGCTAATAAAATTTGCTACTAAAACATCAACTCACCCTGGAGTCAAAGCCAAGGATCTCGTGGGAGATGGAAGAGGTCCTCCCAGACTGGACTTCGTGAAGATGTCTGAACATGTTGAGTCTCGCCCTCCCCCGTCCGTTGTCCAGCTGACCTTGCGTCAACACCCCCAGGAGAGTCGACTTGCCAGCGTCCGCACTACCCACCACGGCCACACGAACCTCGATGCTATGTTGGTCATCGGGAACCTAAAAAGATGGGGGATTAGGAAGGAGTTATAATAGAAGGTTCCAGGGATGGATTAGGAAGGAATTGTCTTAGAAGGTTCAGTAGCCAGTCCAATGGAACCAGCTCGTCGTCAGGAGTCTATTGAGCTGGCTACTGAACCTTCTATATTAACTCCTTCCATGTTTTCTTAAAATCACTCACCTTTCTAACCAGGACCTCCGCCACCTTCCTCTGAGGCTCGTGGTCCTGCTCTGCTGGTGAGGTCACCACCCTCTCCCTCAGAACGGTGGTGGTGGCTCCCAACTTGAGGGCCATCTGCTGCAACGTCTGCAAGGACGCCCGAAGTTCGGGTGCGGACAGTCCCGTGAGAACCCCGCTGTCCTCCACTCCGATCTCGTAGATCGCTTCTCCCTGGCCCTCCCGTAGTCGCCATTTCATCTACAAGTCAGGTCATCAATATTAAGGTATAATATTCAGGGTAGTTTTTAGGGTCTCTATTTTATTACATCATGAAAACAATCATTGTAGAAGGTTCAGTAGCCAGTCCAATGGAACCAGCTCGTCGTCAGGAGTCTATTGAACTGGCTACTGAACCTTCTATGATGACTCTTTCTTTGTTATCCATGGAAGGAATTGTCATAGAAGGTTCAGTAGCCAGTCCAATGGAACCAGCTCGTCGTCAGGAGTCTATTGAACTGGCTACTGAACCTTCTATGATGACTCTTTCTTTGTTATCCATGGAAGGAATTGTCATAGAAGGTTCAGTAGCCAGTCCAATGGAACCAGCTCGTCGTCAGGAGTCCATTGAATTGGTTACTGAACCTTCTATGATGATTTCTTCTATAGACATTTATAAAAGGTGAATATACAACACAAGGCAAATTATTATTTACTGTACTAAATTTTTTTTAAGCACTATTATGTTTTGACCGTTTTGATTAAATTATGTAGAATGCTGTGTGTCATTGAATCAGCTAAAAATCAATCAATGAATAAATCAATCGTGAGTGTAGGTATTGGTAAATAAAGCAACATTTTATTAATTTAAGGGAGTAGAGAAAATCAGCATTGCCATCTAAGTTGACGTAGTGTCACCACAAATTATGAAAGGCTGAGGGGAAGAGCCAAGAAAAATTCACAGTCAGACAACTAAATACTGTATGTAACTCAACCTGGAAGGAACAAGCAAGTGTTAAAGTATGGGGAGATCTAGTATTTAAATAAGCCAGAACTCACAATATTAATAGACTCACAGACACTGCTAAATTCAGACTAGACACAGGCCATGACTATCTTGGATGCTACCAGAAGAGATTTAGAATTCAGGATAGTGACATTTGTAAATTATGTAAAAATGAACCTCAAGACAGGGGGCATCTGTTTAGATGCTCTGCATTATCTACGGAACTTGACTTGTTGCCTGGCAACATGAAGAGGGAAGGAATCTCTTCTTTATTGGCTTACTAGAAGTAAAATGGTTTAATAGCCAACACGTGGGCATAAGAAAAGAAGAAGAACAGACAGTCAGACATAAATCTCATTGCCTCATTTATCTAAAAGACAATACATTCCACGTACCTGTGTTACGAGGTGTTCAAACCTCTGTCTGGAAGGGTTGACAAGTTTCAACTTGTATTCGACGTTTCCCAGCTGAGGCTCCGGTGGCAGCTGGTCTGTGAAGGAGAGTTCATCTCGAGACATCAGCTCCTCGCGAGCCAGGAACTCGGGGGTGTCACGACAGGACATGGTGAAGTCCGAGCCACCTTCCCAGCTGCCACATCCCTCGTCGGAGCTGGAGCCAGGGTCAAACAGACCCAGAAACGACTCCATCCTGAGGACAGGTTAAGGGTTAATGTCAGGATACGTTTGAACATAAAACAATAGAGGCTTCAAGTGCTCCCCGGAGGGAAAAAAATTCCAAAAGCCTTCTCGTTGAAAAATTTGAATTTTGAATCTTTTCTCTGTAACTAGTATAGCTATTGATTTGAAAACGTCACCTACCCAACCATTCAGGGGTCTTCTGATAATGAATCAAAAGCTTATGTTCCTCTAAAATAATTTCTTTAATGACAAAAAAGCATTTTTTTTTAAAGATAATGTTGCCTCAGAATATAAGTGTCATATTTTATTTTCTTTATTCGAAAACTTTTTCGGTTGTACAAGACAACATAATAAATGTTCATGTCAAATAAACTTAATATTAACAAAAATACATAACAATAACATCAAAACAAAATACATTCATGACTTTTTAAATATAACAAAGAAAAAAAAATAAGTATAAAAAAAAAATGAACCATAGTATTAATAAAAAATATCAAAACAAGCTTTCAAATTATAAGGATACAATACTCTCAGGCAATTTATTGCTCTCAAAAGTTTTAACTGAATAGAACTCTTTACTTATAAGGATATTTTTTAGCTTCTTTCGGAACAATTTACAATCATTTATATCTTTTAGGCATTTTGGCAGAAATTCATATATTTTGGCCGTTTGATACATTGCACAGGATTTGTATAAATTAGAATTCAACTTTCTGTCACAACATTGGACTTATTCCTGGTATTGTAATTATGAAAATTATCATTCTGCAAATATAGATACACCACGATGTTTTGATGCTATTATAGACCTTTATGCATATGTGGCATAAGGCCTATAATCGCAACAAAACATCGTGGTTTGTACGACACTTTTATTCTGAGACGACTATATATAAATTATATTATTACTTTTGCTGAAATTTTCAGAGTGATTTACACGCAGGAAATAAAAAATACGAGACCATTAAAGTTACGATAATTATAAATGTATTAATTTTAATTTAATTAAAATGCCTGGAATACTTGGAATACAATTTCGCAAGAAAATAATCACTTAACTTTTCGTTTATAATCGCCATTAAAGACAACAAAAATCAGACTATAATAAAAAATTGACAATATGTGCAGGAACTCGTAAAATTTTATTTTTTTTTTATTTTAACGTTCTTCTATTAAAACAATTACTATACACACCTCCAATTTAATTTTAATGTCATCAATGACGAAGTATAAATAAACTTGATTACGAAAATTTGTTACGTCAAATTTTATCATTGCAAATTTTATCTAAGCATGCACGAATTTTACTGTAAAAAATTATGTACTTATTATCTGTGGTATACCCTCTCTCTATACGATAACAACATGTTAAGGGCATTGGGTGTAGCACCGGTAGTTGATGGCAACACTGACGTATCTTCACTATGTTAATTTTTTATCATTGCTCCTCGGAGTAATTTTTATGCTAGAGCTAAGCTGATTACTGTAATATCAAGATAATTAGTAGCCCAAGTGCACAATTTGGCTAAATAAAGCCTGATTTAAAGAAAAGTATTTTTTTTTTTTTATATTTTAGAAAAATGCATGTAAATTTAAAAAGTTACTAAAAAAATACTTTTATTTATGTGCACTTGGGCTACTAAATATCTTTATACTACAGCAATCAGCTTAGCTCTAGCATAAAAATTACTCCGAGGAGCAAGGATAAAAAATTAAAATGGTGAAGATACGTCAGTGTTGCCAACTACCGGTGCTACACCCAATGCCCTTAATCAAAGGACTCTACAAAGGCGATACTGATGTAAAGAGTTTTGTGTTATAAGCCACAGCAAAAATTACATAAAGAAGGGTTACATATAGAATAAAAAGAGTTATGAATATTACTGCTATTATTATATATACTTTTCATATTATATTAGTATTATAATTATAATATTGCATCCGCGATCATGGCACTTATATCGTTAGGCCATGACCACTCGTATAATTATAATATATGCCAGTAGTTATTTTTATATCTACAGTATACTACTAGTAGTTGTTAATTAAGTTTGAATGCTTGCATCATAAGCATAAAATGTATTTCAATTTGTAATCATTGCAAAAATTCAGCAAATAAATAAATATATTATGTAGAGTAAATTATATAATATATATATATATATATATATATATATATATATATATATATATATATATATATATATATATATATATATATATATATATATATATGAAGAATATGAAGATAAATCAAGTATTTTTTTCTCCGTTTTTTTTAAAAATTATCTTTCATTTCTGCAATTAAATTAAAATGTTATATTTAAAATTAAAAATTTGTATACAAAACATGTTTTCCGTCAAATATAATCAACAAACATTAACAACAATCGCACACGACAACAGCATTTCAATTAACTAAAAGGACGCTATAGGAAGGCGATAGTAGGTCGATGACCCAACACTGACCTATATAAAAACAGCTGATTGTAGCACAGCTGTAGCCTTTCACTTTAACTATAGCAAGAGTTGCACAAAGAGTTAATATATTGAGTGTTGCAATTTTATTAGTCTCAACGCTTTTTATATAATATAGATGTGCAATCACTGCACGACTATAGCTCGATAATTGACTCTCATTTTCACGTGAAAATTATTTAGGTCGAGGATTAAAGCCTTTAATGATATAACGTATAGAACTTAAGGTAGAGATAATACGCCCAATGTTAATAAAAATCCCATTCATGAAAATTATGAAAAAAAAAAAAATTAAAATGTTCTCCTTTACATACCTTATCAGTAGGTAAAATATAAAGTACTGTACACAAAAACAAGCTAGTTTTCGAGTTATTAATTTTTAAAGTTAACTAATTTAACATGCATGGAGAAATGGAACTTCCATGTTAAATTAGTCAACTTTAAAAATTGTAACTCAAAAACTGGCTGATATTTTACTCACTGATAAGGTATGTTAAGGAGAACATTTTAAATATTTTTCATAATTTTTATGAATGGGATTTTTATTAACATTGGGCGTGTTATCTCTACCGTAAATAACAAAGTAATAAATAACATTAACGATAAATAATTTACATAAAAGTTTAACAGCAAAATCAGTGCAATTGTTGGAAAGTATCTGGAATTTTGTAAGAAAATAAGCAAAAATTATAAATATTGCAAAATGAAAAATTAGAAATTTTTCATACTAAAATATACAATGTAAATTCAATTATAAATACAGTAATGAATACATTAAATTACCATTTTCTCATCGCAAATTTCAAATTACAATTCAATTCGCAAATTGATAAATTCCTAAACAGTAATACTTCAATGAAATCGTCCCTCGTCCGCAATAATGAGCTATCTGCCTTCCAAAATTCAAATGCAATAATGAGCTGTCTGCTTTTCCTTTCACATTAAAATTGCATTCACCTGATAAAGCAGGCAGCTCATTATTGCATTTGAATTTTGGTACGCAGATAGCTCATTATTGCGGACGGTTACATTAATTTATAATACATACTTTGCCTTTTAATCAAAATTAAGAAATAAAAACCTTGATAACACTTAAAAATAAGCGAAAATAAGCTAAAAAAATACTCAAATTCACCACTTTTTTTCTTTGAAATCACAAAAACACATCAAATCACTAAAATCTACTTAAAAATGACAAAAACCGACCTTAAAATCGAGAAACTGCTTCAGAAAATGTGAACCATATGGAAGTAACAGAAAACGAAAGTGAACTGTTGAATAACTTTCACTTATTTGAAGTTTGGTAAGCGCTCAGATGTTCTCGACTGTGTGGCTTCTCACAGACAACTGACGTAACAAGGACGAGGTAAAGAGCTCAGAGCTAAATATAATGTCCTTTAGCTTGCAAGATCAAGGATTGGCAAATAATAACAATCGTGTTTACACTATGCAATTGTTATAGCAATATTGTGTAATTAAAAATGGGGTACGGGTATATTTTAAGGATATTTACGATTACATATACACCGCTTATTTATTTTATTTCCGTTTCAATAAGTCTGTTCGTAAATACACAATAAAAAATAATCGATTATTTGTGATGAACCTTATGTTCCATGTACAGAAACTACAGAAAGTTCATCACAAATACTCGATTCTTTCTGATTGTGTATTAACGAACAGACCTTTTATTTTGTGTGTATTTCTAAATTTTTAATGCTGTTTAATTTAAAAAAAATGATTTTTTATTTGTAATTTTCATGATTAATTTTTCAATACACTTTTAATTTCATAGAAACTAGAATTCTGCATGCATGCTTATAATAACAAGCTTCTAATTTACCAGAGAGAAAAGAAAATGCTCTCTTTTTTGTGTGTTTTTACTAATAAACTATTTTCACGCTTTCTACAGCAATGTCTTACAGTTTTTTCTTCCTAATTATACAGCATTCACTTTTATTCTAAAAAAAAAAAAAAGCTTTAAAAGTCAAGCATTTGAAACTGTTATTTTCAAATTGTATATATTGAGTATTGGATATATCCAATGGAACAACAGATCTTATATGCTTATACCGAGAAAAATATGCTATTAACTTTACATAAAAGCTTCTATTCTATTTAATATATTATTTTGTGTACATATATTCTTAAATTGGAAATCATACGTTAGATCCTATTAACGCGTGTATTCCAATTTTTAAAAGCTGTATATTTTTTTTTTTTTCTTAATTGCATGGAAATGATGAAAAATTAAAAATGTGAAGTTAAAATTGGCAGAAAACTTCTCATTTTATTTTTAAATTTAATTTAAAAAGCAAAGATAAACACAGCAAGCTACTACAGCGACAAGTAATAATAATTATCTGTAATAAACAGAGCGGTGGAGAACGAATGACCTTGGGAGACGGTTCAAGTTCAACGACTCTTCAATAAAAAATAATCTCAAGATAAGTTATTCTTAAATGCAGGCTTATCTACTGCACTGATTATACAAACAAACGTGATGAAATGTCAAACATTTGACCAATGGCAGCAACACATGATGATATACAGTGAAGTAAATTTGATATTCCTGCCATAAGTAGCCGGAAGTTTGTTATTTTTCTGTTTGTAATTCAGTTTTTAAACTTTACAAAGAGGTGGACAGTAGAATAGAGTATACGCTGACGTATGTGTGGAATTAAAAAAGAAGGCCAAAGGCCAGAAACCCTCTCTATAATACACTTCTGGAGGGAATTATATTGAATGTGCTATATGACTGGAGCAGAGAATTTCAGTTAAAATTCTCTGGACTATAAAAAGTAGTTTTATTATATGTATTACATATTATACATATTGAAGTACTATAATGCTACATTTCTGCATACACATGCAACGATCGATCAGCAATGATACATTAAGGGTAAGATAACGTCGCCAATGTTAAAAAAATTCCCTCACACAAAAATTCTGAAAAAAAAAAAAAAAAACATTAAAATGTTCTCCTCTACAGTAGCTAAAATATCAGGTATACGAATTTGATCTAGTTTTTGAGTTATGAATTTTTAAAGTTGACTAATTTAACATGGAGAAATTCCCATGTTGAAGTAGTCAGCTTTAAAAATTCATAACTCAAAAACTAGATCGAAATTGTAAACCTGATAATTTAGCTACTGATAGGGGGTGTAGAGGAGAACAATTTAAATTTTTTTCAGAATTTTTGTGTGAGGGATTTTTTTTAACATTGGTGGCGTTACCTTACCCTTAATAAAAGGACAGGACCTAATAAAAGGGGTGTGAGTTCAAGCCCAGCCTCGGCAAAACTTTTTAGCAATACTTCTGGCCTCTAAAAAGTTTGTAAAAAATCAAAGTGACATAGATTTACACCCTCTATTAATTTTTGCAATCAAAATTTTGAGGTTGATATTCTATTGTATGACCATAAAATAACACGGTGTGTGAATACAAACAAGCGCGGGGTCTAAACATCGGTACGTGTGCTGGACGTGACCCAAAGTCTATTTTTTCTCCTCGACTAACAAACAGCCATAATTTGTTCAACGGCAAAAACACCACGAAAATAGCACGAACGTACGTGGGCATGAAAATTATATACAAATATTTATTATTATTACATCTCAATATTTTCGATGCTGCGTAGATGATCGTCTTCAAAATTATATATTCAGGCATTGACTATGTACAGTATTTATTATTTTATTTTGTTTATTTTTTTATTCCATCCAAATTATAAAAGAAAAATACAAGTAAAAAGGATGCAGATAACCAGCAAAGCACCAAAGGCACTATTTCACTAATGTGGCTGATACCCTCAACTATAATTAAATTTAACAGCTATGTTAGCTTTTGTCATATGATATACATAATTATAAGGAAATATTTTTTAACATGTTATTATTTTTTAGAGCAGAAAAAAAAACTGATTGTATACTGATGTATAATTTAAAAAAAATATACATGCAGTATTTCTTATTTCATGGAAGTCAAAATATATCTCATAATAATATAATATAAGTAATTAATAGAATAAAAATTTGCTTTATTGCGGTGAGGTTTAGGCAAGCCCATTCTTTAAATTTAATTGAATTTAAAAATTTTGCAGTTGAATTAAGGGTAAGATAGCACGAACAATCGATTGTTGTAGTCCCATTTGATTAACATGTAAACCTTAAGCAACCACATAATAATTCTGAATTTTTTTGAGAGACAGTTCTTGGCACCAAAAAAATATGGAAAATATTTCAAAACAATAGGACGATCCAATTTTTTTAAATTATTTTCTTAGTTTAGGTCTCCATGGGAAAGCCCTATATACTGAAAATTTAAAAAATAAAATTAACAAAATTGGATCGTCCGATTGTTTTGAAACTTTTTCCACATCTTTTTGGTGCTAAGAACTGTCTCTAAAAAAAAAATTCAGAATTATTATGAGGTTGCTAAGGTTTACATGTTAATCAAATGGGACTACCAACAATCGATTGTTCATGTTATCTTACCCTTAAGTAACCGCAAATAATGTTCCTAGCTAGTTCATATTAATTATAAATAATGTACAATCGTTGCCTTGGAAAATTTCCCACTTCCAGTCTTGTTAATCACCATGCCCTGTGTAATTCTTACTGGGCATAGTGATTAACAAGGCTGTAAAGGGAAATTTTCAGAGGCGACGACTGTACATGTATCATAAATATACAAGCTCTCCAGACAATGAACCATGGATAAATTATAGACTATTTCCTCCATGCAATGAACAATATTACAAATATATATTTCAAAATATTCTGTGCCCTTTGCCATTTTTATCGTATATGAATTAACCATTGATTATAGCACCTGTGTTTTTATTATATATAAGAACAAGGTATAGGTAAATTCACCCCCAACCTTGTATAAAAAAATGTTAATATGCCATGTAATTATGGTAACAAAATTACGTTTATTAGTAGCTAGATAAAATCAAGTAGCATAATATACTTAGTATAATTATACACCCTCCTCCATATGGTAAAATTTACCACACCGAGCATGCCAATGAAGTATGGAGTGTATAAAATAATAATGTTTAAAAACAACATTATTATTATTGTAACGTAATGTCCTTGCGACCAAATGCCCGACCTTTTATGCGACAAAATATCCATCTCCCTTAGCAAATCTATTGCATGAATGAATGGAGCATAAAATTGTCATGTTCCTAAAAAAATAAATTTTGATCACGTCCCTTTAAACATTAAAGGGGGCATTCACAAAGCCTTAAGGCCACATTTAAGGCTCGAAAATTTAAGACCAGAAATTTTGGGTCTAAAAAACAGGTCTAAAATCAAGCTTTAAATTATCGAGCCTTAAATGTGGCCTTAAGACTTTGTGAATGCCCCTTTAAACGCTTTAATGTTGGCACTTGGAAAATCTTTAGAGGGTTTTCCATATAATGCAATAAAAAAATTGAGGCCGATATTCTATTTATAGAATTTAAAAAAAAAAAAAAATCGTAAATGAAGCAGAGACTTCAAGTCAAGTCTTCAAGACATCAAATCAGCTGATTTTGCGGTGTTCCTACCGTCCTATCCAAACCTATGTAAAAAAAACTCGAAATTATTATTATTATTATTATTATTTGTATTAATGAAATTATTTAGAGCAAAATTCTTGGTTCATTATCAAAAGCTCCCTAAATGGGGAGGGGGGGGGTACGTGATGGTTTCAAATTAATAGCATTAATAGTTACTGAGAAAAAAAAATCAAATTTTCTAACATGGTGGCTTATGGAGAAAATTTTCCCGCCACTTGAAGCTTCTATTAAATATTTTGTACACTGTGGAAAAATTAACCTCAGTTGACCCTGTCTTACGAAATAAAAAACAGCTCGTGTAAATACCTTGTTTCTCGGAGCGAGTATTTATTTTTGTGCTACCGAGCGCCTCACGCGAGCAAAACGCGTGCCAAACGGTTGGTCAATAAACAGAGGGGGGTAAACAGACGGGAATTAAATTGTGGCAACTCTAAACCAGATGTTGCTACATTTGAATTAGACGAAATTAAGTAATATTAAAAAAAAAGGTGGAAATTGAATGTTGGTATTATTTTTCAATCCAATTGCATGCAATTAATACAAATTACAAACAATAAATTAATAGAAAATGCAAAATAAAAATTCAAATAAATATTATCACAAGAAGATGTATGTAATAATTTATCTTCATATATTGCATGCATGCAAAAATAGTACAATAGAGAACTGCTGTTTTAAATTTAATATACTGTATTATACATTGTCACTATATTTATACATATCATACGTAATAGAGATCTGCACGGGCCCGGGCCTGGCCCGCGGGCCGGGTATCGGCAGTCAGTGAACGGGCCGGGCCTAGCTTTTTCTCGAAATTTCAATTGTGATTTTTTTTTTGTCATTTTTGCTAAGGAAAGAAGAAGGGAAACAAGCACGCAAAAAAAGCTTCTAAAACCACTTTGTCTTAGTTTTATAATGGGTTGTAAATCATTAAAATAAAAAGGCGAGTCGAGGTTGAACTAAGGACGGGACGGGCCGCACTGTGAAGCAGTCTTCACGGGCCCGGGTGCTATTTATGAAAGCATCTTCAACTACAGAACACCCTTTTCAAAATTCACGCTGATTGGCTAAACTCTTCGCGCGCTTTTTTTGGGAGAATTTAAAAAGTACGAGAAACAAGCTGATTTTACGAACAAATAATATAACTATTAAAACATGTAGCAAATAGTAATTAATGATATGTACGTCTAAACTATTTCTAATGCTATTCGCAGCTAATAAGTTGTACTTACAGTTAGAATTCAAATTTTAATATGTAAAATATACTCGATATTTATGAAAATAATGACTGCTATGCTATAATAATTTGCATATATATATATATATATATATATATATATATATATATATATATATATATATATATATATATATATATATATATATATATATAGATGATATAATTTATTTTTAGTGGGCTTAAAAGGGGATCGATGAATATTTCATGATTCAAGCTTGGGTTGAAGGAGGAAAAGATTAAAAATTTATATAAATATGGAAAATTATACAATTAACATATATTTTTATTCTTTATTTATCGTGCATGTATATAATAATTAATATGAATAAAATTGGAAACCTGCATGTAACTTTTATTATATATTTGGTTAGAAGTCATCGAGTTATAAGTTTGACACATTTTTTCACATACATATTTTTTATACCATATTATATAAAACTTAGAGTATAAATTAAGTTGCAGAAGGAAAAAAAAAAAAACGAAGTATAATGGACCAATTTTATATTTTTGCTGCAGTGTGTATTTTCTAATCATCATCTCGAGTTTTTTCTTATTTTTTTAATTCTATAACACCCTCAAAGTATAGTGTAAAGAAGACATGACGTCTACGTCATGTTATTTTTAATACTTAACATGCAACCCTAGGTAAAGTTTTTCCTGCATGATTATGACGTCACATGCAGCCACTCTGAAATTAAGTTCGAGCATATTATGCATTTAATATAAATATATTTAAGTAATTATACATAATAATTATATAAATATCATGTAGTTAATAGATATAGTAACTATTTATTGCCCTCACCTTCTTTCGGCTTTCAATCACTAGCAAGAGTAGCAAGACTTTGACTTATTATAATTTTTTCCTTTCTGCTTGTCATTACTTGTTACTGAATTAATTTGAAGTTATGTACATAACTTGAGGTGTGTCAAGTCCAAATATGCAGTAGAAAAATTGCATGCAGGATGATCATGATCGTTATTGTTCACTCCTTACAAGTAAATTATGAAAATAACTTCACCTTAATTCAGTGTCAATGCTTTCGCAACTCCTATATAGAGATTCAGCACTATTTAATAACACTGTAGTCTCTTCAAGGAAAGTATTTTAATTACAAGTAAAATAATAACTATTTATTTCTATATTAATAATTAATATTCTGTTTCATATATGTATATAATGATCACCGTGCATAATATGCACTGAATTTTAAGATATTTTTGGGGAGGCCCAATAATATTTTACTAAATCAAATATATCAAATGAAACCAAAGAACATTTCATATAAAATTAATTTTTTTATATTTTTAGTATTTATATAGCGCATTATGCTTTATGCTACATATTTCTACATGTCAAAATCCCAATCGTTATGATGCTTCAGAAGTCGAGTGTCATTAGTTATATAATTATATATATATATATATATATATATATATATATATATATATATATATATATATATATATATATATATATATATATATATATATATATATATATATATATATATATATATATATATATATATATATTATAATTGCATGATACTTTTGCGGTTAATGTGGTAAATGTCATTAATACAAATAAATTGATACATAGTATGTATAATTTCAAACAACATTTAACATAATATTACATAAAAACGATTGGCTCCTCTCATCACAAATGTTAGAAGTTAAAGGGCGTTTTTTTATTATAAGATCACTGATCTGCCTTTTGGATAAGAAGTTTTAGTTGTATTCAAATATTTATGGCATATATAATATATGGCGTAGCTTGGCTATTTGGATTCGTAAAGAAACATTTATTTACCACGACACGATAAATGAAATATAAATTAATATACTGAGGCTGCCATCATTACATATGTTATAATAATTTATTTACAATAAGTTTATTTGTTAATATTTTTCTTGAATTATTGTCTTTATTATTGGATATAATACAATTATTATATTATTATACTGTAATGCATGTTTTTGTATAGCTTCTGCGATAATTATATATTACATAACAGCTAATAGATAATAGCTCTGCTCGCGGAAATATGTATTTTAATCGATTTTCATTGATGAACCTTTATATATGTACAGTTTCTATTCTAAATTAAAAAATTGGAATACATGCGTTACGATCTAACATATTATCTATTCGTGTATTCCAGTTTTTAACTTTTAAGGACAGTACAGTACATGGAAAATAATAATATACATCAGTATAACAAAGACTCATCAATAAAAAACAATTAAGTACATACTATTTAGTCTTAAGTGCGTTTAATATTTTTACAATCAAAAGTTCAGTTAAAAGTGCAAGAACTTTTTACTATCAATATAAAAGTATGCTTATGTCATTGAAATAATACACGATACATATTAAAATTACGAAGATTATTTAAAGTTTGGCTGTATGTAATATCTTATTAATTATTGTTCATATTGTAGCCACGTATTTATTTGTTATGCGTGGTATGTAAAAATTTAATATATATACTATAATATATCTTTACAAATTATTACATCTCAGTATATTACAAATCTTGTTCATTTTATTTCACATAGATTAATTTTAGACATATGATGTTATGTTTATTATAGAATCTTATGTTTGATCTTAATACAGTATATAACTTTTTTACTGTAGCTCTATAGCTGCATGCGGTACGTAATGAATTTCTTAAATGAAAATTTTATTAAAGGATCGATCTGTGTAAAATAGATTTTTATTCTGTCACTGTCGTCTAAATATACTATATCCATTATAATTATTATAAAACACTATTTTTTATTTTGTGTATTTACGAACAGAGCTAATATCCCAGAGCATGATATATAATAATAATGGTTATAGTATATTTAGACAACATGACAGTTACAGAATAAAAATCTATTTTACACAGTTCCTTTAATAAAGTTTTCTTTTAAGAAATCCATTATTTTCATTAACGTGTACCGCATGCAGCTAGAGCTACACAGTAAAGATATACACTGTATTAAGATCAAACGTAAGATTCTATAATAAACATAACTTCATACGCGTAAAATTAATCTATGTGAAATGAAATGAGCAAGATTTGTAATGAGTGCTGAGATGTAATGATTTGTAATGATATATATATATATATATATATTATGTATAATATACTTAAATTTTTACACACCACGCGTAACAACGCGTAAAAACGTGGCTACAATATGTACAATAATTAATAAGATTACATTTAGCCAAACCTTAATTAATCTTCGTTATAATTATAATATTATGATAGTGCATTATTTCAATGACATAATATGCATAATGTATAATTATATACATTATATACTTATAATATGTATTTTTTTCTTATGATAGTAAAAAAGTTCTTGCACTTTTAGCTACACTTTTGATTGTAAAAACATTAAACGCACTTAAAACTAAATAGTATGTACTTACTTCTTGTTTATTAATATTAAAAATTGAGAATTATTCGTTTGAATTCAATTTGAAATGATAATTAATTGCAGTTTTTTGTAATTTCTGACAAAATCATAAAAATGCGTTTGTTTACATTTTTACTTTGTCGTCTGCCAGCTGACAGTATTTAGTGCCAAACACTGTCACCAGTTGGCGCAGTGATCGCAGTGATTAATTTTTTATCCAATCAGCGTGAATTTTGAAAAGGGTGTACTGTAGTTGAAGATGCTTTCATAAATAGCGGCCCGGGTCGGGCCTCGAAAATCCGGCTCGTGCAGACCTCTACTACTACGTAATATTATTATACTGTAAATAGAAAAATATATAAAAATAATACAAACTTGCTATAAATAATTTGCCAGAACACCACAGAATATTAAATTTAACCCTCCCTACTCTCCGGTATTAGGTATATATTTGGTATAATATCCTATACACATTTATTATTATTTGAGTTTTTAACTCTCAACTTGCTTAGTTGGGGTGGTTAAGCGCCAGCACCGGGTCCAATTGGGCCAAGATTAATATTATTATTTTTCAAAATGCTTGGAAATACATAATTATAATGTACAGTACACTATATCTTATATATATTATACTTAAATACAGTTCAATTTCTCATACATCAAACGGACAAACTTAAAAACTCCGTATAGAAAATTAGAAAAGAATAATTACAGAACAGTAAAATAATATTTCACAGTAATTTTCTCACCTCACGCAACATCACAAACAACAATGTAAAAATATCTCGGATGAGAAATATAAAGCAGTAAAGTAACTGTATAGCTGTACATTATATTCCGTATGTAGAAAATCTGAAGCAAAAGACTCTTGAAAGTGATACTCTCTGTGCACCTCCCGACATTGCGAATGTTAGCAATTTGTTGCGACAAATATGTGCAGATTTGCCATCCTTGCAAATTATAAGGTAAAATTCTCCACGTATCCATAGATTTCATGAGATTAAGGGTATATAAGATAACACGGATCAGCTGATCCAATTTTAAAATAATCCCACACATAAAAATTATAAAAAATAAATTGAAAAATGTTCTCCTCTACATCCCCTATATGAGTATCTAAAATATCAGGTATACAAAAACGAGCTAGTTTTCGACTTATAAATTTTTTAAGTTGACTACGTACTTTAATATGGAGAAATGGAACTTCCATGTTAAATTAGTCAACAAAAACTAGCTCGTTTTTGTATACACTGATATTTTAGCTACTCATAGGGGATATGCAGAGGAGAACATTTTATATTTTTTTCATAATTTTCATTTGTGGGAATTTTTTAGCATTAGGTCAGCTGATCCATGTTATCTGTATCTCTACCTTAAAAAAAAAACGCTTTGCTTCATTTTCAAGTACAAGATGGACACAAATGAGCATCGAGAGGCGCACTCACTTGAAGCCTCTATATTTAGCCCTGCCAGTAACGTTCGTGATGTCGCGATGTGTATGACCGTCAACATATAAATGAACATCCTGCTTTATATAGCATTGAAATAAACACTGACACGAAAGGGCAAGGCCACCACTCCATGCATGTATTCCGGTTTAACAGCCTCTGCTATAATATCATCTGTTTGTGTATCATTTACTAACATGATGAAATGCACTCGCAGCAAAAACAGATGGCAATGATCTTTTTATTAATGTCATATATATAATATATAAAAAATGATAATGTTGCAATCATACTTGCATAGGAATTATAATGGAAAATGTACATTACTTGGGTACATTTAAAAAAAAAATACAGTTACAGTTAACTACGACAATTATAATACATTAATTAGTAGCTATACAGTGCAAGTTTATGTTAAAATGGCATTGAATTTATATTAAATATCTCTATAACTCTCGCGGCATAATTATGTATTACGCAATGTTAAAAAAGGAAATAAAAAAGTTATAAATAAATACTGTACTGAACTCAATCATTGTTAAAAAAATTTCAGACATCTCTAATACAGGTATACAGGTAACTTAATTATCAATACTACTGAAAATATTTAAAATTGTAATACTCTACTTATATCAGGCCGTGGATCCAGAAAAAAAATATACTAAAGGAAGGGAGGGGGGGACTCAATATAAAATATAAAGGCCAATGACATTTATGCAAGTCGACTTGTATAGATGTCAATGATAAAGGCCAATGTTAAAAAGATATTGAAGTAGTGGGGGAAATGCCTATGTTGCCCATGTTAAATCCAACATTTCGGGGGGAGGACGACTCTATGCTGTACTTGCTGTATACATAAAGTAATATATGCATAATTATATATAAATATACAATAGTATCAACAATCCAATTTATAATTTGTAACAAAATAATTAAATACTGTAATATAGATCTATATTGTGGTTAGGAACCAAAAAGGCATATGGTTCAGGTTGCGTAAACTTTCACGCAAACAGTGAAAACGTTTTGAAAACAATAATTAAATGTAAATATCCTATAAATTACTGTAAATCTATATAATATATACTACGGTAAAAATTATTTGTAAAATTAAATACAGTATTTTTTAAACTTACTTGCAAACTTTTACGAGACAGACACTACAGCTGTCAAACGAGAAATGATGAAACAAACAATGATGAAACAAACAATCATCCTTGTGATAACAAAGACAGGAAGAATAAGCCTTGGTAATGTTGCATCAGCTACAGTCAAATTAATTTGAGATCTCTTCCGGAAGTAGCCGGAAGTGCGAAGTTTTCAGCTCTTCTGTTTGTAATTAAGTTTTGAAACTCTACAGAGTGGTTTCAAGTAGTAAGATAACGGTAAAATATGAAAAGACCAAAAACATTAACTTCCGGCTACTTCCGGGTGGAATATTCATTTAATTTAACTGTATAATGAAGTTTCATTAAAAAGTGTAGCAATGATTTCCTGTTTTGAAATCTATACTCAACTTTTTATAACTTGAGGCCAAATATAGGCCTGTTGTACATTAAAATATGACGGTATATTTTATCATGTGATCTCCAAATTTGGAATAAATAATACGGGAGATAACGCTATATGCATACAAGCTATTTTAATTAAGCGGTAAAAATATCCCAGCTAGGATGAGTCTATTTACTGTTGATGTAAATAATGTAATTGTAATTAATTACAACCATAATAAAACAAAACAAAATTATCATTAAGGTAGAGATAACATGGATCAGCTGGTCCAATGCTAAAAAAATCCCATTCATAAAAATTATGAAAAAAATTTAAAATGTTCTCCTCTACATCCCCTATCAGTAGGTAAAAAATCAGGTATACAAAAACGATGAGCTAGTTTTCGAGTTATTAATTTTTAAAGTTCGCTAATTTAACATGGAAAAATGGAACTTCTATGTTAAATTGGTCAACTTTAAAAATTAATAACTCAAAAACTAGCTCGTTTTTGTATACCTGATATTTTACCTACTGATAGGGGATGTTGAGGAGAACATTTTAAATTTTTTTCATAATTTTTATGAATGGGATTTTTTTAGCATTGGGCCAGCTGATACATATTATTAATATTTTTATTGAACACTCTTACAGTGTACATATTACATAAACATACAAAACATAAAATCTTATATTATACATACAACATGACAAATCAATAAATAATAACTTATACACATATAAATAATATGACATTAAAAATTATTGAGCTAGGAACATCGGAAAAAAGCAAATATTAAAAAACACAATTATAATTATTACTTGGAAATAATAATAATAATAAATTAACCCGTATAAATCATACATTATTAGCTAAATATGCTAAAGAATATATTCGTTTTGGACAAGACAGGGCATGATATGTTTCACATTTTTGACCACAAAATTTACAAACACAGTTGTCATCGGTTTCATGGTATACAAATTTCGTACAAACACGGTGATGGAAACCATGCATTGCAAACCTGGTTATAATATGTCTGTCTTTATATTGACAGTTTTGCCAGTTAGAATTTACAAAAGCTGGGGTAATATAAAAATTAGGATTTATCTCCGAAGCTTTCAAAATTCTGTTTTTCATAAAATCATTGAAATTTGGTGTACAAGGAAAATTGTATTTCTTCTGAAGTTCTGAGACAAAAAAATCTTGATCGATAAGCTTATACACCAGCCTTGAGAATGAAAATTTGGATACTGAGAGAAGCCTTTTAATAAATCTTGACTTTATTGATTCTAAGATTTCAAAATCGCCAACTTTTAAATAAGGCCAGACAATTTCCAGTCCATATGTGGCGACTGGCTCAATCTTAAGATGGAATAACTTAAGGGCGGTATTTACAGATAACAGAGGTAATTTGGAAATACCGTAGGAAGCGGCGAGAGCTGCCTTACACCGATCCGTAATATGGGAAGTAAAGGACGTACCTCTTTGTTGGAACGTTACTCCTAAATATTTGAAATTACTAACGAACTCAATTTTTTCATTGTTACAAAACATAACATCAGTCTTGCTAAGCCTACCTCCTTTTCTAAATTTAACAATTTTTGTTTTGGAAGCATTGATAGTTAGACCGTTCTCTTTGGACCAGTCAACCACTTTGTTCAATACTTGTTGAAGTTTAACTAGATCTCTGCACATAATAGCCATATCATCGGCATAGACATCTAAAAAATATACATCTTCTTCGTTTTCAAAAAACTTTTTTAAATATTCGATAATATCATGGGTAAGAAAGTTATACAATGTAGGACTAGACGGCCCTCCTTGTAGGACACCGTTACTCTGACAGATCGGTTTTGAAAGAAGAAGCCCGTCATTAATACGAATAAAATTTATTTCGAGCATTTTAGCAACAATAATTAGAAGCTCTCGGGGGATAACATTTACGCTTATAAGTTTTCTCATCAGAATTTCCCTGTCGACAGAATCAAACGCCTTAAGGTAATCGATAAAGACCACATACATTTTTCCTTTCGGCTGAGAAACTGCCTCAATGATTTTGGTATGTAAGAATTTAATTGCATGTATAGTAGATCTACCGGGCATAAAACCGAATTGGACGTCGGGGATAAGATGATGGATACAAGTCATAAGTCTATCATTAACTAGTTTATCAAAAAGTTTATAGTCAGAAAGACTGAGTGCAATACCTCTATACGAATTGGGTGATAAAATACATATTATCTCTACCTTAAAAAAACTTATTACGTATTGTATGCATATTTAAAATTATTGCATCATTTCTAGCAATATGCATATAGTTATAAAAAATGTAGATTTATCGAATTCATGATTTAAGACTATGTACAGTATGTATCTTTGGAATAATTAATATATTATTAAACTATACACCTTCATTAAAAATAAATTTCAATCAATCACACAAAATCAGCAATGCAATATGAATAATAATGTCCTTGAACTTTTAAAAAATAATGAAAGGTTTCACGAATCGATAAAAAAACTAGGCATACAAGTTTAGTAAATATTATTTGCCGTATGCATCATGAATCATAAACCAAATAACTGTAAGCTACAATTATAATTGCAAATTTTTGCAATGTAATTAGGTCAATATATAAATATTTACATTTTACTATTTACAAATAAAGCCGACTTTTTTTTCCTGTCAATATTTACTGGCGAAAAAAACACAACATTCACGATGCGATTTTCACTGCTTTTATACGATCCAAGATGCAAATTATACACTTAAAATACTCGTACATGTATTAATAAAGTAATATAGTACTTACCAATTAGTTTAACCTCCTTAAAACTGATGAAATACAAGAAATACAACTGTTGCTAAGTGAACGACTTTTTAACACTATTTTCATCATGGCGGTAACAGCTGATTGTAGACTCGCAGGCCAGGATTTGCTGCTTAGAAAAATTACGTCAGCCATGAAAGCGAGTTTCTAAATTCCACGGCGGATCATCTTCTGTATGTAACGAAATATGTACAATTAGCATGAAAATGTTATCGGAAACAACCACCAGGTGGCGCGTCGGTCGAGCTTTGTCAAGTTGCGCTTTGCGTTATTCATTTTCTTACACTAAATAAAAATGGCTTCCACTTCCGGTTTATTTTTTAATTAATTTGCTTACTATTTTATTATTATTTACAAAAGAACACAGAGAAAATGGGTTTTATAACTTGTATTTAAGAAATTTTACATCATAACAGATTTGACAGTTGTCACAAAATGGTCCCAGGCTCGAGTTTTCCACTCCGCGGGCGAGATTTTCTCCTCCTTGGCATGCAAATCCAATGAGTTGGTCCAGGCCTGGCCAGCTGCAGGCTTGTTTCTGCTGTAACACGAAAAAAAATAGCTATAAACATGCATATATCGGTAATTACTATATTAATAGGTTACACAGAATAGCCACAAGAGAACGAAAAATTACATACTGCAACAGAACTGATGAAAACGGGACATAAACAACGCCTAATGTTCCGATATTTTGTTCATGTACTAACCTTTACTTCGTTCGTTCATATCAGGATGAATCCATCTCTTGTCTTCATTATATAGTGGTGATACAGTTCTTGCAGTCACAATAAAAGCTTATAAAAGTTACACACACATTTATAACTCTCCAATAAATAAAATATAAGAAATAATAATCGAGACGACGATAAGCGCCATTCCGCTGCCGTATTGAAGTCGCCATGTTTTTCCTAAGAAGCTGATATTATAAAAAAACTTGAGAAAAAAATTAAAACTTCCTGAAACAACCGCTTGAGGGCCAAGAAAATACAAATATTTGGGCCGCTCGGGAAGTCGCATCGCCATGTAAACAAGGCGATGTATCTTCTTTATGTAACGAAATACTTACAAAACGTGTGAAAAACCTTCCTGAAATAGCCACCAGTAGCGCGTCGATCGTTATTCTGTGCCGTGACGGGTGCTGCATTGCCGGTTCTTACCGCGCTAGACCGCGCCGTGCCGATTAACAATGGTCACATGAGTTTTTTCACCAAAGCTCATAAAATATTACGCACAGTTTTATGATAACTTCCTGAAACTACCGCTTGGGGGCCAAAAATACAAATATTTGGGCCGCCGGCAAAGCTACATCCCCATGATGTAAATTCTAACTTTTTGATCGCGGGAAATGTTTCTTTGATTTTAAATCTTTCCTGTTTTAATATTTAATTAATTGAAGATTAATTTACATTAAATTTACAGCATGCAGTTAAGCTCACTGAAGCAAATTATTTTGTTTCAGAGCTTCAGCAAAAATGTAACTTCCCACAACCTGCAAATTTTAAAAAAAAAAAAAAATCCTAAAAATTTTAACATAGCTCCAAAATTTATCCTATAAATTAATTTTATAAAATTGAATATAATATATTACTGCCGATTCCTATATTCGGGCTATATTCCTATTTAGCTGCATGCTTTCAGCCATAAAAGAGTGGAAAAACTGACCATTTATAGATCTGATATACATATTATATTCATTATATTCCTATCAGATTCTCAGTGCATGACTTTCACCACAGCTAGCTAGCTAGGTAACATAAAATATATATATTGTACACGTTTTTTTTTTTTTTTTTAGAGATAGATTTTAGTACCTTAAAGTCACAGAAAAAATTTCAAAAGAATTCGGTAGTCATCCGCTCCTTAATAAGAAAAAGATAGGACTTGCCGCCTCGTGATATCGCAAAAAAGACTTTCAATAATTTTTTAAAAATATAACTTCCCGGTCTCAAAAAAATCTGAAAAAATCAGGGTAGCATAACTTTTTGCACCCTATATCCATTTCTGCAATAAAAAAAAAAATGAGGTCGATACGTACTCCATTACGAAAAATATTTAATTTTTTTTCCTTTATACTTATAAATATATTAGTACGTGAAATATCAGGCCTGCATGCATGTATACAAAAACGAGCTAGTTTTTAAGTTGACTAATTTTTAACATGGAAGTTCCATTTCTCCCGATTAAATTAGAAAATTAGAGAACTTTAAAAATTAATAACTCAAAAACTATAGATCGTTTTTATGTACCTGATATTTCACCTACTGATAATTAATAAGGTATGTAAACTAGTACGTAAAGGAGAACATTTTTAACATTTTTCATAATTTTCATGAATGGGATTTTTTTAGCATTGGGTCAGCTGATCCGTATTATTTCTGTTAAAGCTAGCTGTTATAAAAATATACAACGAAAAAATATCAAATTAAACAATATTTAAAAGATGAAGACACAATGTAATTTTATATATTGGATTTGAGATATACTCATGATTAGAGACCGGATTTTAAACTATAAAAACCTTATTTCAAGCGCTTAATTATATAAGCTATAATCTAATAATGGGGTACACTGCATGACCGGTATTTGAGTTATAGCAATACTAATAAAAAGTACTGTGAATTCTATGAAGAACGAGCCCTATTAGAGCATTTTATGACAATTAATTTGCTGATTGTATATGAATTTTTAAAACTTTTTTTGATGACGTCATACCATTGAATCTTAAATGGGAAAATGCATAAGTGATCATTAATTGATAAAATGAAAAGTTATTGAAGTACGAATTTCAAACCTTCATTATCGTGATTCTATTATAGTACCTGAAAACCTTGCAAATGAAGTTTTGGTTACATTTCAATATTAAGTATGGGATTTGGCAATGTTAACGGTACACTGATCTATTTTCCCATTTAAGATTCAATGCTATGACGACGTCATTTTTGAGAGGTGCAGTATCATACATGATACAAAATATACTGCATCGATGCATCAGTATATTTTGTATCATGTATGATACAAAATATACTGCAAGAGGTTTTAAAAATTCATACATAAAATCAGGACATTGTCGTCGTAGAATGCTGTAATTGGGCTTGTTCTTCATGAAATTCTCATGCCTTTTGAAATATTGACAAAAACTTAATTGCAACTTTTTTTTTTGGTCAGTACCCCATTATGCAAATTAAGCTGCATTATATAAGCTGTTAAAAGTTAATGAAGCCTGATACGGCTTTTTGCTTTTTAATGTTTTTATTGCATATTTGCAAAGATAATACCATAAAATATGTTTAAAATATTTATTTACCATATAATATATAGAATTTACATTTGTAAATACCTAAATCATTGTCACGTGACAGCAATTATGCACGGTGACTTGATTATAAAATTGGACAAATTCACGCACGAAAGGTGAAAATTGGCGATCGTGACTGCAACATAGTACTGTAACTATAGAGTCACCATGAGGAGAAAAGTCGCGTCATTATCCAACTTTTCTTTTCACATTACGTCCTCACTGAATCAAAATTGATCTTATATTTTCCTGCATTTTGTGAAAAAAGTGCATTTTAAGCCTTAAAAACCACATTTTGTTGGTTTAAGCCGTAAACCCTAAATTAAGGGTAAGGTAACGCCACCAATGTTAAAAAAAATCCCTCTCACAAAAATTCTGAAAAAAATTTAAAATGTTCTCCTCTACACCCCCTATCAGTAGCTAAAATATCAGGTATACAAATACGATCTAGTTTTTGAGTTATGAATTTTTAAAGTTGACCAATTTAACATGGGAGTTTCATTTCTCCATGTTAAAGTAGTCAACTTTAAAAATTTATAACTCAAAAACTAGATCGTATTTGTATACCTGATATTTTAGGTACTGATAGGGGGTATAGAGGAGAACATTTTAAATTTTTTTCAGAATTTTTGTGAGAGGGATTTTTTTTAACATTGGTGGCGTTACCTTACCCTTAAGCTTTTTTAAGCTGTAAAAAAGATTCTATTTTTGGCCATAAAAATGCATGATTTGTGGACATCTTTCATTAGTTTTGATGTGCTTTTAGTTTCTAAAAATCGTTACAGAATAAAAACCGGTCCCTACTCATGATTATATCCAAATTATAGAGACTTATAACTACAATTATCTGTAGAAAAACTATAAAAAAGGAGAAAACAATACAGCGATTATAATTTACAATTTAATAATCTAGAATCTAATTAAATTTGAAATATGTTACAAATGGAGGGCATTCACAAAGCACTTTTTAACCCCAACTTTAGCCTCGATTTTTATCCCTGGTGCTAAAGTGGGGGTTAAAGTGCTTTGTGAATGCCCCCCAAAGAGTACAGTATCTTATACGGTCAGTTCTCTGTTAGATAATTAATAACTTATTACTAAATTAATTATAGAAAAATATTTTATTTCATTTAACTTCATTTTTATTCGATCATTGGTTATACAAGTACAACATGAATTTCATCAATGTAAAAAAAAAAAAAAAATAGACAAATATTCAGTACAAAAAATATTTATATACAGTATATATTTATCATATTAAATAGTAGTTAAACTTTCTGAGCACCAACCTTGAGTTTTATTTATTTAACATTATGCAGAACTTGCATTAAAATATAGACAGATTATGAATTATTGGACAAATTTTAGGATTAATTCAGCTCTGAATGTAGGAATGAGTTTTTAACTCAATTATATGTTGTAGTGAAAATTATCATTGAGGAATCTACTCATTAATACATATTCAAATGAGAAATAACTATACAAATAAAGGGAAATAATGAGAATTTACAATACATTATATAACATCTCAAACCTCATTAAATATAAAATGTATACAATACATAATATATAACAAAAGGCATACACAGTAATAGTTTGTGCTAATAATAGCCCACATATCATAAAATATTTCTTACAAGGTCAGTTTTCCTTAATCCCTTGCAAGGGATTGACGGGGGGAATTTGGGAAGTTACTCAACAATTATTGTTCAATTTTTATAATCTATTCACATACTCAGCTCTGAAGTTCGGAATGAATTTTGAAATTTATCGTAATAAAATGGAATCATCATTGAGAAATTTACTCGTTAAGATTCAAATGAGAAAAGTCTGCAAGTCCTAATTCTTGAATAAATAATGTAATTGCCAATTATTATAAATAATTATGACAAAAACATTCAGTGCAAACATACAGTATTAAAATATTATTTTAATTTTCTTAGAAGCACTCACTAACCAAGAATTTTGACTTGCTTAAAAATTATTTGTCCCTGGAAAAGGGATTTGGATTGAGTAAGGGGGAAGGGGGGGAGAGGAATTCCTCAACAATTTTTCAATTTTTAGGATTATTCAGCTTTGAATACAACAGGAACTGCATTATGCTGTAGTGGAAATTATCATTGAGAAATCTACTCATTAAGATTCAAATGAGAAATAACTATAAATAAAGGATAATAATGAATGTTTACAATACATTATATAATAATCTTAAACCTCATTAAATTTAAAAATACTGTACTCATATACAATTCATATGTAACAAAAAGCATAATAATAATATAATATAAATTTTACGTTTATATTGAGCAAAAGAAAATAATACAGTGATACAATTTTTAACATAATGCTCAAAGGGTCACTCATAAAGGTCCCATTCACTAACTGTAAGTGTTAAGTTACCCAAAAATAAGGTAAAATTTAAAAGATATTTTACACACAATAGAATAAACTACTTCGTCATACAATACAACAATATATAAAAATACGTTACTGATTTATTAACATAAAAACAAAGAAAATATACTACAAATCAACAAGATCTAAATTTCTTGTCTCGACAGGCAGCTTATTAAAAGCTCTAATTAGTCTTGGGCATACAGTAATAGTTTGTGCTAATAGCCAAACTAATCATAAAACATTATTATTTCTTACAAGGTCAGTTCTTTGCCAGGCGCGGTTCCAGGTGGTGGGCTGGGGGAAGCTGCAGCCCCTCCCCCCCCCCCCCGAAATTTTGGATTTAACATGGGCAATATAGGCATTTCCCCCACTCCAATTTTTTTTTTTAACATTGGCCTTATGGAGGCAGACCCTCCCGAAATTTTTTTCTGGATCCGCGCCTGTTCTTTGCTAAATAATTAATTTAATTGTCAATTATTATACAAAAATAGGACAAAAATATTCAGTACAAACATACAGTATTAATACAGCAGTACATCATTTGTCAATGGACAAATTACATGATTTTTTTTTTTTTTTTTTTTTTACTAAAAAAAAATGAATAGAGGGTACCAAATTTTGCTACTCTGAATTTTTTCAGATTATTTTTTTTACTGCTGGAACTATTTTTAAAAAATTATTAAAAGTTCGGCCACACCCCCTGGAGGCGTCAATAGGCGTCTCAGCTCTATCCTTTTTATTAAAGACTCAGGGGTGCCAATTTAACATACGAAACTTTCAATATTTTTTTTAAATAATTCTGGGTTAAAAATAAAAAAAAAATGAAATATTTCAGAGTATCATAATTTGGTACCCTCTTTTTATTTCTGCAATAAAAAAAATCATACAGGTTGACCATTTTTAGGAGGACAAAGAGTGGATTATCAACCTCATTTTTTTTTTTTATTATTCCAAAAATGAATAAAGGGTGCAAAGTTATGCTACCCTGATTTTTTTCAGATTTGTTACAGCCCTAGAAGTATTTTTAAAAAATTATTGAAAGACCATTTTGTGACGTCACGAGGCGTTTCTCCTTAAGAAAAAGATAGGACTTGCCGCCTCGTGACGTCACAAAAAGGACTTTCAATAATTTTTTAGAAATACTTCCATGGCTGTAAAAAAATCTTAAAAAAAATCAGGGTAGCATAATTTTGCACCCTCTATCCATTTCTGCAATAAATTTTTTTTGAGGTCGATACTCCATTTAATATCATATTGAGAAATTTACTCATTGAGATTCAAATGAGAGAAATCGGTCAATCCCAAGTCAAACTCTAGGTGTTCTGCCATATGCTCCGCCCCCCACCTCTCATCCTGACACTTCTTACTGCAGAAGAAGTTCACGTCAGGGTACTTGTCCTCCAAACACTTCTCACATACCAGAAACTGACCCAACTTTCTCTCCGTTTTGGGACAGTTACGACACTTTTCATTGTTTGAGCTTCTTTGTTTATGTTGAGAATTTGCTTCTTCATTTGATGCCGAGGCTTGTTCATCAAAGAATTCTTTAAAACATGGTGTTGATAAATTAATGATATTTTTTGCAAGTTTAGGTAACATTTTTTCTAATGTTTCAAAATTACCTTTCTGAAAATGCATTGGAACATTTTCAATATCACGTGGTAAATTTAGTAAGGGAATGAAATGTAATGGAGAAAAATATGTAACAATATATCTAAATTTTTTTAACGTTAAATACAATAATAAAAGAGAATTTTCATCATATTTAGATATAGAAATTGTATTTAGCATTGATCCTTTTTCTTGACTACAATTATTTTTAAGTATTAAAAAAGCTTGTACTCTCTTCACGTCCACTACTTCATCCAGTCTTGCATCGGCAAACACTTCATGAATGTACGATGAATTTGGATCTTCTATCACTTCAATTGGCATATGAGCGACAATCATAGAAAATACTGTTTCTAATACTCTTACAATTCTATCAGTATGATAAAATTCTGAGATTTGTTTCAATCTTTTATTTGGTTTTGGTAATAATAACTCATTCCATGTATTATCACATACTAAAAGAATATGTTTTAATACAAAAAATGAGTTAAATGACCAAGCACCTAAATTTTCATTTAAAATATCACATTTTTTTTGTTCCATAATTTCTACAGGCCATTCAAGTAGAGCTTCATTTATTTGTTTTGCCCAGAAGAATTCTTCACTGTTTTTAGAATCTATAAAACAGCAAAAATAGAAGTTGATTTGATTCTTGTAGTAAACAAGTACAGAATGCAGTTCATTAATATCTTCAGTTTCCATTTTTAATGGTATTTTTAAACTTGTCAAACCACATGATCTGCCTTTTTCCATCCAAACTTTAAAAGTTTTTTCATAGCATTTGAGCATTTCATTGATAAACTTTAATAAACTTTGGATTCCTTCAGTGTTTGAATTTGTGTTTGGGTTATTTTTATAATGTACAAATGCAGCAACATAGCAAGGAAGGATGTACTGAACAACTTGCCAGCACTCGAATATGTCATAACCTTTTTTGTGAGCACTAAAAGAATTACGTGCGACATTGTACACAATTCTCCCAATCCTCTCTTCGCAAGCTTTCACGATGGTTTCTGTCCCAAGACTTAATTTCATGGCTGGTTCTTCACCGACCGGTTTTCTCCACTTTGCAGCAAACTGAGTCCATAGCCAGTCTCTGGTTTGACTCACGGACTTGCTACTGACTTCTTGCAGGACTTGAGACATGGACTCCACGGTCATTGGAGGAGTATCAACTAAATTGATGGCAACAGGGGACATTTTGAACATCACGCTTAGACTGTTTGTTAGTCTAATGATACTTTCTTGTTTAATAATTTCAATTCCTAATTCAACGATTGTTGCCAAGATACTATTTTCTGGTTCACTTCCTGTCAATCTTTGATTATGATCTGCAATCAAGAGAGAGTAACCAATAGCAACTATGTGTGGTGTTCTCATGTTCATAACAGTAAATATATGATTTGCAAATTGACGCATCTCGTCACTGTCAAATATTTGTTTTACTGAACTCCATTTCAAGTTAGGTAAACGTCCTTTGTCAATTATTAATTCTTTGATTGTGTCAAGTAACCCTGACTCAAAGGCACAGTTGGGCACAGTTGGTTACCAAGTTGAAGCTTGGGTTCTATTAACATTGTAATTTCAACCTGGCAGACCATTTACTAATCCCCTTGTGGCTGGTCACAAATGGGAATATCCCATTTGCTCCCAGTCAAATCAACTGTGCCCCAACTCGGTACCTCACAAAATGGCCGAACGTGGAAATTCACAGTTGGACAAATGGTTGGAACTTGGCGCCCTCTCCAATGAAATTTGTTTCCCCTAATTATATTAATTATTAATCGATATTTATCATTATATCGTTTTATCCTATATAATTAAAATTAACTAAAAAAAAAGCTCCTATATGTTTGTTTTTTCTATATAGGTATACATATTAGAGGGTATATTATTTTATATATTGCAATATAAGTATATATTATGTAACATGCAAGTTTCAATTAAAAATGCAGTTATTATTAAATACATAATATGTATACTGTATTTTTTTTTCATTTTTTATAAGAAATACAATTAAAAGAATAATGGACAACATACATGAAAAAAATTTACTGCAGAAATGAATAGAGGGTACCAAATTATGCTACTCTGAATTTTTTCAGATTTTTTTGAGACCCAGAACTATTTTTAATAATTATTGAAAGTGCGGCCACGCCCCCTGGAGGCGTCAATAGGCGTCCAGTCTCTATCCTTTTTATGAAGGAGTCAGGGGTGTCAACTAAAATCACAGGACTTTCAATAATTTTTTAAAAATAGTTCCGGTTCTCAAAAAAATCTGAAAAAATTCAGAGTAGCATAGTTTGGTACCCTTTATTCATTTCTGCAATAATTTTTTTTCATGTATGTTGTCCATTGAATTGCTGATCGACGAAGCCGTTCCGTGACGTACAGGCGGGTCACAGACTGCAGGAGCACAGGCCAATCGCAGGTACCGCGGGACCACTCGGACGCTGCCGGCAAGGCCAGTAGACGGGGGTCCGTAAGACAAAAGCACGTACCCTCATTAGGAAGCAGAGTTTGCCCTCGAGAAACCTAAAAAATAACGAAAAACATGGTATATTCTCATACAAGAGAATTATTGCCTTGCTATGTATTGCTATGTACCTTAGATATCCCATGGCTCTTATTGGATCAGCGTCACGGATCTGTGATTCGAAGCACTTGGGGATCGTTTCCTCCGCTCGCACTCGTTGTTCTGCAAATAAAGGAACATTTTAGAATTTGAAGTTTATAAATGTAAAACAAAATCAATGCCATATTTTTTGTAACAGTGTAGTGGCGGTGGTGGTGGTGGTGGGGGGGGGAGAGGGGGAAGAGAATTACATAGAGGAAGATTTTAAGACAAGGAAAGTTATTTTTACTTTTTTTTTTCTAAAATTGGATTTTAAATTTTTTTACAGTCCTTATAATATGAACAGTACAAAATCTTTTCATTTTTTTTTTTTTTCAATTATATAAAATATTGCCAGAAAATAATGTAATTGCATAGGCTGATACAGTACAAAATATCAGAAAAGAGGAAGGTGAACTTGATTCATAATTCACATAAGACTAAAATATAATTAAAATTTCAGCATGATAAAAAAAAAAGTTTTATTGCATGCCCATATTTTATAATTAATATATTAGATAATAACTTTTTCAAATTTTTGAAGCCTCTAAAACCATTAAGATCGTGCTGCAAATCTGTATGACACGTATCATGTATAATAATATAGTCACACACATATTTACTTGGGAAAAAACGTTGCATGCATGACTATGACGTCACTGTATTTTCCCTCACAATTTTTATGGTGTAAGAGAGAGACAAAAAATCTGAAAAAATACTTTGAGGTCTTTTATCTAAATACACAATAACAAACGTACTGTATGCAAATTTGTCCATTTTAAAGGTGAACAAAATTATTATTATATATTTTTTTTTAAGAAATTGCACCCACTAATATATTTAAAGGACTGTAAAATATATATATTAAATTTCTATATGCATAAAGTAAACTGCAAATTTTTAGGAATTTCTAATCACCAGAAAAAAACTTGATTCTATATAGGCTCGATAAAGCTAGCCTGCTAGCAAGCACCATGCCAGGCACGGACTGGGCCGCAACGGCCCACTGAGCAAGAAGGAACGACGGCCCACAGCACTCAAAAGGGGGGTCTGGGGGACTATGCCCCCCAGTAGCCCGCCACAGGCGCGATTTTTTTAGGATTTCACTAGAAGTTTCACTAAATAGCACTAAATTTTTATCAAATTACACTAAAAACTGAAATAAATTATTTACTGATACTTCATAGAAATCCTATGTACAATTATGTTTTTTAAGGAAAAAAATGAGACTACTAAATATTTTTTAGTTGCAAATACAATTGGTTTTAAAAATATATTTAAAATTATGTCATTAAAAAAAAATAATTTGGTACCCATTATCATCTACATTCATTTATTTATGCAAAAAAAAAAAAAAAAAAAAAAAATTAGCGCGTGTCCATTGGACAAAATATAAATCAAGACAGGACTAAAAATACTGTAACATGCAATATATAAGTATATCAATAATTACTTAATAAACCGATTATTTAAATTAAATTAATTACGTACGAGTTTGAAAATGGAATTTTCTTAATATATTATACCTAATTTTGAGTACTTGTATGCAAGTTTAAATTTTAGTTAGTTTTTAATTTCCTTCTGCATTAATTAAAATTGAAATGCCCTTTTTTTAAGAATAAATGTTTATTACATTTTTTTTTTTTTTTTCAATTTGTAGTGAAATTTTATTTTTAATACCGTTTTCATCAAAGTAATCTAACCAAAATTCGTTAAAATGATTTAATCTCTTAATCTCTGAAATATTTTTCTGATGCATGTTAATTTCCACTTGATTGTAATGTAATATAATGATATAGCTATTTTTTATTATTCCAAATTTAGTGATTTAACTTTATTTGAAAGTACTAAAATTTCCTGGGTCGCATATATATATAGTCTGCCCTGGATAAAACTCCCATAATACTTAGAAAGACCTGATTTTTCATATAACATCACGAGCGCAGTATACCAGGCATACTGTATATAAATTCCTTGATTTATGTAAGACGTTATTAAATGATACATTTTTTTTATCAATTTTTCTTACAAAAAAAAAAAAAAAAAGTCTGCATAATACAAACAAATAGCGTGGAAATTTTCAAATTTTCTTATAAAAAATGAAAAATTGAATGCAGTGTTCAATAATTTGAAATTTTGTATGTACCGTGTAATTTCAGCTTAAAGTAGAGTTCCTATGAGGTTCCTATCAGTTGAGTTAGTATTTTTTTTAAAATAATTCAAGTGGTCCTCCATATCAAATTGAAATCCAAAAAATTCTATCTCACATAGGTTTGCCAGAAAAAATTCCAAAGTTACAGCAAACGTGTCGTTTACAAAGACCCTCGAATATCTTAAAAATAAAAGAAAAAAATACACCGTTAGGTGGTATGAAAAATATAACGATTTTCTATCATAGAAAAAAAATTAATTCTTTGGTTCTATGACCAACCAAATTTTTTTTGGCTCCAATCCATTTTTCCGTACAAAAATAAAGAAAAACTCTTATGGGAATGAACATTGCTAGACTGTTATTTTTTACGGATAAATGGATTCGAGCGAAAAAAAATAATTGGTTTTTGGTTAAAGCTCGTGTCACAGAACATCGCTATATTTTTTTCATATCACCTAAGACCTAGGGTTTATTTTTTCGAGATATTCGAGTGTCTTGGTTATATAGGTAAGGCCTTAATTAAAATGTTAAGCGACTCGTTTACTCTGACTTTGGATTTATTTTCTGGCAAACGTTTATGTGAGATAGATTTTTTTTTCGGTTCGATATACGGTGGATCACTTGAACGATTTTTAGAAAATACTAACTCATTTTTTTTCCTGATAGGAGCTCTACATTAAGATAAAATGGTCCATTATATAATAATAATTGTTCATTGTATGCATCATGGGTTTAAAATCTCTTTAATTTCGCTAATAGTTGGTTGTTATCATTTTGTTCTTATTTTCCTTTTTCTCCTTCTCCTTCTCCCTCTTTCTTTTCTCTTTTTTACCCTCTTTTTTTCTTTGTGGCCGGCGGCCCACATTTGCCCCGGCGGCCCACCGACCCACGCTCGGTGGATCGGTAGGCCAGTCCGTGCCTGTACAGTACATGATAAGAAAAAGCTGTAATTTTGGACTTCATTTTATTATTTTTTTTGGCAGTATAATAACCAGTGACCATTGTCTAAAAAAAAAAAAAAAAAAAGTGTGCATGCATATTCGAGACCAAAATAATTAAAATTGCGTTAAAATAAATAACCTCTAATACCGGTATTACATACATCATAATGTGAAAAACTTGATTATCATGACGGTCCAGGATCGAACTCATGTAAGGCTGTTAAAGCGGGTTCACTTTAGGCCGGCGAGTGCTGATGTACTGTATGCTGTATGCATATCATACATCAACGATCTCTCAACTGGCATCAGATCGGTTTAATGCATAAAAAATTATAAAAATGTGTTTCTTTAGATAGATATGTAACAAATGAATAATTTCTTACCTCAATGATCTCTTATCACGGCGGCCGAGAAAGCCAGGCTGCCAGGACTGTGAGCTGCATCCCTCAAACCGGCACCTATTAAATGCAATTAAACGATTAAAATGCATTTCTTGTACATATTTTACAGTGTAATATGAAATATTATAATTATGCTTACCGTCTTCTTAATGAATCTGCAACGATAAAGCAGAAATTTCGTCATTTCTTTGCGATATTATGACTTTGTTGACATAAAACTTCACAAGCTGGGCGACCTGGGCGTCAACATTGCGAGGACGCCCGTCGGCCATGTTGATATTGATCGTTCAAATGGACCAATCACGCACGATATACACGATTGCGCGCGTAAAACTCGTAAAAGTTCAAACTATTATTTAACGTTTTTTTTTGTTTCTTTTTATTCTTAATTTTATTTTAGACCATCAAAGTCAGGATCAAATACATAATAATTAATATTAATTATGCAAATTAATTGACAAGTTCACAAAAGTAAAGCTTCAGACACACTGGAAAAAAAAACATTTTCTTCAAAAAATTCTAACACCATGGCACGCAATAAACACCCAATAATTGATATCTTATAGATATTATTCATAGGATATAAAAGAAATCTTGGATATTTGTTGGATTTGATGTCATCCTATGAACATCCTTGGGATTTTTGGTGCTGTGTGGGTATACCCATTTGCTCCACAGTAGGGCTCAGTTGGCTAAATGGTATACCCATTTGCTCCACAGTAGGGCACAGTTGGCTAAATGGTATACCCATTTATGCAACTGTGCCCTATTGTGGAACAAATGGGAGCAACGATTCCCCTAACTGGGAAGCATAACTGTGCCCAACTGTGCCCAACTGTGCCTTTGAGTCAGGGAAGAAAGGTATACGTTTCTTGTCAGACACTTTTTCACATTGATTTGATTCTATAAATTGTAATGCTAAATCTTCCTCTTTAGATAATGGTTTAATTGAACTATTTTCATCTTGATTAATTGGTTTTATTCTTTTTAAATTTTTGATGATACGTTTAAGATTTGTTTGTTCACATTTTTTTAATGGAAATGGTGATGATGTTTCTTTTTGGTAGGACCATTTTGATGAATTATAACAGAGATTCAAGAAAATGTCATTCAGGTTTGATTCCATTGTATAAGCTGACATGGGAACGTAGATTTTACCATTGGTCGATCCAGTATTTTCCCATGCTACTTTCTTGATGTTGTTCAGAACATTGTTAGCTTCTGTGCTGGTGAGAAATTGCAGCGTTGCCAGTGAGGGTAGGATCACTTCATCCATGATCCAGGTAGGGTGACTTGACTCAACGTTTGGATGGGAGACTACTTGTTGGGACATGATGGCAAAGCCGAGGACGACCCTTTCTTTGAGCTGCTTCACCAACGTCAGAAGTTCTCTGGCAGTCGGCTCCAGTTCGGGAGGTAGTGGCCAATGTCGGAGTTCCAGCGAACTTTTCTCAAAGACCAAGACTTCGACTAGAGCCGCAGCTAGCCATTGATGTAACAGAACATTGTTCCATGGCAGTTGTATGATGATGCAAGGTTCTAGCAGGAATTCAGACGCTGTTTCTGCATTATCTTGTAATCTTGATGCACTCTCAGATTCACTAGCTTGTCCCATGTAATGAAGAATTTTATCAACATCACTTTTCCACAACTTATAATGATCATCATGTTTCAATTTCTTCAACTCTTCATATTTGCGATGGACAGTGTTTAGGTATGAGATTCCGAAGGCTTGACTCCACATAGAGAACCACGTGGCCACCCCCATGTAGTGTTTGTCTTCTCCGTCTTTCATCAGCTCCGCCACATTCACGATGTGGAACTTACGAGCTAGTAGCGGAGGCAACGAGATCTCCATCAAATTGAAAACTCTCGCTGAAATTGTAGGAACATCTCTAAGAAGAGGAAACAGTGCCATCTGTTGATGCTCTGCTGATGTAGCCTCTTGTTTTGGTAACCAAAGTAAACATGTTCTCTTAAAATCTGGTGGTTTTCCACTCTCAACATCTAATGGTTCTTCACTCTCAACATCTGGTGTTTCTTCAGTCTCAAAATCTGGTGGTTTTCCACCCTCAGATTTGCATGTTGCCAGCTCACTGTTCTGTATTTCTTCTCTCAATTCTGTATTCTCATCAGGTAAATTAGAACTTGGAATATTGGGAGGAGAATAATTTTTTAACCAATAAATATTCTCTTTTTTGCAATTGAAAACATTTTCAATATCATGATCTTTTAACAATTCTAAGATACTAGTTTCAACTTCGGTAGTATACCCACTAGAATTTTCCCAATATTTTGGAATATTCCATGTGTATGAATTACCTGATTTTGAATTTTTCCATACATCATACAATCTTACAAAAGCACCTAAACATTTTGAAAAATCATCATCAGTGGGGAAACAACAATGCTGCAAGAATACTATGTTAACAAAAAGATTAATATTTTTTTCAGGTAATGTCAGAAGCCATTTACTAAGAAGAGAGTCAAGAGACTTGTCATTATTTGGCCAATCATATAATTTAAAACATAAAATATCTTTTACAGTTACAACAAATTTAATCCAAAATATAAAACCTTGATCTTTCCACATTTTTTCATAATTTTCTTTCTTACTTTCAAATGCTTCAAGTTCTTCATCAGTAAGTTCTTTTAATAAAGGTTCTATATCTTTTGCATCTAATGAAACAGACCTCATTTTGATTCTTTTAACAATTTACAAAATTCACAAAATACACATCAGTTCACAAAAGTTGTCATATCACGAGGCAGCAGTAACAAAACTACCTTCCGATCTTGCTGCGGAGATTCTTCTCTCCTTCTTGTGTTGAAGCTTTCAGGAACGGACAGAAGAAGCGAGATGTTCCACTTTTGATTCTGGAACACAAAGAACAGAATTTAGCACGGCTCTGTATCCTTAATTAAGGATTATTGTCACTAGTCGTAGGAGATGGTGAATCACTCTGAATATTATAGAATTATAGTAAACCTTCCTAACATTATAATATAAATTTTAAGCAAAAAAAAAAAAAAAAAAAGAGGCAAAATTCTGTCTAGTTTTTTACATGGCGATGCAAGTTCCCGAGCGGCCCAAATATTTGTATTTTCTTGGCCCTCAAGCGGTTGTTTCAGGAAGTTTCAATTTTTTTCTCAAGTTTTTTTATAATATCAGCTTCTTAGGAAAAACATGGCGACTTCAATACGGCAGCGGAATGGCGCTTATCGTCGTCTCGATTATTATTTCTTATATTTTATTTATTGAAGAGTTATAAATGTGTGTGTAACTTTTATAAGCCTTTATTGTGACTACAAGAACTGTATCACCACTATATAATGAAGACAAAAGGTGGATTCATCCTGATATGAACGAACGAAGTAAAGGTTAGTACATGACCAAAAGATCGGGACATTAGGCGTTGTTTATGTCCCGTTTTCATCAGTTTTGTTGCAGGATGTAATTTTTCGTTCCCTTGTGGCTATTCTGTGTAACCTATTAATATAGTAATTACCGATATATGCATGTTTACAGCTATTTTGTTTCGTGTTACAGCAGAAACAAGCCTGCAGCTGGCCAGGCCTGGACCCACCCATTGGATTTGCATGCCAAGGAGGAGGAAAATCTCGCCCGCGGAGTGGAAAACTCGAGCCTGGGACCATTTTGTGACAACTGTCAAATCTATTATGATGTAAAATTTCTTAAATACAAGTTATAAAACCCATTTTCTCTGTGTTCTTTTGTAAATAGTCATAAAATAGTAAGCAAATTAATTAAATTATAAACCGGAAGTGGAAGCCATTTTTATTTAGTGTAAGAAAATGAATAACGCAAAGCGCAACTTGACAAAGCTTGACCGACGTGCCACCTGGTGGTTGTTTCCGATAACATTTTCATGCGAATTGTACATATTTCGTTACATACAGAAGATGATCTGCCGTGTTTTTTACAGGATACAAAAAGTGAGAATATCATTGAAAATCTGGCGGCCATTTTCAAATCAAGTCAAATCAGCATCTTTTTCAACTAAAAAATAATATCTAAAAAACTGGACGGAATAATTACTTTCTTTACTTCAGAAAGTGAACATTCATATTTAAAGTGCGGCCACGCCCCCTAGAGGTGTGAATAGGCGTCTCAGTGCTATCCTTTTTATTAAGGGTAAGGTAATGCCACCAATGTTAAAAAAAATCCCTCTCACAAAAATTCTGAAAAAAATTTAAAATGTTCTCCTCTATACCCCCTATCAGTACCTAAAATATCAGGTATACAAATACGATCTAGTTTTTGAGTTATAAATTTTTAAAGTTGACTACTTTAACATGGAGAAATGAAACTCCCATGTTAAATTGGTCAACTTTAAAAATTCATAACTCAAAAACTAGATCGTATTTGTATACCTGATATTTTAGCTACTGATAGGGGGTGTAGAGGAGAACATTTTAAATTTTTTTCAGAATTTTTGTGAGGGATTTTTTTTTAACATTGGTGGCGTTACCTTACCCTTAAGGATTCAAGGGTTCCAACTTAAAGTACAGAAATTTAAATAATTATTTAAAAATAGTTCTGGGTCTCAAAAAAATCTGAAAAAATTCAGAGTAGCATAATTTGGTGCCCTCTATTCATTTCTGTAATAAAAATTTTTCATGTATATTGTCCATATTGACAAAACTTGACTCTTGGCAACATGAGAACAAGGAACCTTTTCTCACTTGGCTTACTAGATATAAAATGGTTTCTTTTTCGGTCTATGGCGTCTATTGAAAAATAAACAACATTTGTTGTGGCACGATAATCTAGCAAATTTTAGAGTTCTGTATGTGAAGGTAATTTTATAAACAGTTACAACATTTTTCATTTTTAAATAATGTTAAGGGAAAGGGAACGCCAGAGTTGCGCCGCGATCGCAGCGCCTCTATATCAATATTCAAATTGTCCCACTCTAAAGATACCACGCAAGTCACGGCAGTTTTATATTCAATTTATTTATAAATAATGAGTTAAATAATAACTGTTATGGTTGTTTTATTTATAAAACTTTTTTTTCATTACTATAAAACATTTTTGGAAAGTTTTTACTTTAGGTGAGTGGATTATAAGCGTTGTTTTGGTTCATTAGTCAGCCTGTTTCATTCGCCAGTTGTTTAATGGCCGACCAAAAAGGGGTGTGTGAGACGTGCGAGTGTCAAAAATCGTGCAGTTATTATCAATTTACGTCGCTCCCACTCTCATAATTGTCTTTTTTTTTTTTGCTGTGAAGGTTTGTCCTAGTTTAGTTTGTTTCTAGTTTTTTTTTTTTAAATCGGACAATTGGATTATAGAATTTTTCTAATATCACTGAAATGCAGCGTATGCTTGTTCAATAAATGGGTTTAGTTTCAATACACGTAACTCGGAAACTAGATCGTATTTGTATTGACGATATTTTAAGAGCTAATGAACGACATAGAGGAGAATATTTTAAAATATTTTCGGAGGAACAAATGAGAGTGGAAAATTTAACATTGGTGACGTTACCTTACCCTTAAGTTACGTAGTAATTTTTACTTTTATGAATCTTTCAAGGGGAAGATAACACGCCCAATGTTTAAAAAAAAAAAAAAAAAAAAAAAAAATCCCTCACATGAAAATTATGAAAAAAATTTAAAATGTTCTTCTCTACATCCCCTATCAGTAGGTAAAATATCAGGTGTACAAAAACGAGCTAGTTTTCGAGTTATTAATTTTCAAAGTTGACCAGTTTAACATGGAAGTCCCATTTCTCCATGTTAAATTAGAGAACTTTAAAAATTAATAACTCGAAACTAGCTCGTTTTTGTATACCTGATATTTTACCTACTGATAGGTGATGTAGAGGAGAACATTTTAATTTTTTTTCATAATTTTTATGAATGTGATTTTTTTAGCATTGGGCCAGCTGATCAGTATTATCTCTACCTTAAAGTAGTCAACTAAAAATCCATAACTCAAAAACTAGATCATATTTGTATACCTGATATTTTAGCAACTGATAGGGGGTGTAGAGGAGAACATTTTAAATTTTTTTCATAATTTTTGTGAGGGATTTTTTTTAACATTGGTGGCGTTATCTTACCCCTAAGGTAGAGATAATGTCGTTCAGCTGTTTTTTTTTTAGCTCCATTTAATTAACATGTAAACCTTAGCAAATTCACAAAAATTCTGAAATTTTTTTGAGGTGTAGATATTAGTGCCTAAAAGCCATAAAAAAAATTCAAAACAATTTAACGAGCCGATTTTTTTTTAATTAATTTTTTTTTTAATTTTCAGCATAGGGCTTTCCCATGGAGAGACAAACGAAAAACTTAATTAAAAAAAATCGTCTCGTTAAATTGTTTTGAAACTTTTTCTATGACTTTTAGGCACTAATATCTGCCTCTCAAAAAAATTTCAGAATTTTTGTGAATTCGTCAAGGTTTACATGTTAATCAAATGGAGCTAAAAAAACAGCTGACTGATGTTATCTCTACCTTAACAAAATAAATGTTTTTATTTTTTCTCAGTAGCGTTTATACAAAACTTGCGAATATGCAAATTTTGCTGTTTTTACTAAGTTTCTTGATTAGTGTGGAACAAAAATAGGTCATAGAACCCCCGGAAAGGTCCTTTAACAATCAAACTTGTGTATTTTAGAGTCAGAGGATATTATTTCTGTCAGGAGAAATCAATGGACACTGTCAGGCGACGTGAAGAGGGTTGCGAACTTTCTCTTTTTGTGACGTCAGGGGCTGAGGGGATTTAAATACCGTGGGATAGATTCCACCGTTATACACGCAGTATGCACGTGGATGCCACTGCTGCTTGACTTTCTGCTGTTCCTGCTGAGCATATTTTCATTATTATTTTTATTTATCATCATTATTTATATTTTGCAATCACGGGAATTTTATTTCCCTGAAGAACCATGCACGAATTAATTTCACAATAGTGGCTGATAAAGATAAAACGTAATGAGCAGAGAGTACGAAGAAATCTCTAAAACACATGCGACTGTCATGCTCAAAATATTACAATATTGATGACTATAAAATCCTTGGCGAAACAAACAAATAAATAAATAAAAGGTAGTTACAGTTTCGATTCTGAAAAAACACGGAAACCCCTACGCCGTCGCATTTTTAATTGTATAATATACACGGATAAATTAATAAAAATACTAAATAAGGAAGAATGAATTATAATTAATTAAACAATATTAATATACTGTAGTTAATACAATGTGTGAAAAATTGTTAGATTTGTTACTATTTCCAGTGTTTTTTTATAATAAACTATTATATGCAGCTATATAGCATTTAAATATTAACCAATATAATATTATGTAATGGGGGACATTCACAAAGCACTTTAACCCCCACTGTAGCCCCGATTTTTAACCAGGGGCTAACCATGTTAAGCTCATAGCTTAGCACCAGGGTTAAAAATCAGGGCTAAAGTGGGGGTTAAAGTGCTTTGTGAATGTCTCCCAATATGTACTGTTGCCATTCATGTCACAGTGAACTGCATCTTTAACTTTAATTAAAAAGAAATACATTTAATACGATGTATTTATATTTAATTATTATAATAATATATACACACTACATAGTGTTGCATGTTGCATATGGTATTTTTACTGTAGAGAATTAAATTTTTCTTTCCATAAGGGATTTTTTTTTTTAATTATCATATTAGATTAGTACTTTTATCTTGTTAACTGCACTGTATGGGATAATCAAGAATAGATTTACTTTAATGTGATCAAGGGTGGATCCAACGCGCGGCTCTGAGAGGGGACGGGGCCCTAGGGGGGGGGGGGGCATCCCCAATCGCCTCTCCCAATGATGTAAAAAAAATCCAAGAATATATATATATATATATATATATATGTAACATTTCATATCATTTCATCCTTTACTATTCACATGTTATTTACATATTATTTAGTTGGATTTTATGGTTAGATTTTATTTTCTTAGCTGATTCTGGTCTTCGTATACGCATGTACATATTATGTTGATAGTATATTATACTGCACAATATGATTATATATTAATTTATAGCCCAGTAAATTTAACTTTTGACCCGGAAAAAATTAGGGGAGTTTTGAAAATTACAGGGTCGATAGAGTTTGACTTTCTGTACAACATATCAAAATTACGCCTTTTTACGCCCTGTGCTAACGCCGCCATTTAAAAAAAATGGCGGCCGAGAGGTTGCTTCATGTTTTAATTTTCTGTGCTCAATCTAATTATATTTTTGAAAATAAAAAAATATGGGAACGTAGCTAAAGATATACCTCATTGATATCCTAAAAAATATTTTCAAATTTTGCATTAAAACCCGTTAAAAAAAATAAATTCCCGAAAAAATTGAAATCGATCGTTGACATTTCTTCCATTTGTAGCCAAAGTTTTTGTTGTATCGAAAACTATGTCATTATAAAATATTGCCTCTCGTTCTTTGTGAATTAGAAAATGCATGTTTGAATATAATCCGATCAGGCAAAGCCGAGTTATGAATTTTTTTGTGTGCCGGCGCGTGGAACTTGGAGAGCGCCAGCCTACAATACACACGCTTGGCATGGGAAGAACCGTGACGCGCGGCGAAGTCGCTGACCATTGTAGTACTGCATTCACTCGCACTGCTAAAATTTTATCATACAGTCATTAGAAATAGTATGATATGGACGCACTACATATTTATACTTACAAAATGACACATTTTTTTATTTAATTGCAAAATAGTTTATTATCTCCCAATACAATAAAGCCATGCACGCATGTTTGTATGATAAAATGAGGAGCCTGTGCTAAATTTAAATGTTATTATACTTCAACAATTCGTCTGAATTGTGATATATGTTTGTCTTTATCGCAAAGTATTATATATATTATATCATATCATATATATATATATATCATATCATATATATATATATATATATATATCTTATATCATATATATATAAGATATATATATATATAAATATAGTAATTTATTCTTTAGTTAGTACTTTAAATTTTAACTATTTAATTTTAATATGACTTTTATTAAAATCTGCCTTGGCATAGAAAGAAATACAGTGATAACTTAATTAAACGAGAAATATTTTGATATGTTAAAATTCAGTTGCAAATTGCAAATCAATTGTATTTTCATTTTCATATGCGTAGAAGCAAGTGAATGTATGAAATAATTATTAAAGTTAAACACTATGTATTATGTAAACATTACTGCAACTATATTAATGTAACATTGCATGTATATTTATGTGTACCCATATACATACCTAGATTACGGAAAATTTAATGATAATAAAATAAATGTATTGGATCCAATAAACAAATATATAAACATAAACAAAATTAATGTTAAAATTATTATAAGTCCGAAGTGTTGATTTGTTGTATTCATTATAATATATTGGGTGCGATTCACGAGAAGCAGTTAGCCAGGTTTCTATCCACATTTAGCTTTAACCACGTTTAACTAGGTGGTTTAACACGTAAAACAGGTATAGTTAAACGTGATTAAGCTAAACGTGGTTAGAAACCTGGCTAACTGCTTCGTGAATCGCGCCCAATTATGTATACTGAATATCATGGTTCAAATTTTAATATTAACTTGAATAAAATTATGCTCTTTAAATGAGAATTATATAGTTTGTAGTGGTGCTGTATCATGTATATTATAAAGTCGTATATTGGCATCCAATACATATAATTATAAATTATAATGATATAATATCTACATTTAATAATTAAGTTGTATTACTTCAATCGAATTCGGCAATGGATCTTAATTAAATTAACATAGCGTGTGATCTAAAATTATTAATCTGTATTTACTAATACGTTATTTCTTTCAATAATAATGCAGTATGCTGCAAACATATCAAGATGTGTGTGTAGATGAAATTATATTAAAATTATTAAACAATCAAATATGATATAATATTAAAATATATTAATAAAACCGGGATGTGATGGATGTGATTAAATATTCAAATATATTGTTACATTATATAATAATGAAGGCTCTAAGAAATATAGTTATTGGATGGACTACTGCAGTTTATTTTACACTTTAATTTGTTTTCATGCAATTATATAACATACCGTATATGTATTATATATACATAAACATATATATTTTTAAATTTTTATTTAATTATTTATACACAAAAGCAATTATGTTATGTTCGATTACACGGATATTTTATAACATTTTATTTAATATAAAGCCGGTATTACACGTTACAATTTTTCTAACTATTGAATACAATTTTTTAAACTTGAATTCCATTTGTTTGTATGGGGATAAAATTTTCTTGAAAGGAAAAATTGTATTCAATAGTTAGAAAAAATGTATCGTGTAATACCGGCTTTAATTATATAATTATATTATATGTGTAAATTTGTAGTAAACCACATACCATATCATACTATTTCTAATGACTGTATGATAAAATTTTACCAGTGCGAGTGAATGCAGTACTACAATGGTCAGCGACTTCGCCGCGCGTCACGGTTCTTCCCATGCCAAGCGTGTGTATTGTAGGCTGGCGCTCTCCAAGTTCCACGCGCCGGCACACAAAAAAATTCATAACTCGGCTTTGCCTGATCGGATTATATTCAAACATGCATTTTCTAATTCACAAAGAACGAGAGGCAATATTTTATAATGACATAGTTTTCGATACAACAAAAACTTTGGCTACAAATGGAAGAAATGTCAACGATCGATTTCAATTTTTTCGGGAATTTATTTTTTTTAACGGGTTTTAATGCAAAATTTGAAAATATTTTTTAGGATATCAATGAGGTATATCTTTAGCTACGTTCCCATATTTTTTTATTTTCAAAAATATAATTAGATTGAGCACAGAAAATTAAAACATGAAGCAACCTCTCGGCCGCCATTTTTTTTAAATGGCGGCGTTAGCACAGGGCGTAAAAAGGCGTAATTTTGATATGTTGTACAGAAAGTCAAACTCTATCGACCCTGTAATTTTCAAAACTCCCCTAATTTTTTCCGGGTCCCAATGATATTTTATGCTAGAATTACTGGGCTAACTTCTTTTTCTATTGTCGTACTCCTATAAGTTTTTTGCCTATGTTTGAATTAAATACTGCAGTTACAAGAGAAAGTAAATAAATATGTTGTAATCTAAATCTAAAGTATGTAATAAAAAAATATAAAAAATGAAATTCATACCAAACCTTCTTCCGATCATTCATAATGATATCAGGTAATCCCATCATTGCAATTTCATCACTTAATTAAATATCTAATTTACTATATATATATATGAACTTTATAAAGTTTTAACTTTTGAGAGCATAAAATTGGAATACATTGGCTAGATCTAGGAGAAACAATATTTAGCCCATAACTCATGTAAAATAATTTGCTGCGCTTCTTCCGGGAAGTGATTTGTTCTTATTGGACTGTTTGTAAATCTCCTGCCTCTGACTTGTTATTTATGTACTCATGAGGGAAATATAATAAAATAAAAAAATACATTCTAGGGTACAAACTTACCTTCAGGTGTTGGCCAAGTCAAGGGCTACTTACTTCGGGAGAAATTGTTCACGTCCAGTCATTTCCACCCCCTGCAGGGGTGAAAATGTGTTAAAATCAAATCATGCCCAAAAATTCTAAAAACTATAAGAATTTGAAATTAAAAATTATTTGCAAAATTTAATGGTGAATTTTTGAAGGATGAAACTACCCTGTTTCATCCCTAAACAACCCTAAAATAAACAAATATTAATTTAAAAAAAATTTAATTGTCAAATTCGTGTTCCCCATATTCAAATTTGTAAAAAGAGACACCTTCAGTAGGGGGTTGTCGGAGTGGTTGTTTTACCCCTTATTCTTAAATTTACATTTTAAATGGTTTTATATAAGTTTGATCATGGAAAACACTAATCTGACAATTAAAAAATTTTATAATGAAAAATAATTTATTTTAGGATTGTTTATGGATGAAACAGGGTAGTTTTACCCTTTAAAAATTCACCACTGAATTTCAAATATTTTTTTATTTAAAATTCTCACTTTTTAGAATTTTTGGGCATGATTTGATTTTTACACATTTTCACCCCTGCAGGGGGTGGAAATAACTGGATGTGAACAATTTCTCTCGAAGTAAGTAGCCCCTTATTTGGCCAACACCTGAAGGTAAGTTTGTATCCTAGAATTAATTTTTACCTGAGTTATGGGCCAAATATCGTTTCTCCTATCTAACCAATATGTATTCCAATTTTATACTCTCAAAACTGTACGTACAGTACTTATGCATATGTTTCTCTATAAGAGCTTCTGTGAGCTGAATTTTACTATAGTTTTGTTAAGTAATTTTGCATAGTAATTCAGATTTCATTAAATTACTATGTAACTATGGTTATAAACATGGGGTTACGGGAAAACATTATATTATATGAATTTGGCTTCAAATGATTAAATTTTTATTTTACATTTGATTTTTTTTATCACATTATAAGAGATAATTTTAAAAAAAAATACATATTCTGATCTGCATGATGCTTGTGACCTCTGTTCTTTAATTGGTATGCAATATGATGTGTTGATAATATTTGAAGAAAATATAACAAAAGACAAGCCCATGCACTTACCTTGGGTCAAGTGATTTCTTTTACTTTACGAGTCTGCGATGAACGCACATACACAAGTTTTAGCATAAAAATTTATTTGCAAAATTAATTGATAATAATTATGAAAAATTGTTTCCATAAAAAGTGATAAATTGTATGTGGTGGAGTGTTTTCTACTACTAAAATATAAAATTTTCAACAACATGGTCTTTTGAAACGTATATAAAAATTAAGGAAGGCCTGTTATATTATTTATATGATTTTCCCAACTTGGTCACTTTTGCTTACATTTCAGTATTAACTAGCATATAATTCGATAGAATAGAATATAGAATATTCTATAGTATTCTATATGAAGATGAATATTCTATATTCGTGCGTTGGTGATTTTAATGTTGACCGACATACTCTTTTTATTTTAAATACTTGAGAATTTCGCGTCATTAAAATCATTGTAATTTTGTTCCCAAAAAAAGGCGTCTCACGCTTTTTACATAGTCAACAACACGTTGTAATAATTTTCGTAGGTTCCGAACGTGTTGGGATCAAATTGTGATGATCCGAACGCGTTGGGAATTTTGCCGAGGTGCCCAATGCATTGGTATAAAAAAAATCGCGTCCGAAGCAAATTCGCTTCCGGATGTCAGCATATACAAAATATTGTATTATAAAAAATATCTTATTTAAAAGCACCTGTTTGTGTATTAATTACTAATTAAGGGTAAGATAACACGAAACATCGATTGTTGTAGTCCCATTTGATTAACATGTAAACTTTAGCAACCTCATAATAATTCTGATTTTTTTTAGAGGCAGTTCTTAGCACCAAAAAATGTAGAAAAATTTTCAAAACAATCGCTCGATCTGATTTTTTAAAATTAATTTATTAGTTTAGGTCTCCATGGGAAAGCCCTATACTGGAATTTAAAAAAAAAAACAATATTAATAATAATTTAAAAAAATTGGATCGAGCGATTGTTTTGAAATTTTTTCTACATTTTTTTGGTGCTAAGGACTGTCTCTCAAAAAAAAAATTCAGAATTATTATGAGGTTGATAAGGTTTACATGTTAATCAAATGGAACTACAACAATCGATGTTTCGTGTTATCTTACCCTTAAATAATAAATAATTCATTTCCTGTAGCATACAATGTGGTGCTTTTAATCCAAGTGGCTACAACTCTTTATTTGTTACTGAACAACGAGAATTTTTAATATTTTTTTTTGAGTATACTACACAGTACACAATACTTATTATGCTTCATGCAGGTAGGTCTCAGGTATTATCTATATATTTTTGTTATCTCGATCTAACTATGTATATCTTTCCTCTCTAATATTATACATTTTATATTTATAAATTTTCATGTTTTTTTTTTAGCATAAAACATAATAACACATTTTAGAAAAAAACAAATTCTTAGCATTGTGCATATCTTCAGGCTTGGCCGCCCTTTAAAAAGCTGAAAACTACAACAATATGTGGCTCTTAAAATAAGCCATTGTGTAAACATTTTACGTACCTGGTACTTCTTTTGACAAAGTATACAGTTCTAATATCATGCTTTAAATTATAAAAACAAAAATTAAAAGTTAGTTGCTAATATAAGCGCCTCTAGCGGCATGCACTAACCATGCAGTTTTATGGAGAAAGCGCGCGGTATCCCACGGTCTTACTCCTGCATGCTAGGCAACCCGCGCTAAAATCTCGCCTAACAGTGTCCATTATGGGGTCATCACATGACCAAAATGTGTCAATTGCCCCAAAATATCAACCAATCAATCAGAAGAAATAAAATGAAATATCTTTTAAAAAATCTAGAATATTCTAAAATTTAATCACTTATGATTCGGTTCAATTCAAGTAGGTATTTTTTTTTTTTTTTTTTTTTTAGCTGGCCTGTTTGGCTTTACAGCATAGACCTGGTCAATTTCCTCAGGATTTGTGGTAAGGTCAGCAACCCCAGGTGATTTCCCCAGTGAGGCCCTCAGGTTCTCTATTTCCAGGACATGCATCTTAGAGGGAGCCCTATATTCCTCAGAGTTTTTTTTGTCGGTGAAGCCGCCTACTAAGGGGGACGCTTGCAGCCCTCAAAGGCGGTGACGCCAGCCTATTGAAGTGCTTGCATGCACACTCAATCATAGGGCTCACTAGAGGGAGCTTTCCTCAACCATCCTGAGTACGGGGATGGAAGGATATAGGATTATAGGGTGGACAAGGTAAGGAGTGCCAGCTTTAGTTTTGGTTTCTGACCAACAGATTTTATTGGGGTTTCTAACTTAATTTTCACAAATCTGATCAGACAGATTAACTATGTAAATTCATCCTTAAAAACTAAATAAATTTGCATACACTGATTGTAAAAATTACCTTGAATTATAAAAAAGAGGTGGATGGGGTCATAACGGTTGACTCAGTGCAGATCAAATGGTTGGGGAAGCTCAACACTGCAAGCCTCTTCTCGCATATATTATCTGCAAATAATGGTGTGATTGTAGCGTTGTACAAATTAAATGAAAATTAGAACAAAGAAATTCACAAAATCACATGAATTTAGTATTCACAAAATAACAAAACATTTTGTAACACTGAATGCATACAGTATAATTATCAAAGTCTTCTACTCGCAATGGTTAATTGTAACAAACCATTGTTTATAATGTCTGTTGCATGAAGCCTTTTTCATTGTTAAACGTTGGATGACGTAGTACAGTACCTTTTTTCGAAACAAGAGCACAGAACATAACAGCATTGTTGAAACTACCTGTTCCAGTTTCATAATTAACGGTCATTTTCCATAAGTTAACATGTAAATCAACAACTTTCCCATGTTTTTCCTTTCATGTGACAGACATTACCAACAATACTTTGTTACCAAACAACGAGCACAAGACTGATTTATAAAGGTGAAAACAGCCGCTACGCTTAGCACCGCCCATTTGGTGCTAAGAAAGTCAGTTGAAACACTCGCTCAAATGTTTTCGATCGTGTTTTTTTCGAACAGCTGATTGCCTTAGCACACGATTTCAATGCAATTGTTGAACATTTTTGAATTTCGCGGTTAAAATAATTGACGAGCGCAATTATTTGTGCGCTTAGCACCTTAGCACCGAGCTTAGCACCGAGTTTGGTCTCTCCAAACTTCCGACCAATCAGAACGCGTAGAGTGGTCGGCTGTTTTCACCTTAACAATTTCTGTTTAACGATTAATCTCAGTTACTGCTGGAGTCAAATAATATTTCCCTGCAAAGGAATCGAATGAAATAAATTTTAAAAAATCGAGAATGTTCTATAACTTAATCGCTTATGGTTTGAGTTAATTCAGTCTGACAGTTTTCTTACAACAGCTCCATTTCTGGTTTTCCATAAGGCCAATGTTAAACTTCTACCTTAATTTTCACAAAACTGATAAAACAGATTCACTTCAAAATTTGTATTCCACCTATTGATGGTGAGTTCTAAGTCCCCTGCAAGTCTTGTTGCATTCAGACGCTACGATTGCGAGATATTAACCTACTGAGATGCATCCTCAAAGTGACCCGGGCCTCAAATTAAAAATTAGCCAATCACCAAAAGTTGTTGGAGCTGATCATAATTATGTATATTATTTTCTTCAAAACACGGTGCGGCTGGGCAAAAATGCGACTGCAAAGTACGATAGCTTGAGTTTTATGACGTCACACCTCATGGACAAACCGGTTTTACTGTACAGTGTGACGTCATAAAAGTCAAGCTATCGTACTTTACTGTCACATTTTTGCCCAGCTGCACCGTGTTTTGATCAAAATAATGCACATAATGATAATCAGCTCCAACAATTCATAGTGACTGGATAATTTTTAATTTGAGGCCCGGATCACTTTAATCAAAGACTGCATGTATATTTTACATTATTTGCATTATACATGATTATTGAATGGTTAGCGATATGCACGTACAAAGCAGCCTAGATTGTAGAAATGTCTCAATGGAAGTCAGATTGAGTAGTTCGGCCTGTAGCGACTCCGTACTATCTTACCAAAATGTCATTGCTACATTTAAGACTTTTCAGGTTTAGATAGCAGGTTTTCGAGGCCCGACTTGGCCCGGCCCGTTTGGATTTTCAAAGCCCGACCCGGCCCATTCGGATGGTTGCTAGGCCTGGCTTTTTGAAAACTGCTTCACAGTGCGGCCCGGCCCGTGGCCTGGCCGTATAGATCAACCTCGGCTCGCATATTTATTTTAGTACTTTACAACCCGTTGTAAAATTGAGAAAAAGTCTCATTTTAGAAGCTTTTTTGCTTACTTTTTTCCGTTCTTCCTCTATCCTTAGCAATAATAACAAACCAAAAAAAATCACTACTGTATTGAAAATTCAAGAACTAGCTAGGCCCGGCCTGGCCCGTTTGCAGGCAGACTGCCAATACCCGGCCTGAGCCCGGTCCGCGGGCCGGGCCCGTGCAGACCTCTAATATGGGCATAAACTTGGTCCCACTACAGGCATTCCAGCAGTAAACACAAGGTGCTAAAACTGTGTTGGGCCTGTATGCATACTGCAGTGTGTTTCTTTGCAAAGTATGTATATATATGCACATACTCGCCCAGCAGTCTCAGCACTGGACTAACAATTGTGTTTACTGTAGTGTACTGTATGATAGGCATTGCAGGCAGCAGGGACCACCTAGAAGGGGGCTTGAGGTCACTTTTTATACGATCTATAGATTAAAAATTGGAGAGGCCAGTTATAATAAGGAGCCTGGGCAGAGAAGACGTACATACTGCAAGCCTAGAGCTGAAAGGGGGACTCCCATGCACCACCACAGTATGTATAATAAATAAATACCCTTATTAGAAGCGTTTACTTAATAGTCATTCAATAAATCTCACTTTAGAAATAATAAAACCAAACACATTTATTATACCTTGAATTATATAGCATAGAAGTGGCTGGCTAGCTGTCGCTTTCCAGGACTCTGTGGAAGCGAGCGTATTTCGCGCCCAACATTCATAGGGGGTGCCAACTGCAAGATGTTTTAGTTGCCAAATCTAGGCTAGGAAATTGGAATGCATACCAAGTTTCGCGCCTACCACAGTACAGTGTACTGTAGCGCCCACATTTTGAAGAGACGGCTGCCAAGAAAGCGCAGGGTGAAAAATCCGTCTATTGAGGGATTCGATCCCGCGTACTCATGAACGGAAAGCAGCAGTCATAACCACTATGCCATCCCCAATGAACATAGATGTTTGTCAAGAACAGATATATAAACTATCAGGCACTGAAATTTTCCACCAATCATATCACAAATTTCAATGACGTCATAAATTTTCGACCAATCGTAGACTTGGATGAGACGGTGGGGTGGGAACCTTTGGTGTGATATTCGCGCGAAATTGCGCGCATATGCGCTCTGCGCGCAAATGCGGGAATATTCGCTATAGATACTTTCAAGATGGCGTACGCCCGCATTTAAAATCATATGACACACCATTAATGTTTCAAAATTTGAACTATAATAATTAATATACTAATAATCATATTATAAGTTAATTGTATAACTGTATTCTTATTTTAATATTGATAATGTTATAATATGTTTTTGTTTGTAAGTACTTGAAGTACTATAACAATCATATTTTATTCTTTAACTTTTAGGTCTCATTATTATATTTTATATTTTTTTTTTTTTTTTTACAAGGATACACCTCTAAGAGCTTACAGCTCGCGGCGGGGTACTGGGTAGGGATAAGGTAGGGAACGGATAGTAACCACGGCCTGCATGCTTACGCGTCCCAGCATTTGCTGAGGTGAGACTAAGGGAACCGTGGAAAACCTCAGTCAGGACGGACACCTCTACTTTTTCTCAATGGCCCAAAGCAATGTCCAAAGCCTGGGGAACCTATATAGAATAATCTATTCTGTACATTAACTGTCATATATGTCTTTTGTTGAATAAATAATTTAATAATAATATATATTCACAAATATGCGGGGACTATATATTATAACATCACTGGTGGGGGAACACCGCAAAATCAGCTGACTTAAAATTAAAACCTCTATATAGCGACTTCACTGCCGCCACATATGTAATAATTTTTTAACATTTATTGATATCTATTAGTATTATTTATTCAGAAGAAACCGGAAAGCGAAACGTGGAAGGGGGACTCGATTTAAAGTAGATCGAGTGAGCGATTTCATTTTTTGGAAGGCCGGCGCTATTCGTGAATAACGTAGTGGATTATTATTTACACCGCAGCGGTGCGGCTAGCGGCTCCAGTGCATGTGGAGTCGCTATTCGCACCGCCGCTGTGCAAATAAAAGTTACCATGAGAGCTATTCGCATCAGGTCTTTTTAATCGGAAGAAACCGGGAAGCGAAATATATGACAGAGGCCGGGACATTGTAATCAGAAGAAACCGGAAAGCGAAAACAAGAAAGGGGGGCTAGCTCTTTAATCGGAAGAAACCGGAAAGCGAAACATGAAAGGTCGCGGGAGACTTTTTAATCAGAAGAAACCGGAAAGCGAAAATATGAATGGCGGGGGCCTTTTTAAACGGAAGAAACCGGAAAGCGAAACGTGATTTATAATGATTATATATATCGAAAATATGAATGGCGGGGGGCCGGGGGGCTTTTTTAATCGGAAGAAACCGGAAAGCGAAACGTAGTTTATTATAATGATTATATAATATAGATCCCTGACTCCACGGCACAGTAGGGCACAGTTAGCTAGGTACCAAGTTCAATCTTGTGTTCTATTAACATTGTAATTTGAACTGAGCGTATAATAGCCGCCCACGAGAAAATAAGCGTGAAAATTGGAGTCAAATTCACTCGCGCATATTGACTCCAATTGACCCAAATTTGGCCCCTCGTTTATGTCAATATGCGCGAGTGAATTCACGTGTATTGAATCATTTTGGTGCAGATTGGCTCGTATATATTGACGTATTTTCACGTATTTTGACAAATATTGGCGTAAATTCCGGCCCAAATCCTTCGTTCAGCCTCACGTACTTTCAGGTATATTCACATATATTGACTCACCTATTTTCACCCATATTAACCCAAAATTGGCCCCTTTTATGCGTGAATATGCGCGAGTGAATTCACGTGTATTGAAGCATTTTGGTGCAGATTGGCTCGTATATATTGGCGTATTTTCACGTATTTTGACAAATATTGGCGTAAATGCCGGCCCAAATCCTTCGTTCGGCCTCACGTACTTTCAGGTATATTCACATATATTGACTCACCTATTTTCACCCATATTAACCCAAAATTGGCCCCTTTTATGCGTGAATCTGAATGAGTGGATATTTCACGAATATTCACCCACTTTCACCTCTGTTGACCTGCATTGCCCCCCGTACTTGTTTCACTCATTCTCACGCTTTTTGACGCACTTTCACCCATTTGTCAACCAATTTTTTCCATACTGTCTCCTCACGCATATTGACGCATTTTGACATATTTTGACGCACTTTCACCCATTAGTCAACCAATTTTTTCCACAATTAAAGTCCCCTCATGCATATTGACGCATTTTGACATATTTTCACGAAGTTTCACGCTTTTACCAACCAAATTTTTACACCAAGTCCGTTCATGCATATTGACACTTTTTGACATATTTTGACGAACTTTGACCCTTTTAGTAACCAACTTTTTCCATAGAGTCCGTTCATGCATATTGACACTTTTTGACATATTTTGACGAACTTTGGCCCTTTTACTAACCAACTTTTTCCATAAAGTCCGTTCATGCATATTGACACTTTTTGACATATTTTCACGAATTTTCACGAATTTTCACGCTTTTATGGAACAAATTTTTTCCACAAAGTCCCCTCATGCATTATGACGCATTTTGACATATATTGACGCACTTTCACCCATTTGTCAACCAATTTTTTCTATAAAATCCCCTCATGCATATTGACGCATTTTGACATATTTTCACGAAGTTTCACGCTTTTACCAACCAAATTTTTACACCAAGTCCGTTCATGCATATTGACACTTTTTGACATATTTTGACGAACTTTGACCCTTTTAGTAACCAACTTTTTCCATAGAGTCCGTTCATGCATATTGACACTTTTTGACATATTTTGACGAACTTTGGCCCTTTTACTAACCAACTTTTTCCATAAAGTCCGTTCATGCATATTGACACGTTTTGACATATTTTCACGAATTTTCACGCTTTTATGTAACAAATTTTTTACAACAAGTCCGTTCATGCATATTAACACTTTTTGACATATTTTCAAGAACTTTCACATAAGTATCGATCAAATTTTGTTATTAAGTTCACTCATGCATATTATACATCACGCATTTTTACACATTTTCACGCACAACAGCATACATTTCTCGTCATAGGCTAGCTCACCGAACCGTTGAAGTTAATGCAGTTCCATAGCCTCGTCAGTCCATCGATACCTGAAATGTGCAAAGAATCCACAAAGAAACACGCTCGCAAATTTTTTACACAATGGAAATTGTTCTCACTTGCCACACCACAATTAAAAATGAAGAGCAAAATAAAAATAACAATTATAAGTATTATTACAAACAGAAATATATAGGCATACAGTAAAATGAGGCCTCTAAGAAAACTTTTACTATAGGGTTGAATATTATAGCAATAAATTTTCACTGATTCCCTCTAGGCTTAAATAATTTAACTGAAAAATAATTTAATTATCATAATATAGGGCCAAACTTTAACTGTTTCAATTTAACCATCATATATAATGAGCGAATTCATATACCTCATAATAGTTATTTTTTAAATAAGGAACTAATTTTACTTATCTGATATACGACTTCTCGTGTTTTAATCTTCTTTTTCTCATCTTGAATACACGACTAAACATCCAATTCTGACATTTTGTAAACACGTGCCGTACGGCCGGAGGGAACTCAAAACATCGAATTATCTCTTTTTTCATCATTAAAAATGCGGAAAACTTGCAAATTTTAACATTGGACAAACGAATGATTACCTAACTTCACTTTAATTAACAATTTAATGTTCAGGAACAAGTAAAACTTCACTTAAACACCTCATAAACACCACGTACAATCATGAAACTTCCACGCACCTCTAGCTATGTCGCCATCTTGTATAGCTACCAACCGCCAAGTCGAATGACTGGAAGTTCCCCCACTTTCAATTCTTGAACAATTTTTTTACTAAGTCTATTCACGCACATTGGCACTTTTTGACATATTTTCGCGAACTTCCACGTATTTACTAACCAAATTTGTCTACAAAGTCCACTGACGTATTTTGACCCATTTTGACATATTTTCACGAACTTCCACGTATTTACTAACCAAATTTTTCTACAATGAACATTGACGTATTTTGACCCATTTTGACATATTTTCGCGAACTTCCACGTATTTACTAACGAATTATTTCTACAAAGTTCACTGACGTATATTAACCCATTTTGACATATTTTCACGAACTTCCACGTATTTACTAACCAAATTTTTCTACAAAGTCCACTGACGTATTTTGACATATTTTCACGAACTTCCAGGTATTTACTAACCAAATTTTTCTACAATGTCCCTTGACGTATTTTGACCCATTTTGACATATTTTCACGAACTTCCACGTATTTATTAACCAAATTTTTCTACAAAGTCCACCAACGTATTTTGACGCATTTTGACATATTTTCGCGAACATCCACGTATTTACTAACCAATTATTTCTACAAAGTTCACTGACGTATATTGACCTATTTTGACAATTAATCTATACAGGTGAATGGACTTTGTAAAAAAAGGTGTTATCTTCCATAAACGGACTTTGTGGGAAGATTTGGTCGATAAACGTGTGAAAATGCTTGAAAAAGTGTAAAAATAGGTGAACTTGCATGAACGGACTTTGTGGAAAAAGTTGGTTGGTAAAAGGGTCAAAATATGTCAAAAAGTGTCAATTTGCATGAACGGACTTTGTATAAAAATTTGGTCGATAAAAGGGTGAAAGTTCGTGAAAATATGTCAAAAAGTGTCAACATGCATGAACGGACTTTATGGAAAAAGTTGGTTAGTAAAAGGGCCAAAGTTCGTCAAAATATGTCAAAAAGTGTCAATATGCATGAACGGACTTTATGAAAAAAGTTGGTTAATAAATGGGTCAAAGTTCGTCAAAATATGTCAAAAAGTGTCAATATGCATGAACGGACTTAATGAAAAAAGTTGGTTAGTAAAAGGGTCAAAGTTCGTCAAAATATGTCAAAAAGTGTCAATATGCATGAACGGACTTTATAGAAAATGTTGGTTAGTAAAAGGGTCAAAGTTCGTCAAAATATGTCAAAAAGTGTCAATATGCATGAACGGACTTTATGGAAAAAATTGGTTAGTAAAAGGGTCAAAGTTCGTCAAAATATGTCAAAAAGTGTCAATATACATGAACGGACTTTCTGGAAAAAGTTGGTTAGTAAAAGGGTCAAAGTTCGTCAAAATATGTCAAAAAGTGTCAATATGCATGAACGGACTTGGTGTAAAAATTTGGTTGGTAAAAGGGTGAAAGTTCGTGAAAATATGTCAAAAAGTGTCAACATGCATGAACGGACTTTAAGGAAAAAGTTGGTTAGTAAAAGGGTCAAAGTTCGTCAAAATATGTTAAAAAGTGTCAATATGCATGAACAGACTTGGTGTAAAAATTTGGTCGGTAAAAGGGTGAAAGTTCGTGAAAATATGCCAAAAAGAGTGAATTTAAATTGTGTCAAAGTAGCTGAAAGTACGTCAAAATGAATCAATTTACTTCATATTAATTGTAGAGCAATAAATGCGTGAAAATGCTTGAAACTTTATCAAAATGGGTGAGTGAAAATAAGTCAACAGGCATCAATGTAGGTGAAGTTCAAACCAAATTAGAAATACTTGGATATACGTGAAACTGCGTGAATCTGTACGAGTCAATTGTGTGAAAATATGTTAGGATATGTCAATATGGGTGAGTGAAACTGCTTGAAATTCACCTATTTTGATAAATAGCTGAAAATTTGTCAATATGCTTGAATGAAGCGTCAATCTACATGAGCCATACTTCAATATATTTCAATGTATGGGAATATGGGTGAGATTTTCACCCATATTGACGAATTATTCACGTTTTTTTTCTCGTGGGCGGTGCTCGCGGCCGGCTGTGCGCGACAACTTAATTAAAGGAAACATATGTGGTTGCGTTGCGGCCGCACGCTGTCCCAAGGCACAGCCACGCCCTGAGGGTACACACGTCTGTTGCCTTGTTAATTGTGTGTGAAAGGAGGCTTTTTAATCGGATGAAACCGGGAAACCGAAAAGCAAAAGGGGGCTTATCAGAAGAAACCTGGTAGCGGACAGTGTGATTTAATTTCAATGTGCAATAAAGTTTGAAGTGAATAAAAAAATACATAACGTTCATCTTTTATACCTTGAAATGTCAAAAAGTTGAGAGTGGAAGGTCGAAGAACGTCAACGGCGGCCGGCGAGAGTTCAAAAATATTTGAATTTACCGCTCGCACAACAATCAAAACAATCGGTTGCCATGGAGCCGAGAATCAACAGCAGAGAGTTTATCCGCAACAATATACTCAAACGATACCGATATAAAACCATAAAAAAAAATAATTTACATGAATTCAAGCCCAGGATTTGAATTTCCCGCCTCCCGCGTTCACTTCCTGTCTTTTATTTGGTCAGAATCAAGTTCCTAGGTTAATTTTACGTAGGGTACGTCTGTCACTTCATTCCAGTCTCAGCCTCTCAGCACGTTATATAAATTTACACATTCCTTTTTTATTATAAAAACATAAATAAAATCACGGCAATTAATTCATTATATTGACAATAAAATCAACTGGTCAATTGGCCCCCCTGGCTCAAGTTTTGGTCCACCGTGGCGGCGATCATGCAGTTGCAGTTTTCCAAAACACATATGGCTCTAAATAGTACATAATAGGCGTAACGCGGGCTGAAACCCGCTTTTTTTTTTTTTTTGCAAAAGCCTACAATTTGCGGTGGGGTGCCGGGTAATGAGTACAGATAAGGTAGGGTAAGGATGCATGGTGCAAAGGCCACGGCCTGTCGATCACTCGTGTAGCGGCGCAAATATCCCAGCAATCGCTGAGGTTATACTGAGGGAACCGTGGGAAACCTCGCGCGATCAGTTAAAACTATATATTAATTTTTAAACAAAATTGTATGGATATTTAATACACATGCAGATATAATAATTTTACTGTCATGTAAAAGATAATAATAATAATAATAATAATAATAAAGGGCATCCGGCCATGGCTTGAGCGTAGGCTCTTGTCCTGGCTCGCGTTACGCGTCCCCCCGCGCCCAGGAAGGACATGCGGGTTGGAGGTTGCCTTGCGAGTGTGACCTCTGGCCCGTAGCCTGTGGTTCTTGTACCACAGGGCGGTCAGGGCATTGGTTTGGGAAGCACAAGATGCATCCCCACCTCTAAGTGCCCTGGTTAAAGGCATCCAGCACCCCGAGTGCTCGCGGAAATGTGTCCCACCGCGCTTAGGAGAGGACCTGCCCGAAAGGCTGTTGTGATGGGCTATTTGCGGGTGGACCCGGTAAGCCCTCATTGCCCGCAGCTGAGTAGGAGACGCTGGATCTTAACATCACCAACAGGATCAGCGGGCGCCTTCACCTTGGCCCAATTGGGCCCGGTGCTGGCGCTAAACCACCCCAACTTGGTTGGGAGTTAAAAACAAAAAATAATAATAATAATAATAATGTTATAATAATGTTTGGTACGGGCTCTTGCACCTTGGCTTGATTGAGCCCGGTACGTGTTAGTGCTTATGAAGAAGAAAGCAAGTAAAAAAAAATAATAATATTAATAATAAGGATTAATAAAATACATTATGATAATTAATATTTAATATATTATTATTATATATTTATATTTTATGATATATTATTATCTTTGATAAAAAATTTTAAGTCTGGATATTTATTATAACTTTTTTATATGCATTAATTGCAGGTGTTAAATTAATTTTTGAGCAATAATTTATAATTGTAATCAACACATTTTTAAATCCTACTGTAATAAAAGTCTTAATTAAATGAAAATCAAATCGAAAAATATTTTAAGTGTATATTTATTTTATCTAGTTGCATGTGATAATTAATTTAAATTATTTAAATTTTTATAATATATTTGTTGCGCAGTTATATTATTGAATTTAATTTTTAAAGCACTTTTCATGAGTAAAAACTCCTTTAACGACTTTATTTTGCTTTTTTGCTTGCAGAATATCGAAATTTAGGGTTCTTTTAATGCAGTTTAAATTTTCCCGCAAATAAGAAAATGCGCGCACTTTCCAATGTGCGCGCGCGCATTATCTAGAAAATGAGCTAAAGTAAAAGTGCGCGTGCGTTTTTACAACACTAGCGTCTGCTAGCGTCGTTGAGGGCGTATGCATACAAAAAAAATCAGGTGTAAATTTTGTAAACCCAATCAATATTATACCACGGGTAAGTTTCTTTAGCTTAATAATAAGTTTATATTAGAGACTGTATTGTTAATTATTTTTAATATACCGTAAAAAAGCAGATCAAACTGCTGGAAGCCTCCAGAAGAAACTAGAGAAAAAAATAATAGTAGCACTTTTTTCCTGCAGTTGGTACTTCAAAACACAGCAGCGCCACCAAGTGAGAACTTTGGTTTGTTCGAAAATGGAGACGGGTAGCGATCTTAAAAAATACACATTTGAATGCAATACACTGAAGTTTTTATGACATTACCTTATTTGTCGTACCGTAAATAAGTGGAAATTAACATAATCTTCACAATAAATAAAAGGTCAACACTATTTCAAAGGCGAAACACGGCAAATGTGAGTGTAAAACTTGCCCCCACGACGCCCCTATAATATCACAGGATCGTCATATTTAAACATTTTATTTTGTTTATTTGAAGTATCAAATTTATATTTCTCCTACGAAACAGTCTCAATTACATTACAAGGAACAGGTTTATAATTTCATAATCGTTGTACGACGAATATTGAAGCGTCCTCCTTTGTGACAGTTACCCACTCCCTGCAGCGTGGTTGCGTACCGTCAGCATTGCAAAACTTTCCTCGAATTATCTGCAAATAATTACGTGATGGTAACAATTTTTGCAATTAAATTAATAGAATATAGATTTAGTAAGAATAAAGAATAGAAAAATTAGAGCTGAAATACTTACCAAGTGAAGAAAACGCGAATAATTTCACAAGCGCTAGTGAGCACATGTTTCGTGTTGTTTACGTCGCCATATTGGATTTTTTTTGGCGCGTTTTTCTATTTTTACTTTTTAGGAATAATAGGAATACCGCATGAAGAAAATAAGGAATACCGGTACAGAGATAATACATATAAAACCTGCATCAATTTGTTCAAAAATTTATAAATAGATGCAATAAAGTGATAACTTTCGCTGACAAGGCTAAATATCGACCTGGCCACACCCGAAAGGGTAAAATGGTGTCAAGGGTTTTATTTTATGAACCACGCAAGTAACCGTAATTCTTATATTCCCAGTTAATAAAATGAAATGAAATGAAATAATCTTTATTTAGCTTTCGCTATTCAGTACAAATATAGTTTATATATTGTTTTAATTAAACAATATAAAACAAGTGGTTCGTAAAATTTATGATAGTTCATAGAATTTTATGCCTACAGTACAATATTTATTAGGATACAAAAACCATCTTAATAATTATACATTTTATAGTTACCATGAATTATACTAGCTATATAAAAAAAATATATATTATTGACTTATGACATATAATTATAATCTTATACGAAATAAATAAAATTACGAAATATTTTGTAAAAATGTTCATGTATATTTTTATTTTTTATTAAATTACATTTCTCATCACAAACATTTTGTAACATTTTTTTTTTAAATAATTTTTATACAATAACGGCAAACCACTGCCCCTTTTTTGAGCTTTACAAGTACTTTATACCTTGATGGGGGAAAAAAGTATTTGTTAAAAATAATTGTTACTTGTAATCAAAATATTTATAAAAAAAATCTCTGTATTCGTGCAGATTTATCAAATACTTTTTTTTAACACCCAATTGTTATAGTTTTTCATTTTTTCTATATGTTGTTATTCACAGACGAGAAGTGTCGTAATTGTAAGTCAGAGATTTTGATTTAATTTCGTGAAGAGGTATTTTTGTGGAGAAACAGAAAGTAAAAAAAAAAAAGAAGAAATAATAAAATTTTTATCTGTTTTGCAGGACATGATTTTTTTTTTTAATTCTATACAAACTATAACAGAGTATCAACTTCAATTTTTTTTCTTATTGAAGAAATGAAAGCAGCATTATGTTACTCTGATTGTTATCATTCCCCCATTTAAAAAGTTATTTGAAGTTTATAGTTTTAAAAATCACACACCTTTTTGTGGCAGCAAACTAAGGAATAAGGACTTGCCTGAAGGTCCGTTTCGATACATTTTAAAACAGAAAATAGTTCTTGGATTAAAAAAAAAATAAAAAAATCAGAGTACCTTAATTTTGGGCCGTCTATTCATTTCAATGTACACTTGTTACCTTGGGAAATTTCCCTTCTGCAGCCTTGTTAATCATCACATGCCTTGTGTTATTCTCACGAGCATGACGATTAACAAGGCCTCGAAGGGAAATTTTCCCAAGCAATTTGTGTACTTTTTGATGTCGATACTCCATTTTGGACATAGTTTTAATTACCCGGTCAACGAAATTTCATCAAAATTGTACAACAGAGTATCAACCTCAATTTTTTTTATTGCAGAAATGGATAGAGCGTGCAAAGTTATGCTACCCTGATTTTTTTCAGATTTTTTAGAGACCGAGAAGTATTTTTAAAAAAATTATTGAAAGTTCTTTTTGTGACGTCACGAGGCACCTTTCCTTTAGAAAAAGATAGGACTTGCCGCCTCGTGGCGTCACAAAAATAAAAAATAGTTCCAGGGCTCTAAAAAATCTGAAAAAAATCAGGGTAGCATAACATTGCACGCTCTATCCATTTCTGCAATAAAAAAAAAAATTGAGGTCGATACTCCACTACATTTCACAACCTTTCTTTGTTGGTTAGGACAGAGAAGTAAGATAATATGACACAATTGATATTTCTTTTTTAATTGAATTATTAATTCAAATATAGCTATATTATCAGTATTATATACAAGCAATTTATAATTATTTTAATATTTAACATTTTGGTTTTCAAAAAACCCTTTTTTTTCTCATTTCATTTTCTTATTTACATATAGGTTATTTAACAATTTATTGTATTTTATAATCCTATTTGAAAATTTTATTAATAATCAATTTTAGATAAAAATAAAATATTTTGAAAAATTATAAAATTATTATTAGCCATGAGAAAGGATTTTTTTTCTTGAAATACATACACAAAAAAGAAAATTATAAAATACAATGCAACCTATTTTCGCAATAAAAAAAAAATTACATTTTTTATTTGTATTTTACATTTGTAGCAAGAGGAGTAATTAATAATTAACTAAATCCTATGTAATGGCTCTTTGATAGGAACTCAAATGCGTTAAAAAAATATTCCAACCATCCTAATTTAATCATTAAACATAATCTATAGTAAAAATAAATTCTGCTGAAAGTGGTCAAATAATCTTCTTCTTTTCTTATGCCCACACATTGGCGTTTAAGCCATTTTACTTCTAGTAAGCCAATAGAGAAGGGTTTCCTTCTCTTCTTTCTTCATGTTGCCAAATAATGATCAAATAATAAAAACAAGTTTACTAGTTCCAAACAGTCGTAAGTCCATTTTTTAAGTTGTTGAAATTCTAGTCTGTAAAAATGGATGAGCTCACTTAGAACTAGTAGCTACACAAATATTATTATGCAGTAAATTGAAATTTTCATGCTTAGTAAATTATATAGGTAATATTTAAAAAAATCATCACAATAGAGCAATAATTATAAAATAAACTTTGAACAAAAAAAAAAAAAATAATAATAATAAGAATTTTTTCAGATAAATTATGATAACCGGTATTATAGATATGGAGTATTGACCTCAAAATTTTTTACTGCAGAAATGGATAGAGCGTGCAAAGTTATGTTACCCTGATTTTTTTCAGATTTTTTACAGACCAGGAAGTATTTTTAAAAAATTATTGAAAGTCCTTTTTGTGACGTAACGTGGCGGCAAGTCCTATCTTTTTCTGAAGGAGCGGCGTCTCGTGACGTCACAAAAAGAACTTTCAATAATTTTTTAAAAATATTTCCAAAGCTGAAAAAAATCAGGGTAGCATAACTTTGCACCCTCTATCCATTTCTGCAATAAAAAAATTGAGGTCAATACTCTATTAGCTGTGTAGGAAAATTATGGATACAAAATTTTATTTTTGCAATGAAGTATTCATCCTAGAAGTTTAGTAGTCATTCCAATGGAACCAGCTCATTATAAAGATTTTATTAGACTGGTTACTGAACCTTATGTGATAATTATTTCCAAGGAAAATTAAAATTAAATGTCCCAAAATCATCTCAAAGTGGTATTATAAAATATTGTTGATGCATTATATAAAAGTGCTAACAAGGGTATAGTTAAAGGGGAAGGTAACATGGATCAGCTCATTGACATAGTCCCAATTGATGTATGTATATGTAAACCTTAGAAAATTCACAGATATTCTAAAAAAAATTTGAGAGTAAGATTTTAGTACATAAAAGCCACAGAAAAGATTTCAAAACAATTATTCAAGCCGATTTTTTCAAATTAAATTTTTTAGTTTGGCTCTCTATGGGAAAGCCCCATGTTGAAAATTACTAACCCGTGTTACCTTACCCTTAACAAACGCTTCTCCATTGTTACCAATATAATACCTTATGTTAGTTCAAAGTTTAAATTCATCTCCGTTACAATAAAAAATTAAGGTACATAATGTGCTGCTGATTTGAGTTTAAAAATCTGAACTGAAAGTCCGCTAGTAAAATGAAAACAATCGTCTAATAAAAAATAGTCTTCTTTGTTGGTACATATGAATAAATTTTCAGTAAAAGGCATAACTTCATATATGATTTAATGTTTGTAAATGGCTTATAATGGCTAAATGGCTATTTTGAATTTTCTCATAAGATTTTCAAACAAATTTAGGCACAATTTCTTTAATTTGAATGAACTCTACTTAATTTACAGGGTAAGAGTGAAAATAGGCAAGCATGCTGATGGAATTATACAGCATCTGGCATACAGGCAAGAGTAAAAAATTATATACTTCAAATTATTTGAAGAGAAAATAAAATGGCAAGAAAAATTGTTTTAAATTTGTTCACCTCAGAAATGGAGTATCAACCTCAAATTTTTTTATTGCAGAAATGGATAAAGCGTGCAAAGTTATGCTACCCTGATTTTTTTCAGATTTTTTAGAGCCCGGGAACAATTTTTAAAAAATTATTGAAAGTTATTTTTGTGACATCACGAGGCGCCGCTCCTTAAAAAAAGGATAGGACTTGCTGCCTCATGATGTCACAAAAAGGACATTCAATAATTTTTTTAAAAATAGTTCCCGGGCTGTAAAAAATCTGAAAAAAATCAGGGTAGCATAACTTTGCACGCTCTATTCATTTCTGCAATAAAAAAATTTGAGGTCAACACTGTTATATTTTTTTGTTCATAAATATATTTTTAATAAAAATTTCAATATTTTGTGCTAAATCAATCCTCCAGTATTGTTTGTTATCATCTTTTTTAACTCAAAACACTTGCTTGAGTCTGATGTGATAATATATCTTTATAAATGCAGTCATGCCTTCTAATATAAAAATGTGATCATTTGTAAAAATAATTAATGTAAATACATTGAAATTCATATTTTTATAAATGAATCTAAAAAAAATTAAATAATAAAATATATATTCGGCTCTAATTAGATCTAATTATATTATTATATAAATTATAATTACTCCTCTTGTACATGATATTATTAATTACACGTCGATCTTCAAACTTCAAAACAACATTTAACATTGGTGCTAAATATATCTCTTTCTTCAACCCACGCAATATATTTAATATAGTTATTTATTTGTTAAACACGTTGGCAAACCCTCATTCTAAAATTAAAAAGGAACTAGATAATGTATTTAATAAAGTTTCATTAGAAGAAGATGATGTTTTTTTGTACCATTAGTAGAAAAATCTGTGGTCATTAGAACAGTGGTTTTAGGATATTAAAATTATAATTTTCATGGAAGGAATTGCCATAAAAGGTTCAGTAGCCAGTCCAATGGAACCAGCTCATCGTCAGGAGTCTATTGAACTGGCTACTAAACTGTTTCCAGGAAAATTATAAAGAAAAATGTCCTAAATCCAACCATTTAACTCCCACTGCTAGAAATAGTCCTAAATTATTTTCTTATACAGAGAGAGGTTAAATTTCAGAGACTTCTTTTTTTTTCTATCAAACTTCACTACTAAAATGAGTTAAAAGGGAATATATTCCTCAATGCTATACTGTATTTGAGCATACAGATTCTTAATTAGGGGCAAGATTTTTCTGAACTAGAGAAAATGGGGTTACAAAATTCTATATAATCTCTATGTATAAGACAACTTTAAAAATCTTATTTATAAATTAAAGGACGGGAACAGTTTCATCTTTTATATTTTTTTAAATTTTTTGATGCAGTGAAACATATGTCTGCACCAAAAGAAACGCCACCTTCTTCCTCCTTCTCCCACTTCCAGCTGTTGAAATGTTCAAAAAAGTTGCATCAATGACGTATTTTGCGCCAAACGGAAGCAGCCAATCAAGAAGCGTCTCTCCTAAGAAACCCCTCGCGCGATTGGCTGCTTCCGTTTGGCATGAAATACGTCATTGACGTAACTTTTTTGAACGTCTTAACTTAGGAGGGGATGATGGTGTTTATTTTGGTGTAGACATATGTTTTACTGCATAAAAAAAAAAATATATATATATATAAAAGTCAGAGCCATTCCCCTCCTTTAATATGCTACAGTTACATATTAATTTTCTTTAACTTACAGTACAGTATATTATTAAAAATTTTACTATTTGATTTTACTAAATGACATTTTAAATATATGAAAATTTATACTGTATATTATGCTTAACGGGAAAAAGAAAACACATTATAAAAATTTACTACAAATATCTGATGCTATCTTACTTAGACTTTCAAAATTATATTTTTATTCTAAATACATTTTTAGAATAATAAAAAATATTACTTTTTTTAACTGCATGAAGAACCCTTAGATATAGACATTTTTCTGCCTGGCTGTATTTTACAACTCAAACTCATCCTAATTTAATGGTAAGGTAACACACCCAATGTTAAAAAAAAATCCCTCACATGAAAATTATGAACAAATTTAAAATGTTCTCCTCTACATCCCCTATCAGTAGGTAAAATATCAGGTATACAAATTTGAGCTAGTTTTCAAGTTATTAATTTTTAAAGTTGACTAATGGAATTTTCATGTTAAATTACTGTACATAGTCAAATTTAAAAATTGAAATTCACTTATAATTAAAAAAACTAGCTCAAATTTGTATACCTGATATTTTAGCTACTGATAGGGGATGTCGAGGAGAACATTTTAATTATATGTTTCATGTGTGAGATATTTTTTTAACATTGGGTGTGTTACCTTACCCTTAAATAAAATATGCAAAAACTTTCTAAAAAATCTACTACGCATTCTTTCTTGCATAACTTTGCACAGATTTCTGATTTTTTTTTTTAATTTTTTTTTTTTTTTTTTTCTTTTTTGTTTTAAGTACAAATAGCAGGCATTAAAGGCCCTATGACCATTTCACAGTATTAAGTCCACAGTTGGTATTGCCTCAGTATGATACGGCTGCATAAAAAAAATTGTTCCAGCAGCAATGATATTAGAGATAATAGCCGATGAAAAGGCACCTGTGACGTCATTTGTACCCATTCTGTGGCGACGGTATAGGGAAATCCCTTCAAAAGATAGGTTCACTCTAGCTGCAAGCACGGACATAATTATAATTTTCGAATGTTGAAATTTTACTAGAGCAGTCTTGATAGGATTTGTCAAATATCCTGAAAGAATTTTGTTGTTGACATTCACACAGACTCCTGAAAGAATTTTGTTATTGACATTCACACAGACTGACTTATTGCAGTAGCAATATAAGCCAAAAATTTAACATTGTTTTCCTATGCAACATTTTTCTCTTCTTGTTACTGCAATAATTCAGTCTGTGTGAATGTCACAAACAAAATTATTTCAGGATATTTGACAAATTCTAACAAGACTGCCCTTGTAAAATTTCAACATTCCAGAATTAAAATTATGTCCGTGGTTGCAGCTAGAGTGAACCTATCTTTTGCAGGGATTTCCCTATACCGTCGCCACAGAATGGGTAAAAATGACGTCACAGGTGCCTTTTCATCGGCTATTATCTCTGATATTATTGCTGCTGGAACATTTATTTTTATGCAACCATATCATACTGAGGCAATACTAACTGTGGACTTATACTGTGAAATGGTCATAGGGCCTTTAACTCTTATTACTATTTTTCATGGAAGAAGTCAGCATAGAAGATTCAATAGCTGACGACAAGTTGATTATTTTGAACCTTATTCATTGACTTCTTTGATGGAAAATATTTATTTTTGAACCGTTCGAAGTTCCATTATAAAGTACTAATGATCACTTAAATTATTTTTTATAATAAAATACAGCCAGATTCACATACAGTACTAAAACATCCATTAAAAAATTTCATACCAATATACAGTCTGTAATAAAACTGATAAGTACAGTACTATCTCTCTGTTACACTTCGTTTTATGTCTTTATTACAATGAGGGTTTGCCACACACTGTTGCCACATTTAGGAGACACTGTTGTCACATTTCCGTCACATTCAGCTGTCTACTCTTGACAGTTCTTCCTGATTAACTATCACTTGGATCACATAGCCCTGTTGTATCTTCATATCTTCCATTCGTAACTTGTCTCCCAGTAGCTTTCCGCCAAAGTACCAGCGTTGACGAGTTGGTTCAACTCCTTCCTGGCTCTGAAAACAAACAGGGAGGTCAATAAATTAGTCAACGTTCCTTTCTTGATCATGTTTTTGTACTAGAAGGTTCAGTAGTTGGTCTAATGGAACCAGCTCGTCGTCAAGAGTCTATTGAACTGGCTACTGAACCTCCTATGATGACTCTTTCTTTGTTTTCTATGGAATGAATTGTCATAGAAGGTTCAGTAGCCAGTCCAATGGAACCAGCTTGTTATCAGGAGTCTATTGAACTGGCTACTGAACCTTCTATGATGACTCTTTATTTGCTTTTCATGGAAGGAGTTGTCATAGAAGGTTCAGTAGCCAGTCCAATGGAACCTGCTCGTCGTCAGGAGTCTATTGAACTGGCTACTGAACCTTCTATGATGACTCTTTCTTTGTTATCCATGAAAGGAATTGTCATAGAAGGTTCAGTAGCCAGTCCAATGAAACCAGCTCATCGTCAGGAGTCCATCACTCTGGCTACTGAACCTTCTACAACTCCTTTTTTTTTTTGTAAATCATAGAAGTTATTTCCGAAATTATTGCAACCTAAAAAAAACACCACCACTCTCTTTCTACTGTACAGTACTTTTTTTAGAAGTTCCAATGTTAAAGAGCACTGACACAGTCAAATTTTGCCACCTACTTAATAATCTCCCCAAGATAGCAGACAGATATCTCACCTGCAGTTTCTTCTTTGAGGCGAAGATTGTGTCTGAAGAGAGGACGGGCAGTTTGACGTCACAACACGTTGACGACAGCCGCAGTTTGAGCACCACCTCCGTGCCGGCCTCCCCAGCCGCCTCTGTAATCGTTCAACCATTAGCATTGACATACCGAAGAGCTTTCCAAAAGCGGTTGGTTGGTTACCAATGGCGGAACTTGTTTTTCAAAATTGTTCACAGTGCTCTCTGGGGCTTCTTATACCCAGTCTGCACGCCAGACAATTAAGTTCCATTTCTAGGTAGGGCAGGTATGTTGTTTGCACAACATTCCGTGGTCTTAATAACCCCAGCAGAGTATAGACAGCCGTAAACTGCCTTCCTTCTACTAACTCCTTCATCTAGTATCCAGTCACACCCATCCCAAGTCGCGAAAAGTCGGCCGTGTTCGGGATTTGAACCGAGGACCTCTCGGACGAGAGCCAAGTGTACTAACCACTACACTAAAGAGATAAATTTAAAAAGTGTTTATACACCGCCCTTACGGGTGACATCATAAAAGATGTTTGACATCAAGGTATTATTGATAAGATTAGCAGCATCGACTGACCTTAACTTTACAAATACAATATACTTTGTTGCCAATATCATGTAAACAACAAGACACTTTTTAAACTCCCTTAGGTACAAAGGGGGAGGTATTGTGATCACCCAACTCTGTATTGTAAAAGCTATCAGATCTCAAATTATAAATTAAGCAGACGCAAGTGTTGCTTGAAAATAAAATGAAAATTTTCATTTTTATCCTCGTTTATAGAGTGAAAAAAAAAAAACAAAAAACAAAACAGATTTGACATAAGTTCTCATTTCAAAAAATGCTATTGTATTCTTCAACAAAACAATACTAGAGTGCACTGTATTCTGATTATTTTTTTAATTAAGAATGTAAATTTTACCATGTAGAAGTTGCAACAATTTTCAGAGAGACATTGGGGGGCATTCACAAATCACTTTAACCCCCACTTTAGCCTTGATTTTTATCCCTGGTGCTAAACTAGGAGCTTAACATGGTTAGCCCCTGGTTTAGCACCATGTTTAACACCAGGGATAAAAATTGAGGCTAAAGTAGGGGTTAAAGTGCTTTGTGAATGCCCCTCAACAATACTCAAGTTAGTTCACCAGTTTAGTTAATTTACTACACACAACAACTATGTTAAAAACAAAAATTTTATCTTTCATTTTTTATGCACAATGTTTGTTTAAAAATTTGCATGAAAATACTTTGCAAGAAAAAAGTGATGCAATAAAATTGCCTTTATAAAAATTTAGTACACCTTTTTGAGTCAGTTGAAAATTTTCATATTTTTTTTTTATATATACTTTTTTGCATAAATAGGGTGAAGGATTTGAGTTATGTGTTGTCAATTTAGATATTTTTTTTTTTTTTTTCAACATCTTCAAATTACAGAAGAAAGACGCTGTGACGTCACAGCCATAAAACATTTTTCCCTAAAGGTTAAATATTTTTATGAGTATGACATCACAGTATTTTGCAGCTTGGTTTTAAGAGTGCTAAAAAATATTTGAAAAATATTAATAATACATAACTTCAGGTCGTCTGTCTAAATATGCAAACTTTCTTACAGGTTACCGATTGACATCATAAGGTGGATTCACATGGCCATTTTTATCATGCGACGTGACGCGAATAATGCGCCCTTGCTGTAACATCCATAGGCGGCCATATTTGGTGATTAAAAAAAAAGGAGAATCATAATTAACACGATTCTCGGCGAATTCACCGCCGCATAGGATTTCAAAGCTTTTATGTCAAAATCGCATCGCATCGTCGTTGTCGCCATCTGAATCCGCCTTTACTGTACCTGATGAGTCCGTAGGAGAGTCTCGTCCATTAGAGTCCTTGACGATATTGATGGGGTAGGAGAGGCAGTAGACCGGTACCTGGTACCTGCTTCCCAGTTCATCGTAACATTCCGTGAGGAACCCTGTGGTACAATCAGATTAGAGCATGGTATTGATGGAAAAATAACACTTTTTTTTTTACTGTCTGGTATGTCTAACCTATCTACTCAATAAGCAGAACCTATAGACCAAAGTCTTCTGCTCAGTACAACAATACTTTATTTATAAACAAGTTTATAACAAAGCATTATTGGTAATGTCTCTCCTATTAGGAAAAAACATGGGACAGTTGTTGATTTACATGTTAACTTATGGAAAATAACCTTTAATTATGAAAGTTGTTATGTCTACTAGCGCCAACAATACCATTACATTCTGTGCTCTGGTGGTGAAATCAGACAATACATTGTTCCTTGTTTAACAATGAAAAAGACAGACATTATAAACAATGGTTTGTTATAACCATTGCGAGTAGAAGACTTTGCTATAGACATGGACAGAGGGGGGACAGGAAAAGTCAAGACTGGCCTAAAACCTTGTAGAGTGTCCCGACAACCCCTAGAGAGGAGTAAGGTAACAGGATTATTATTTTTTTTTTTTTCAATTTATTTATTTAACACAGATATAGTGTACTCGGAGTATGAGGTAGCTAGGATAGGTAAGGAGGTGGTTATTGTCTTGTGTTAGAAACTGTTTGAAAATTTTTACATCATAAGGATGCACAGATCTGGTAGTAGGAGCCCAGAAGAGTGCAGGAAAAGTTTTTGGGTTTTGGTAAGCCCCAGCATTGTTGCAAGATAACTCTTATTGGAAAGGTTTAAATACCTGGCCACACTCGAAATGGTAAAATGACGTCAAGAATATTAACTACAGGATAAACTTGTTATTACACAACTTGTTGTTAGGTAAAACTTGATTTTGAGTAATGGAGATTGCGGTCCCTCCAAAAATAATTAGCATTGCAGGAATAGGAAAAAACTCAATATAAGGTAATGCTTGATATAAGGTAAACATAATTTTCTGGGTCCCTTGACTTTACGTAATATCAAGTTTTTACTGTAATAACTATGCAGGCCATGACTATCTTGGATTCTACCAGAAGAAGTTCAAAATCCAATATAATAACATTTGTAAATTATTTAAGAAAGAACCTCAAGACAGAGGGCATCTATTTAGATGCTCTGCATTAACCACGGAACTTGACTTGTTGCCTGGCAACATGAAGAGAGAAGGAATCTCTTCTTTATTGGTTTGCTAGAAGTAAAATGGCTTAAAAGCCAAGAAGTGGGCATAAGAAAAGAAGAAAGAAGATGACTGTGTTTACTTATTGAAAATAGGTATGGCCATTATTTGGTAAATTTTACCTAAGCGAGTCTAAAAGTGTTAACGTCTAGAACGTCACTACTGGTCAAAGTGCATACTGACTTATGGGGTGATTTTCAATACTTTACAAGGTCAACAAGAGTATTTATATTTCTTAGTTAAATAATTTTTCTTCGTTGAACACTGATAAGTGGGTAAATATAAATATTATTTATTTAAAATTTCATGATTCATCTTCGAGTTAATGAGCAATTTCTAGAAGGAACAGTCAAACAACTTAATTATCAAAATATATTTAAGATAATAGTTAACCTTTGACTAGTATTTGAGTTCTTAATTTTCTCGAATAACAATTCCAAGTAAGAAAATATTGAAATTTAATAATCAAATGTATCCCTAGACTACTTGGTTTAGAAATTATTACATTAATTAAAAAAAAAAAATAGTATATCTACTGTCATACTCATTACGAACCATTCTGAATGAGGTTTCCACGGTTCCTTGATAAATTAGGCAAAAACTAAGATGGGTAGCATAATTATGATTTTAAAACTTTTTGGAGGAGGGTGCTTTTTATAAAAAATTAAATTAAGATTAAATATCCTTGATGCCATTTGTACCCTTTCGGGTGTGGAGAGGGGCCAGGCCGACGTATAGCCTTTCTAGTAAGATTTATCTTGCGACCATCCTGGAACTTACCAGACACCCAGAAACCTTTCCTGCACTCTTCTGGGCTCCTACTACCAGATCTGTGCAGCCTGCAGTGGTAGTGCAATACTGCAGGGCAGCGGAGTATAGACAGCCGTAAGCTGCCTTCCTCCTACCAACTTCATCATTTAGTATTCAGTCACACCCATCCCAAGTCACGAAAAGTCTACCGTGTTCAGGAATTGAACTGAAGACCTCTCAAACAAGAGACAGGGGCACTAACCACTAAATCATAGAGCTGTTAAATCATCTTAAATCCACCCCCTACAGCAAATCAGGCAACAATAAAACAGTTATGATGGAGGTGTGATTACAATTAAAAATTAGTTGGGATAAAAATTTATGTATATTATATGTTTCTCCCCTTCTTTCATTGTTGAATGTGGAACGATTTGCCCATCAGAATACAGAATGTATTGTTAGCGCTAGTATCTTGTATCATTTTTATAATTAACAATAATTTAACATGTAAATCAACTACTGTCCTTTTAAACTTCTCCAGACAGACATTTCTCAACAATACTTTATTTATATAAAAAAAAAGAGAAGGCTTTGGCTACACAAATATTTTTTTAGTGAGTTTCCTGTGCGTCTAATCTGTCACCATCAAAAGTAGACAAAATTATAGAGAGGGACAGAAGGTGGTCAGGAAAGGTTAGAGTTTATACACCCTAGGTTTTTAAAGTGATTAACAACCCTTAGGATGGGAGGAGAAAGGAGACTGGATTTACTAGGATAGGAAAGGAGGCGAATTTTGTTTTATTAGGTACAGCACTTTTTTTATATTCACGTCCTAGTGATGGTAGAAATAACTTTTGCGGTGTTCCTATCTAAAACAATGTAAAAAACACTCGAAATTGATTTTTGGCATCAAAAGAATTTTTTAACGGAAAATAAGTTCTTGATCCATTATCAGAAAACCCCTAAATATAGGGGTGTAGAAAATGTTTTCAAATTAATAGCTTTCATAGTTACTGAGGAAAAATTTCAAATTTTCTAACATGGAGGCTTATGGAGAAAATTTTCTCACAGAGGAACACTTGAAGCCTCTGTAGTGTTCCCCCCTCCCTCCCCCCTGGAGCACTCACCGTTTGGCACGGAGATGTTGGCTCCGTCCAGAATGGCCTGTGCCAGCTGGAAGTCGTGGGCCTCACATGCCGAGGCCGCGGCTCTCAGAGCGTCCCAGATCTCCTTACGTCCGTCAAACGCAGGCGCAGTGTCCCAGAACTCATCACGCTTGCTGCGTAACTGACCGTCCGTCAACGGAATGTCGGACTTCCATCGAATCACCTCGTGGCATAGAGGGTGGTTCTTACGAGTACTGCTTGCTGTAACAAAAATGTCATGGTAAGACCAGGGGGTGAGACAGACTGAGCATCTGCGGTCAAAGCAAATTTTAACTGGCTGAGCACGGGGACAATAGAGTACATAAAGGACCAAGAGATGGCACTGACGTCTGAAATTTTTTCTCTTTGCTTCGAGGATACTGCAATACCCATAGCATTGGGAGGATCACAAAAATTATCAAATTTTTAGGAAAGAAATCACTTATAAAGTTGAAATATTTTTTATATTTGTCCGAAAGTATTGACAACTACGTAATTATGGTGTTGTCATTTATTTTCTGTAAAATTGTGCTGTGGCTGCTGACAGAGCATTTACATCATTTCACAACATTAATCATATACAGCAATCCTCGCCAGACGCACGTAGTTCCAGCAGTTACCAGTAGGTTCGCACTAACTTTATGACGCCAATAATATGAAGAAAATACGTTGCTAAGTCGTTATAGTGGGATATAAAGAAGCTAAAATACTCCCACAAGTGCTTAGTTAGGCAACTCTGCTCTTTCCTTATTGGCCATATGTGCACTTTTTTTAAAAAAATTCTCCCACAATTTTTCATATTACGAGCTAGCAGAAGGAGAACTTTTCTTCCAAAGTTTGTTTCAATGCTAGCCGTGTAAAAGAGCTAGCGTTAGCCTTCCATATTATATAATTTAGTTGGTAAGACGGAAAACAGAGGATGAGACTTCAAGGTACAGTTCGATGAATATTACTCTTTGCTGGATTTACAGGACTTGTAGCTGTAAGCAGTGAATATCAGAGACTCCCCTTCATCCCAAAAAGGTCTATAGAATATGTACATGGAAATATTCATAAATAGAGCAAGAGTATGTGGGGAGACATATTCCTTAAAGGAGGTGAACCGCTTCAGCTTTTATATTTTTAACATTTTATAAATAATGTCAAACTTAGTTGTGCACCAAAAAAATAGTCACCACCCTCCTCCTTCCACCAGTTCAGCAGTTAACATTTAAAAAGCGCACCAAAGAAAATTGGGGCTTATGACGTCAAGATCAACGATTGGTTGCGCTTGACCTATTATGGTGCTTAACGTCATAAACCCATAAAAAGCGCTTCCTTGAAGCGCTTTTTAAACTATTTTAAATGACTATTTTTTTGTTGCACAAGTAAGTTTGACATTATTTATAAAACGATAAAAATATAAAAGCTGAAGCCATTCCCCTCCTTTAAGAACTCATACCAACTGTATTTAACTTACTCCTATGCTTTGCTAGGCACAACCTTGCCTCAGCCGCATACATCAAAGTTGGTATTAGGACAGAGTTATATTCAGCTAGCTTAGCCGTATTAGACAACAGCTCACTGTGAGATTACTGCCATACTACCCACAATCCTCCTACTAGAGCTCACTCTCCTATCAATCTCTCCATCTACAATATTCTTAATCACCCCAGCAAAGTATAGACAACCATAAGCTCATACCAACTCCTTAATCTAGTACAGTAAAAACTTTGTTATTACGTAACTTGTTATAAGGTAAAAACTCAATATTGAGTAACGGAGTAAAGGTCCCGTAAAAAATAATTACAGTATTGCAGGTATAGGAAAAACTTGATATAAGGTAAACCCAATTTCCTGGGTCCCTTGATTTGACGTAATAACAAGTTTTTACTGTATTTTAACTACTGATAGAGGATGTAGAGGAGAACATTTTAATTTTTTTTTATATAATTTTCATGTGTGAACTTTTTTTTTTAACCCTGGGTGTGTTACCTTCCCCTTAACATGTTCCACTTTATTTGACACGGAGTGCACATATCAGTGTGACCCAAGTAGCTCAATAACATGCAATGAGATAACTTTATCTTGAAACCACGGAGGACATTAAAAAACCACAACAACAGCAACTTGAATTACTGAACATACCACAACAAGTACAACTTAATGAAATTACTGTAATAGGAATTCCTGTGCTACAAAGATTCATTCTTTTTTAACATTAAAATATTCAGTAAATGCAACAGTTATTTACTGACAAAATGCATATCATGAATGAAAATTGTTGTATTACAAATTTGGATGTAGGATCTAGAGCATTTTTTATTGAATTTTTTTTAAAAAACACCAAGTTTTTCTCTCTCGATTTTAAACTTTAAGGTTGTTTGAAGTGTAAAAAAAATTAATAAGTAAATTCGTAAATAAATAAATAGATAAATAAATAAATAAATAAATAAATAAATAAATAAATAAATAAATAAATAAATAAATAAATAAAAGAAATAAATACATAACTTGAGGACCTCTATCCAAATGATCAATAAAACAATCTAATGCAGGTTGTCCATTTTGAAAAGCAAGTCCATTTCATTTTGTAGAATAAAGTACAGTAATTTAGTACTAAACTCAAATCAAAAGTACTGTACAAAATTGGTGCAGGACATACATATGCTGTGCTGTTTGATTAGTTTTGAGCAAAACTTTATTCACTGATGTAATGTACTGCTAAAAATATTAACATGCACTGACAAAAAATTCTAAAACAATGCTTATCTACTTTAAATTTGAGTCAGTGAAGGATATTTTGGGAAAGTTTTTGAACGCTTACTGAACCCAAATAATCTTTTTATTGATCATACTGTACACTAGCGATTTGCACTGGCTCGGGGAACTGGCATATTAACGACCTGGGCTGGGTCTAGCTATTTCTGCGAATTTTCAATGGTGATGTTTTTTTATTCGTTATTTTACTAAGGGGAAAAAGGGGAAAAAAAAGTAAGCAAAAGATATTATAAAACAAATTTCTCGTCAGTTTTATAATGGGTTGTAAAGCACTAAAATAAATACAGTAGGTACACTTCGATTGAGACGAGTTTGAACCAAGGCCGGGCTACAGACAATGGAATATATTCTCATCAAATTTGGACGAACAATTGCAAGTCTCGGTGATTCGATTGCCGGTACATGGCATGTCCTCGGCCAAAATTGATGAGCATAATATATTTCACAATTCAGGTGTTAAAAAATTCTGAAAAAAAAAAAAATCAAAGCTTATAAGAAGATTTTTGTCAAGTCTATAGGTATAAGACGTAATGAACGTCTCATATAAATGCGAGAATAGTTTTAATTATATATTTTAAGTAAATATCATACATTGTAAAGGCGGATTCACATGGCGATGTCCAGCCTGCAACGCGAAGCGAATAATGCGCACTTGCTGTAACATCCATTGGTGGCCATATTTGGTGATTAAAAAAAAGAGCATCGTAATTGGATTGGAGGGATTGGGATAAATGGATATCACATTATCAACTCCATTCTTATATATCCATATATGTATTAAATAATGAAACACTGGCCTATTGCAATACTGCCAAAGTTCTGGGTGTCAACATCTCGAGTGACTTAAAATGGAATTTTCATGTAGAAAGTGTTAGAAATAAAGCAGCAAAACTGTTGGTCTTTGTGTCTAGAAATTTGATAGGTTAATTGTTCTACTAAGGTCAACTGTCAAGCCTACCATGGACCTTGTTAATTTGAAGATCCTTCGATGACATTATTTTTTTTCTCATGTTAACTTTTACCAATTCTCAGGTTAAGTCTTAAAAATCTGTCATTAATTATTCTGACGAGATACTTTTCATAAAATTCGTCATGGTTACCTTTTTACTAATATCAGCCTGTGGGCTTGTCTATACCTGCTGCATTCTCAACTTAAAAACAAAAGTTTAATTTTCGAGGCCAAATTTATGTGGGCGACCTTGCCAAAAAAATATCCTATCTTCTCTGACTCTGTATACTTTATTACATAACCTAGGTTTTAAAGGAAACTGTTAACACATTTACACATGTCAAACTTTTAAGGTTAAAGAACACGGTTAATCTACATATAAGTTGGAATGTTGGTAAAACAGAGAAATTTATGCATAAAAACTTGGTGAAGAGAAAAAGTTAAAATTAGAAGGCGACGACGAAAATATTTTAATGCATATTTATGCTGGAACTTTAGAACGCTGTAGCACAGTAAAAATACACTTAAAATAGGCAGAAATTAGAAAGATAATTCAGAAATTCAATGAAAATATCAAGAGTTTCATGAAATTGTTATCAGCTGTCATTGACAAGTTTGTGACGGAAAAAAAATAAGAAAGGAAACACACCAAAAAATCGTGTTTATATATTACCTGAATTTGCACGACTGTCATTCTCCGATGAAGAATCAATTGTACTATTTCGTGTTCTATTTCTTCCTATACAACCTCCCATTTTGATATTGTGCCAAACAGTAACATTTCACCTGTTAAATCAATCAGTAAATGCATGAATGCATGACACAAATTTTTGCCCACATGCCATTTGGTCGGCCATTTTTATACAACTACGACATCTACAGAAATATTTTGAAAGTTACGTCATTTTTTACGAAACCATGTTGCCAAAAACAAAAAATATTACTAGATTTAGTAACGTTGATATTTTTTATAATTTTTTAAAATAAAAATTTTTATTTTACTATTTTTCAGCAAATTGTATACAATTATGCTACTTAATACAGTTTCAGTAGTTTTTATACTAAATTTTGAGGAAATTATAAATTTGTAATTTAATTATCCCTAAATATTTTGGGGAAATGTACCTTTAAATCTATCACTGATAAAGTGGCAGCACTGTGTATTGTGATGGGACGCAACTGGAACTGTCTGGGTCTACGCCGGTCGTAGACGCATTAAATCTACGCCGGAACTTTTTCAATGTTCAAAATATCCATGACGTCACCCGACGTAGCTCTATTAAACCTACGTCGGTTGTATGAAACATATGATTAATGACGTCACTGATATAACAAATGCAATAAACGAGGCTGAAGTTCAAATTTTTTAGTCGATCCAAGGATAAAGGATTAAAAGGATAAAAATTTAGTTTATACTGCGGCAGTTGTGGTCACACCACTATGGCTCACAGTTTGTGTCCTGCTTGACGAGGTCTTGAGGTCACCAGCTCCCTGAACTTCTCAATCCTGTCCACGCCCACCTCCGCAGACCCCAGCAGATTCCACTCTCTCGCCGTCCTCCTTTGACTGCATCTGCATGACTCGATCGTACGTGTAATTATATATTATATATATAATTATATATTATAATAATTTATTGTAATAATTGTAATAAACGGTATTTTAATATGCAGAGTCTATAATATACTGTAGTAATTTTTATATTTATTTAATACTGTAAATATAATATATAATATATATATAGTGTATATAATTAAATTAAATTATTAATATATATATTATTAAATTATATGTATAAGCAATTATATAATATATATAAATATAAATATACTAAAAAAAATATAAAAATAAATATAAGGCAGTGCAAAATTAAGCGGAGAGGTATTTAAAGTAGCTAGAGTGAGCGATTGCATTTTTTTTAATATTTTATTTTCTAAAATTAGTTTAAGCTGCCCTTTATTGAGAAATGAAAACCAAAAAATTCCATCTCAAATAGTTTCACCACAAAAAATTCCCAAAGTTGGTGTTTCGATCGGAGGCCTTTGACGTGCAGCCTTATGGAACATAAAACCGCGTTTTACTCCAACATTTTCTGAACTATATGCTACCATTTAAAAAATACCTATGTAATCTATGATGAATTCTTTAATGGATTTTTAAATAAAAAAAAAAAAAAATACGGAGCCGTTTTTTCGGAAAAAAATCTTTAAGTTTTTGCGGGTATTAATTCCCATAAGGATTTTCATGATTTTTTTCCAAGAAAACGACCCCGTAAAAATTTTTTTTATTTGAAAATTCATTAAAGAATTCATCATAGATTACGTACGTATTTTTTAAATGGTACCATAGTTCAGAAAAAGTTGGAGTAAAACGCGGTTTTATGTTCCATAAGGCCGCGCAAAACACCAACTTTGGGAATTTTTTGTGGTGAAACTATTTGAGATGGAATTTTTTGGTTTTCATTTCTCAATAGAAGGCAGCTTAAACTATTTTTAGAAAATAAAATATTAAAAAAAATGAACTCGCTCACTCTACTTTAAAAAAAACTTTCCGGCAAAAGAAATAAAAGCGTGAATGGACAACATACATGAAAAAATTTTATTGCAGAAATGAATAAAGGGTGCCAAATTATGCAACTCTGAATTTTTTCAGATTTTTTTGAGACCCGCGGGACTATTTTTAAATAGTTATTGAAAGTCCTGTGATTTCAGTTAGCACCTCTGAATTCTTAATAAAAAAGGATATAGAGACTGGATGTACGCCTACTGACGCCTCCAGGACGGGCGCGTGGCCGCACTTTCAATAATTATTTAAAAATAGCTCTGGCCGGGTTTCAAAAAAAATCTGAAAAATTTCAGAGTAGCATAATTTGGTACCCTAGCTCTATTCATTTCCGCAATAAAAATTCTTCATGCATGTTGTCCATTATAGGCGAAATATTATATTAATCGAAATTCCTTATGAGAAATTTACCCACAAAAATTACAATGAGATAGTAGAATGTGAAAAATTTAGTGGCTTGATCGCCTTGATCGAAAGAAGGGGTAAAAATATGGTACTGTGAATTTTTACCGATTTTTCTCAGACTGCGGGAACTTTTTTAAAAAATTATTGAAATTCTATTTTGATGACGTCACGTGCGGTACTCTTTAAGAAAAAGGATAGGGCTGTGCCGCCCGTGACGTCATAAAATTAGACTTTTAATAATTTTTTAAAAATAGTTCCCGGTCTCAGAAAAATCTGAAAAAATTCACAGTACAATATATTTTTTTACCCCTTCTTTCGATTAAGCCACTAAAATTTTCACATTCTATAATAATATCTCATTTTTTCTTTCCGGAAAAAATAGTCCCGTAAAAAAATATAAACCCCCCTCAGATTTTGTTTAAAAAAAATCTGATGTGTTTATAGACTTTATAGGAAGGCCTAAGAATTAAGGACGTTCCAAGATGAAATAATAATATTTTTGACTTTCGTAGATATAAACTAAAAAGTTAAAGCGATATTACGAAATAAGCATAAAATGGTCCCCTGGCGCACTGTTATATATTATATAGAATAGAATATAAAATATCTTTATTGCGGCGAGGTTTTTAGGCAAGCCCATTCTTGCACCTAGTGCTCGGAGCCAACTTTGCGTCGCTGCCGTTTGGCAAATATATTTTTTAATATTTTTTATTGTGAATTTTTCTGACCAATATTACAATTGCTACGCTATAACCGTGGTACAATATATTGCAAGGAACAAAAGTAGCTAAGCATGCATTTTTTTATTAAGGTCTGTACATTATAAAAAAAAAGCGCAACCATGACAAACATGCAATGGACGTACGTCTCATAATTCCATTACTGTCTTTTGATAATTGTGTTCTTTTACAAAATCAATACGATTACTTGAGCATTGGGTTATCTTTATATAGTATATAGGAAAAAAATATATAAAAAATATTAGAAATATTTTTGGCATGCTACCATGCTGTTGCATAGATCATGACTTAAAGTAGAGTGAGCGATTTAATTTTTTTGAATGTTTTATTTTCTAAAAATAGTTCAACTCGCCCTCTATTGAGAAATGAAAACCAAAAAATTCCATCTCAAATAGCTTCACCACAAAAAATTCCCAAAGTTGGTGTTTCGGAGGCCTTTAACATGCATCCTTATGGAACAGAAAACAGCTTTTTACTCCAACTTCGTCTGAACTATGGTACCAATTAAAAAATACGTACGTAATATATGATGAATTCTTTAATGGATTTTCAAATAAATTTGTATATATTTATATATATAAATTTATATATATAAATTTTTATATATATATATATATATATTGTAACATAAACATCCTTTGATGTTTATGTTTTACTTAGTTTAGCGCAGCTGTACTTTGCATATGCACATTCCATTCCTTTCCCCCCACTCCCACTTCTCGCCTACGCAGAATCACAGACGCATGCACTGCATTCCCCCCACTTCTGCCGCTCTCTTTACATCTCCCTCTCGTGACTTCATCTACCAAGATTCACCTTGAAACTCCCCACCACTTCCCGTGCAAGTGTTTTAAGTCGCTACCGCTAACTTTATCAAAAACCACCGAAACAAACATGTTTTTAATTTTTATTACGAGGGTGCAAAATAACATCCCCTCACCTTGACATCTAACACCTGACAGGTGGCTCATTAACGTTATTTGTGAAATCTAAATTCCATAAACAAGTGACGTCATGATGCGACTTCACTATAAATTGAGACGGTGTTGATGCAGCAGACACACAGAGCCTTCAGCTATCTTGAGACTAGTAACTGACTCAGTCACCGGCTCTCGCCAGAGCCGAGAGCAAGCATTTAATTATCAGTAGCATTTTCTTATAACTGTGGCGCTTTGTTGATACTCCTCTGTACACTGTGTGTCTGCACCGTCAAGCCGCGCTCGCCAGTAAACTTCAAGCTTGGTATGTATTCAGAGAATTGCCACATGATCCTTATGTTATCTTAAAAGCTAAATAAAATTGTAAAACCCATATGTCGAATTGTTATTTTAAATAACTAATGGAGCCAAGACACCCCGGTAGTAACGGAAAGTCAATCCCCCAAATCAAGTCTTAGGAAAATGATTAACAAATCTAAAAACCTCTCGCAACTTTATTCAATAAAATCAATAAAGACCCTTCAATAAAATTATTCCGTTACAATATATATATATATATATATATATATATATATATATATATATATATATTAGAACCATTTCACGTCATAGTGGCCACTTACACCACCAAATATTAAAGATCTTTGATTTTGATAAAAATCACAAGACATGTTTGTATAATGAATCTACAAAAATGCTTTTGTATTTTTCAAAAATATTCAAAATTGAGGGACTATGGGCAAATATGAAATGGCGTCAGAATGCAAATGTAGCAAACGGCGGCTCCAGTAACTCGGAAAATATTATGCATAAATTAAATTTGATTTTTTCTATGGATGCACAACCATATGTGTTTACAACATCCTGCTTTCAGATTTTCTCTATGGGTTTTAGTTTTTTTGCTATACCGGTTCCCGTAAGCCAAGTATGACGTTTTTGAAGCATTTGCTTTCCGCAGCCCAAATATAGGCTAAATTTTTTTTAAATAAAAAATTTATTCTATATAGCTCCTAAACATCTCTTCTTACCATAAAACTCCTAAAAATAAAAATATTTTTTTTCTCAACTAATGGCACAGTAAACGAAAAAGGGTACAATTCGTTAAGGTACCTACTTTGCGGGCCAAAAAAGTCGATGTCATTCAAACTTTAGGAGAATTTTAATGACTCGACTGGAATCCTCGTATCTTAATTAGTAAGAATCATAAATAATCTCGATGTACCTCTCGAGTATTTCCTCGCAAAAGCTATACTGGGGTAACTCCCTCTATACGCACCGCGTGCGCACCTCGTCAGACCCGCGTGATAGCACGCCGCGGCCGAGTGCTGTTGTGTTTATTGACATGAAACTTACACAAAAATAATATTTTATTGTATCTTATATCTATGGAATAACCTTGCAACTTGCTACTAAATTACGTCACTGAGATAATTTTCCTTCCATTTGCTATTATAATTAAGATAGGTACGTGGGATTGAATTTTGTGTAAAAATGGTAACAAATATATAGAAGTAAAATTATCTCAGTGACATAATTTAGTAGCAAGTTTATTTCATAGATGCAATAAAATTTTATTTTTGCATAAATTTCATGTCAATAAACCAGGGATCGGATGCGGATGCAGATGCAAGATGCAGACGGATGCGCAAAAATGGGCTTGCATCCGCATCCGTGCATCCCAGATGCACAGGGAAAAATGAATGCATCCGGATGCGCATCCCAGATGCATGAAAAATAAATTTGCATCCATTTTGTTCTTTTTTTCCTCTTTTTTTTATCAGGTTTTTTGCTAAAGACCTCTAAATAAATCTTAAACACGAGTCATTTTTTTAACATTTATTTGCCACTTGTCGTTTAAAATTGCAAGAAACAAAGTGTATTATAAAAACCAAAGATCGGATGCAGATGCAAGATGCACACGGATGCGCAAAAATGGGCTTGCATCCGCATCCGTGCATCCCAGATGCACGGGAAAAAATTAATGCATCCGGATGCGCATCCCAGATGCATGAAAAATAAATTTGCATCCGGATGCGCATCCATGGATGCACGAAAAATTAATTTGCAACGACCGGATGCGCATCTCGAATGCACGAAAAAAATGCGTGCATCCGGTCCCTGCAATAAACACAACAGCACTCTGCCGCTTCGTGCTATCACGGATCTGATGAGGTGCGCACGCGGTGCGTATTCTCGAACGAAATGACCGATGGCGGCGCTGTCTGCAGAGTGATGACGTCACAAAATGGCGGACGTAATGCGGCTCGAAAGAAATATGGAGTATGAAAAGCAGGTTAATAATTTGATAATGTGCGATTAGAAGCTTACATACAAACGTAAAATTTGACGCACCAGCTGTCAAATTAAATTCAGGGGCTTTACAATATTATTGGAGCCAATCGCACCCCTTTCAGCCTTTTCAGGGGTGTTTTTTTTTCCCCCATAGGAAATACGAAAAGTTTTTCCAATATGAATATGACCGAGATGTAACAATTTGAAAATTTATGAGAATTTTATGGAGAAAATTTCATACAATAGGTAATTAATTTACACCTCTGAAATAAATAATTAATACAGATTCATTCCCACACCCCCGTGGCACCACCTCTACCACGCACACCCCTGGAGTGCTACCCGGCCGTACCCCGTCGTTATTCAGACCTAGCTATTATTATTTTCCACTTTTTTTAATAAACGAGCTAAAATTATAAAACTTAATTTTCAAGGGGTTATCAACCCTCCTGAACTAAGAAATAATTTTAGATTTTCTCCCCGACGCACCCTTGAGTGTTAGATAACTACCCCTAAAAACCATTTTCCTTAAAAATTGTGCTAAAATTATGAAATTAATATTCAAGGGGTAATCGACCCTCTTAAACTAGGAAGTAATTTTAGATTTTCTCCCCGACGCACCCTTGAGGGTGGAGAACTACCCCTAAAATCCAATTTCCTTAAAAATTGTGCTAAAATTATGAAATTAATTTTCAAGGGGTAATCGACCTTCCTAAATTAGAAAAAAATATTATATTTTCTCCCTGACGCACCCCTGAGGGTGGAAACCTACCCCTAAAATCCACTTTCCTTAAAAATTGTGCTAAATTATGAAATTAATTTTCAAGAGGTAATTGACCCTCCTGAACTCGGAAATAATTTTAGATTTTCTCCCCGACGCACCCTTGAGGGTGGAGAACTACCCCTAAAATCCAATTTCCTTAAAAATTGTGCTAAAATTATGAAATTAATTTTCAAGGGGTAATCGACCTTCCTAAATTAGAAAAAAATATTATATTTTCTCCCTGACGCACCCCTGAGGGTGGAGACCTACCCCTAAAATCCACTTTCCTTAAAAATTGTGTTAAAATTATGAAATTAATTTTCAAGAGGTAAGTGACCCTCCTGAACTCGGAAATAATTTTAAATTTTCTCCCCGGCGCACCCCTGAGGGTGGAGAACTACCCCTAAAATCCACTTTCCTTAAAAATTGTGCTAAAATTATGAAATTAATTTTCAAGGGGTAATCGACCCTATTGAAGTCGGAAATAATTTTAGATTTTCTCTCCGACGCAACCATGAGGGTAAACGGCTACCCACCATATCCTTCTTTCTTAATAATCGAGTTGAAATTGTGAATTAAATTTTTTTCGGGATTCATCGCAATTTTTCATAGAAAAAAAAAATATATCAGACTCGCCTCTTTACTTGCAGTATGATGATGGATGTCCACCGTTATAATAATTACATGGCGTGAAGGCTCATGTTGGGGTCTGCACTCTGCACAATGAGGCTATGTGTGACTTTAATTAACAACTGAGGTGTGACCATCAATTCCACATAACGTCTATCACTTTCAGCTCGTCAATGGTCTCAAATCTCTTTCTGAAGCAAAAGGTTTACAAGAAGAGATTTGAGACCAATTGACGAACAGAAAGTGGAGATAAGACGTTGCATGGAATTGGTCACAACTCAGATGTTAGAGGCCATGCACCTACACACATAGCCTCGTTGAGCGGACCAACATGTGCCATCACGCCAATTAAAAGGTCGGTGCTGAACACATTGAGTGAAACCATCATCATACTGCAAGTGAAGAAGTGAGTCTGGGATACTTTTTCTCTGAAAAATTTCGATAAATCCCGAATAAAAATTTAATTCACAATTTCAACTCGATTATTAAGAAAGAAGGATATGGTGGGTAACCGTTGACCCTCAGGGTTGCGTCGGGAAAAAAGTCTGAATTTATTTCCGAGTTTCAGAGGGGTTAATAAACACTTGAAAATTTAATTTTTTTATTTTAGCACAATTTTTAAGGAAAATGGATTTTAGGGGTAGGTTTCCACCCTCAGATGTACGTCGGGAAGAAAATCTAAAATTATTTCCGAGTTCAGGAAGGTCGATTACCCCTTGAAATTTAATTTAAAAATTTTAACACAATTTTTAAGGAAAATTGATTTTTGGGGTAGTTCTCCACCCTCAGGGGTGTGTCGGGGAGAAAATCTATAATTATTTCCGAGTTCAGTAGGGTCGATTGCCCCTTGAAAATTAATTTCATAATTTTAGCACAATTTGTAAGGAAAATTGTTTTTCGGGGTAGTTCTCCACCCTTAGGGGTGCGTCGGGGAGAAAATCTAAAATTATTTCCAAGTTTTTAGGAGGGTCGATTACACCTTGAAAATTAATTTCAAAATTTTATCCCAATCAGTAAGAAAAATTAACAATAACTTAATATCATATGGATCGACATATACATATTATGCATATATACCACGCGCCGCGCGCAAGACTCTATTTAAAGCAAATGACACGGTGTATGGTCACATTTATCTGTTATTTTATTTATTAAGACTAATATTTAACTTTATTATGATAATTAAAAATTTGCAAGTGGATAATATTATATAATCACGTAAATTAACTCAGGAATGGTATGTTGTTCCTATACTGTTATGAACAGCTAGCCGCATTCTAGTAGTTCACACTTTTGGCCACTAGAGGGCTGAATTTGGTTGCGTTCGCGAATAGAGTAGTACTATATAAAGGGAGTTACCCCAGATTAATATCAGGTCAGTCCAATAAGGAGATGGGCTTGGGTCAATAGATTTCGATGAATTTCACATATGTTACACATCTAACCTAGGTTTTGATGAGGTTTGGGCATTATTTTTTGAAATTTCAAAAAAACCCGAATTTCAGGAATTTTCAAAAAATCAATAAAGAGGGCAATCTCGAGAGATAAAAAAATTTGTATCTTAAATTCTGCTCCACATAGAATTATAATTTAAATTTTTTCAAGTTTGTAGTCAGATTGCCAAACTTTTTTTGCATTGAAAATTTTGACCCTGAAATTTTATTAAGGTCAAATGTCAGAGGTCAAACTACGTACAAAAACGTATAACTTCATACCAAAGCACATTGTTAAAAAAATCAAGATATATATACTCATAGGTTTAAATCCTTCTATAAAAAACCTTTTTCAAATTTATGGAGAAATTCAAAATTTTGAAATTGCGTTTTTTTTTATTAATTATTCCGAGGTTTTTTGAAAAATATTTTCAAGTTTTGTCATGAATTTTACACAGGTTACTCATCTGACCTAGGTTGATAAGGTTTGAAAATAATTTTTTCAAATTTAAAAAAAAAAAAAAAAAATTGAAATTCACGGTCAAATTTTGATTTTCGTTTTTTTTTTTTTTTTTAATTTGAAAAAATAATTTCCTAATCTTATCAACCTGGGTCAGATGAGTAACCTGTGTAAAATTCATGACAAAACTCGATTTTTTTTTTCTAAAAACCTCGGAATAATTAGTAAAAAAAATCTTAATTTCAAAATTTTGAATTTCTCCATAAATTTGAAACCGTTTTTTTTTTTATAGAAGGATAAACATTGTTTAAAACCCATGTCTTGATTTTTTTAACAATGTGCTTTGGTATGAAGTTATACGCTTTTTGTAGTTTGACCTCTGACCTTTGACCTTAATAAATTTTCAAGGTCAAAATTTTCAATGCAAAAAAGTTTGGCAATCTGACTAAAAACTTGAAAAAATTTAAATTATAATTCTATGTGTAGCACAATTTAAGATACATTTTTTTTTATCTCTCGAGATTGCCCTCTTTATTGATTTTTTGAAAATTCCTGAAATTCGTTTTTTTTTTTTTTGAAATTTCGAAAAATAATGCCCAAACCTCATCAAACTAGGTTAGATGTGTAACATAATATATGTGAAATTCATCGAAATATTGACCCAAGCCCATCTCCTTATTGGACAATTATTGGACTGACCTGATATTAACCCCCAGTATAGCTTTTGCAAGGAAATACTCGAGAGGTACATCGAGATTATTTTTGATTTTTACTAATTAAGATACGATCGAGGATTCCAGTTGTGTCATTAAAATTCTCCTAAAGTTTGAATGACATTGACTTTTTTGGCCCGCAAAGTAGGTACCTTAACGAATTGTACCCTTTTTCGTTTACTGTGCCATTATATAGTTGAGAAAAAAACATTATTTTTAGGAGTTTTATGGTAAGAAGAGATGTTTAGGAGCTATATAGAATCCATTTTTTATTTAAAAAACATTTAGCCTATATTTGGGCTGCGGAAAGCAAATGCTTCAAAAACGTCATACTTGGCTTACGGGAACCGGTATAACAAAAAAACTAAAACCCATAGAGAAAATCTGAAAGCAGGATGTTGTAGACACATATAATACGGTTATGCATCCATAGAAAAAATCAAATTTAATTTATGCATAATATTTTCCGCGTTACTGGAGCCGCCGTATGCTACATTTGCATTCTGACGCCATTTCGTATTTGCCCATTGTCCCTCAATTTTGAATATTTTTGAAAAAGACAAAAACCATTTTTGTAGGTTCATTATATGAACATGTCCTGTGATTTAATTTTATTAAAATCAAAGAACTTTAATATTTGGTGGTGTAGGTGGCCACTATGACGTGAAATGGTATATAATATATATTCGATGTTGCTTTTAGAAGGTTAGCTATATAGTACATTTTTGGAGCTATAAGCTAGTACTCGAAAAATACATGAATTAATTTATAGACGTACCAAATAATCGAAATAATGAAGTACGTATGTACGCCATGCAGACCATGCAGTTTATTATATATTTATTAAAGTAGAGTGACGATCGAGCGATTGCATTTTTTTAATATTTTATTTTCTTCCGATAAAAAATTCTTCACCAAAAAAATTCCCAAAGTTGGTGTTTTGGAGGTCTTTTAAATTTTTAACATGTATAAGTCTTACATGGAACAGAAAACAGCTTTTTACTCAAAAAATTAATTGGTCCAAAAAGTTCCTATCTAGCTTTAATATATAATGAATTCTTCAATGCATTTTCAAATATTTTTTTACGGACCATTTTCCTGGAAAAAAAATTGAATTTTTGTGGGTTTCAATTGCCCATAAGGAATATTTCAATGGGAATCTTTGACCTGCCAATTTGGTCGCCATATTTTTACTGGAAGATATTCGTATGTTGAAGATCAGCAGATTTTGACACCATGGGCATATATTGCGCAAATTTCCCGCTCCAAAATCAGAATTAATACAAGCACCACGAATTTTTTTTAGAGTTTCTTTTTACTTAAACTGAGCTGGGGTCTGGGGTTGCAAATAATATTTTAATAGTGGCAATTAAATGTAAAAGGTTAGTGACAATACGTGATTTTCAATTCGGAAACAGAACTTGTGTAAAAACAATACCGCGATCGAAAAATTGCACCGTATAAATAATAGGATCTTACGTGTTATAGTGCGCCCAATCTGTTCTTGTAAAAGTATAATGTCAGGACAAAGGTCGCGATGACGTCAAGGTCACAGCTTCCCATTAATATATAATTATATATATTTCACTCAATTCACGTACGCTTTTAATTATTTCTTATGCCAGTTTTGCCGGAAAGTTTTTTTTTATATACCTTCGTCGTCACTTAATTGCACTATAGCTGCCTAGTTTTAGTTAAATTAATTTAGTATATGATTATATATATTATATTATATAATATTATTTAGTATATATTATAATATATATATAATTATTTATAGACAGAATTAATTTTACAGTTGCGAATTTTTAATAATATTTTAATAATTTAATTATGATATTATATATATATATATATATATATATGCACTACATAAATATAATATATTTACAATTAATAAATATAAAAATTAGTACAGACTCTGCATAATACCGTTTATTACAATCAATTATAATATAATTACACGTACAAGTCAGCGGAGTAAAAAATTTGAACAATTAGCTCCGTTTATTGCATTTGTTATATTAGTGACGTCATGAATCATATGTTTTATACAACCGACGTAGGTTTAATAGAGCTACGTCGGGTGACGTCACGGATGTTTTGAACATTGAAAAAGTTCCGGCGTAGATTTAATGCGTCTACGACCGGCGTAGACCCAGACAGTTCCGACGCAACTCAAGCCACATGCAAAGCTTAAAAATGAAAATTAATTAGTTTTAAGGAAGAATATTCATGTATATTTGAAGTTTGTATTTAATATAATATATCTCTACCCGGTATCAGTGAAATAATTGGTTTATATTCCTAAAATCAGGTTAAAATCATTAAAATCGAAGGTTCCGGTTTTTGTATCTAAGCATTGTTTTTCTTTAAAAATTAGGTTTATAAACCAAAATAACTTTCTTTACATGTTTTTTTCGTGAATGGAGGTAAGAATCAAATGCTTCTATGATTTAAAATAATAGTTATTGTTATTATGCCGTTTTTTAAGTGCCGAAGATCCATTCTCTTATTTGGTCAGCCTTGGCCTACTCTTATCTTGTGCCATTGTGTACATTAGATAAGCCAGTTTTTACCAGTAAACAGTCATAATTTGTACATACAGACACTTAGTCACTTCAGGCAAGTGCATACTGATAAATTTAGCTTATAAACCAAAGTATGCATATAACTGCTATACACACAGAAAATGTCATGGCAAAGCAAATGGGGAGTCATCATAGAAGGTTCAATATAGCCAATAGGTGACTTGTCCTTACACTGATCCTCGCCATCTGTGAGTGGCGCTGCAACTTGCAGTTCAAAGTCGACCAATCACTTGAAAGCATTACGTCATGTCGTTCTAATCCATCAATGGCTGCTCTGTGGTCAACCAATCGCAGAATCGCTTGGCAGCATGGCGTCACACACGAGCCGCGGTGGCCCGAGGTAGTTGTCTTTATCTCGCTAGTATTTGGAATTGAGCAGTGCTAGGGTGAAAACAATTGCACTGAAGCAAACTAGAATAGTTATACCACGTTTTGGCAGTGAAAAATGTTAACTTTTTATTTTCTTTCGTACCTAACTCGCGGTTCACAAAATTTTCCCCCCATCTTCTCAATGTATTATTTCGTTTTTACATGCTTTGACCGTACACAAAGTTGCAGCGCCACTCGCACAGATGGCAAGGATCAGTGTAAGGACAAGTCACCTATTCAATATAATATAGACTCCTGACGACGAGCTGGTTTCATTGGACTGGTTACTGAACCTTCCATGACAATTCCTTCCATGGATAACAATGAAAGAGTTCAGTAGCCATTTCAAATAGTTCAATAGACTCCTGACGACGAGCTGGTTTCATTGGACTGGTTACTGAACCTTCTATGACAATTCCTTCCATTGAGTGCATGCCTAAAATGAATGCACTGCAAATTTCATAGGACTCTCCTACTTGGACTACACATATCATACAGCTACAGTCATTCATGTGAGCGTTTATGTCTGTAAATATTTGCAAATTACGTATTTTCTACTGGTTTTCACTTCCAATAGAGGCTTCAAGTCAGCTGATTTTTCGGTGATCCCACCCGCTATACCAAACCTATGTAAAAAAAAAACGTGAATTCGTTTTTTCACCAAGAATAAGATTTTTCAGGGATAATTCCTTTACGGAACTTTGGTCCAAACTGAAAAATAAAGTAGATAATTCAAGATTTAGATTTTCTACTTGATTTATAACCGAGATAAGTTAAAAAAACACTTTGCTTCATTTTCAAGTGCAAGATGGACCTTAGCGACAAACAGTTGCGCAGCGAAAGCGCATCACTTGAAGCCTCCATTAAAGGCTACATGAATGCGTAACTTCATAATTTACTTTAATTTCCAGAAAATTTCAGGCATAAACTATTGCTTGAAAGACTGTACTTAATTAAAGAACACAAGAGTAATCCTTGTTTATTTTTCCTCACTTTTAAATACCTACTGTAAACTTTTCTCATACAAAACTTTTGCAGTGCCGCATCTGCGTTGTCCTTGTTTCCCAGCGACCTGGGATTGAATCCACCGGCATTATTATTTTATTATACATACAGTACCTAGTTTTATTTCAATTTAATTTCTTTTAATTAAATGCAGGTAGAAAGGGTTCATGGGGGGGGGGGGGGCACCATTAGCGTCATGAAAAAGAAACATCAAATCCCAATCTCAAATATCTGGACTAACTGATACAGAATGGGTAAAAAATAATCATAGATTATTCTTACGAATTAGTGTCTCTTCAAAAAATGCAATGTCAGCGTCATCATATTTTTATAGTGTGCACTCAAGGGTAGCAATATCAGCACTGACAAAAAAAGTAATGTTCCTAAAAGATGGATTTCCGGGCTCCCCCACCCAACTTCCTTCTCCCTTGAAGCATCCAGCGTAGGCAACTGTGGCCTTATTTCTTATTCAGTAACTTATCAATGTAGAAATGAGACTGTAAGAATTGAAACTTGAACAGCAACATTTGCAATAAATGCTATCTTTCAAGTGTTGTGTTCAAGTATCTTGTACCATGGATAGGCTAAACCTATACAGACGATTTTCAGGCAGCCTCCATGCGCGCCGCCATAACGTACATACAACAGATTCGCATAGTGTTATTTAAATGGAGAATATAAAATTGAATAGCTGTCTTAAAAATTGATGTAAGACTAAATGGAACATTTTAGTGCGATGAGTAAACAAACTTTTAATAATCCCCCCGCAAGGCACAAATTTCTCCCCTTTTCTTTTTCTTTTCTATTACATATTAGGAATTTCTTTACCTGCTTACGGGCTTTCGCTAGGCCTTATGTACGTAATGGCGGCAAAACAGCTGGAGTGGAGGGGATGAACATCGTCTTTACCACTAGCATTAGGCTTGCTGAGGCAAAAAGCCATGGTATCATTTCAGCCGAGCGCAACATTTTGTATTGTTTTGGCTTCACAGTCCATGGTAAGATGGCGGACATTCTATTGTTCTACCACCCACTTCCTCCTAACGACCTTGCCTCACTGACGACAGTGCCTCCACCTATCCTTGGTTGTGTTATGATAAGGAATAACTTACCAGAAAGTGTATACTGTATCTGGTTTTGATTCTGGTAGACACAAGTGTATTTGAAAATATCGTCTCTCACCCGGAAAAATGAGGTGTATTTACCTAACACAATCTCATTTGCAATAATGATCTGTCTGCTACTGAATATCGGGTGAGCTGTAAATTGGCATAAGATAAAGCTCATACGCTTACATTCGATAGCAGATAACTACTAATTACACACAAAATCTTGTTAGCAGATAGTTCATTATTCCGGACGAGGAACGATATGTCCATTTTTCATCCACAGATTACCGGCATGATATTTAATTGTTTTGTTTTTCAGGCAGTCAAGCTGACACAATGGAGAGAAAAATCAAGCTGAAGACTCTGAACAGTCACATCACATGCAAGATCTGCAGAGGCTACTTGGTGGAGGCTACCACCGTCACCGAGTGTCTACATACTTGTGAGTATCAACGTCCATGGTGAATTTATGAGGGTTCCTCAAGGCGTGCTGGACCTGAGAACCAAAAATATGGTACTCCTTTTCGGGTCTCAACTAGCCCTGGTCGACAACCTAGTTGTACAGAATGCTAGTTATGCTTCACAACCACCACAACTGGGATATGGACTGCAACATTGAGAGGACATAAAAATATTTAATTACAGAAATGGATAGAGTGTGCTAGTCTGATTTTTTTCCAGATTTTTTTTTTTTTTTAGTCAGTTAACAATTTAAAAAAATAAATATATTAAAAGCCTTTTTCCGGCATCACTTTACCGTTATTCCTAGTGATGCAAAGTCCTCTGTGTTTGAACCCCTACCTCTCGGGCACTCCTGACATCTTGAATCTTGTTTCAGTCTGCAAGAGCTGCCTGGTGAAGCACCTGGAAGAGAACAACACATGCCCGAGTTGCCAGATCGTGATCCACCAGTCCCACCCCCTGCAGTACATCAGCTTCGACCGAACCATGCAGGACATTGTCTTCAAGCTGGTGCCGGGACTGCAGGACGGTGCGTTTATTTATTTATTTATTTATTTATTTATTTATTTATTTATTTATTTATTTATTTACAGTATTTACTTATTTACCGGTATAGTATTTATTTATTCATTTTATTCACCCTTTTATTTTTGTTCATTTTTTTTATTTTTAATTACTTATTTTTTGTTACTTTTATTTTAGCATAATTTGAATTTTAATGTCTTGCAGTTCTATTCTATTGTTCTTTTTTCCATTATTTCATTGTTTCCTATAATCTATAGGGTACTGTACCATTTATGAAGTTTTCAAATCATATGATTATTCATTATTAACACATTTCCCACTGTCTTATCTATAGTAATATGGGAAACAAAGTGGAAGCTAATTGTTGCAAATCATTAGCTTTAATAATTATTCAAATTTCTTTTTCCTTTTTGCTCCCTTTTATCATGGTAGCTTGTAGAGAATATGTTGCCACTAAGGGCTACTTAAAGGTAAGATAACACGAAACATTGATTGTTGTAGTCCCATTTGATTAACATGTAAACCTTAGCAACCTCATAATAATTCTGAATTTTTTTGAGAGACAGTTCTTAGCATTAAAAAAATGTAGAAAAAATTTCAAAACAATCGGACGATCCAATTTTTTTAAATTAATTTCTTAGTTTAGGTCTCCATGGGAAAGCCCTATACTGAAATTTTAAAAAAATGAATTTAAAAAAATTGGATCGTCCGATTGTTCTGAAATTTTTTCCACATTTTTTTGGTGCTAAGAACTGTCTCTCAAAAAAATTCAGAATTATTATGAGGTTGCTAAGGTTTACATGTTAATCAAATGGGACTACTACAATCAATGTTTCGTGTTATCTTACCCTTAAAGCTACTGCAGTAGACATTTTTCATGACGTGCTCTCTAACGTTGAGATATAATTTCAGACGAACTGAGACGGGAACGAGAGTTCTACCGAGTGCGAGGTCTGCCGTGCCCGCGAGACGTTCCCCTCACCGGAGCTGAGCTGGAGGACGAGAAGGCCCAGGTGGACCAACACGCCGAGCAAGACTACCACCGGCAAGACGAGCAGGTGCGACAACCTACCAGAAATATCACCAGATCTAGGGATTTTTTGGATTTTAGTGTGAATATCATTAGAGATTTTCTCCTCTTATTTAAGAATTAATGTTACCGCGGTGACAATTGCTCAATATGTTCTGATGATTAAAGTAAAGTGCGCGCTAGAAAAAAAAGTTGAGTTAGTATTTTCTAAAAATAGTTCAAGTCGTCCTCCATATCAAACCAAAATTCAAAAAATTCTATCTCAAATAGGTTTGCCAGAAAAAAATTCCAAAGTCAGAGTGAACGCGTCGCTTAACATGGGGTCTTACCTGACAAAAACCCTCGAATATCTCGAAAAAATACACCGTTAGGTGGTATGAAAAAAATATAGTGATGTTCTATGACCCAAGCTTTAACCAAAAACCGATTAAAAAAAATTTCTCTCGAATCCATTTTTCCGTAAAAAAATAATAAAAAATCTTATGGGAATTAACATGGTAGATTTTCTTAATTTTTTTACGGAAAAATGGATTTGAGAGAAATTTTTTTTAATCGGTTTTTGGTTAAAGCTTGGGTCATAGAACATCACTATATTTATTTCATACCACCTAACGGTGTATTTTTTCGAGATATTCGAGGGTTTTTGTCAGGTAAGGCCCCATGTTAAGCGACGCGTTCACTCTGACTTTGGAATTTTTTTCTGGCAAACCTATTTGAGATAGAATTTTTTGAATTTTGGTTTGATATGGAGGACTACTTGAACTATTTTTAGAAAATACTAACTCAACTTTTTTTTTCTAGCGCGCACTTTACTTTAAGGTAGAGATAATATGGATCAGCTGGCCCAATGCTAAAAAAATCCCATTCTTAAAAATTATGAAAAAAATTTATAGTGTTCTCCTTAACATACCTTATCAGTAGGTAAAATATCAGGTATACAAAAACGAGCTAGTTTTTGAGTTATTAATTTTTAAAGTTGACTAATTAATAACTCGAAAACTAGCTCGTTTTTGTATACCTGATATTTTACCTACTGATAGGGGATGTAGAGGAGAACATTTTAAATTTTTTTCATAATTTTTATGAATGGGATTTTTTTAGCATTGGGCCAGCTGATCCATATTATCTCTACCTTAAGTGAAAATATATTTAGTCCAGAAAATAAAGGACAAAATAACTGTTGGTTTGCTGATGTAAAAAAATAACAAATTTGGTGTAAATATTTAGTACTGTAATTAATTTTGTCGTGTGAAAAAGATACTGATTTGACTAAAAGTCACAGCAGTCCCTATTTGAAACAATGCTGATCTCAATGCTGAATATTTAAAAAAAAATCACCGAATGTAGTTTATTTGTTTTATTTTTCATGGAAAATTAGTTCATCCTGTCAGGAAGGTTTTCTGAAATTTTCAGAATGTTGTACTATCTACTAAGCCCACTGATACTAATCCTATCCTTAAAGGGGTACCAAAGTGAATACTTTTTTTACATATTCGGGCAGCTAAGAATTATTCTGATATCCCTGTGGCTCAATATTTTCGTATGATGCCTAGTTATTTTAAAATTAATTATTTAGTTTGAAAAGTGTGTTCAAAAGCCGTTGGTTGATTCAAGTCGCTGTGCGACCGCAGCAGCCGCTGATACGATGAAAATTTCTCGTGAATCATGGGAACCTCCTCCCGCCCCATTCTTGTCGTATCACCGGCCTCTGCGGACGCGCATCGGCTTGAATCAATCAACGGCCATAGAACTCACTTTTCAAACTAAATAATTAATTGTAAAATAACTAGGCATTGTACAAAAATATTGAGCCGCAGGGATGTTAGAATAATTCTTAGCTGCCCGAATATGTAAAAAAAGTATTCACTTTGGTACTTGTACCCCTTTAACGATTGACCTCAGTTACAAACCGGATACGGGAAATTTCTGTCAAACGGAATCAAATGAAATAAATTTTAAAAAATTGAGGATGCTCTAAAACTTAATTGCTTATGGTTTGAGCAAATTTAAGGGGACGGTTTTCTCACAACAGCTCCATTTCCAGTTTCCGTCCATAAGGGCATTGTTAAACTTCTGCCTTAGTTTTCTCTAAACTGGTTGAACAGATCCACTTCAAAAAAATTAAACAACCTTATTGTGGCAAGCTGAAAGACTCCTGCAAGTCTCATTAAAATCAAGGGGTCCGTTTCCGAGATCCAAATCATCTGAGTTTAATCCTTAAAATGGCAATGCAATGAAATCATGGTACCTAGGTAAATAGCTCATTATACCGGACAAGAGCCGAAGTGCCCTAAAAACTACTGCCACTGATCATACCCCTGAATAAGATAAGTAGAAGAATGGTTATAGCTGAGCGGAAAATTGAACCCTGACCTACGACAATCCAGATGCCTTGTAATGCCACCCATGTTCAAACGAGCCAATCAAAGTCAAGTAAAAAATGCATTAGAAATTTTTTAATAAAATAATTTGTAATTTTCTTACCAAAAATAATGAAATTAATTATCAAGAAATTTGTGTGTAGCTCAATAGGTATTATGAAAATTTTTGTTACTAACATAGATATAATTGTAAGTTTCAGATGCCTAAACAGCTGATATTGTAGAACCCCATTGTCACGACTACCCATTCTTCTACAATCCTCCCCCTGAACGTTTGTAAATGTTACTGACGTAGTCTCGTTATCAGGTGAACGTCAGTCTGGAGTGTATCAGCACCAACTTGAAGGGACTGAACCGACGTTACATCCGGTGCTCCGCGCAGGCCACCATCACCCACCTCAAGAAATTTCTTGCAAAGAAGGTCCTCAACACCCTCGACAAGTACAAGGATGTGAGTCTCGTCTCTTAATGGGTGCTATTCATGAGGAGAGTTATCAGCATTTCTCACTAACAACATTTACCACTTTAGTGTCAATTAAGGGCATTGGGTGTAGCACCGGTAGTTGGCAACACTGACGTATCTTCACTATGTTAATTTTTGATCATTGCTCCTGGGAGTAATTTTTATGCTAGAGATAAGCTGATTGCTGTAGTATCAAGATAATTAGTAGCCCAAGTGCACAATTTGGCTAAATAAAGCCTGATTTAAAGAAAAGTATTTTTTAGTATTTTTTTTAAATTTACATGCATTTTTCTAAAATATAAAAATAATACTTTTCTTTAAATCAGGCTTTATTTAGCCAAATTGTGCACTTGGGCTACTAATTATCTTGATACTACAGCAATCAGCTTAGCTCTAGCATAAAAATTACTCCGAGGAGCAATGATAAAAAATTAACATGGTGAAGATACGTCAGTGTTGCCAACTACCGGTGCTACACCCAATGCCCTTAAACTGGTGCTAACATGAATCGTCCCCATTGAACACTGTATCAGAGATTTTTTTTTTCTGGAAAATCAGGCTCTACTGGTGTAATGGTTAGAGTGCCTATCTCTTGTTCAAAAGGTCCCTGCTTCAAATTTCAAATTGGGATGGGTGTCTGACTACTGGATGATTGTGTTTGGTAGGAGAAAGGCAGCTTTTGTCCGTCTTTAACTATGCTGTTCAATTTTTAAGGAAAATAAACCATTTAGGTTGTGTTATATACTGTAACACAAGTAGAGTATACTGTATTATTTAAAGAAAAGAATAGGAATAACCAGCAAGGCTTACTGTATTGATCGAAACAGTTACAGCATGTGAAAATTTTGTGGTCACAGGTTCACTTTGAAAATCATTTACAGAATGCAAATCACGTACAGTTTAACTTATTGTATCCATCTTCCTTCAGATTGACGTCCTGTGTAACGATGAACTTCTCGGCAAGGACCACACCCTCAAGTTTGTCTTCGTGACTCGCTGGAGGTTCAAGGACCCTCCACTCATCCTGCAGTACCGACCTCGCATAGACCTCTAGTTGTAGTCATGTAGAGACCGTTGCAAGACCGAGACATCAGAACATACCTCTCGACCAATCAGAGTTCCTTTTTTCCAATCAAAATTGACTTTACACAGGTTAAGCCACCGATTTGACCAATGTTAAAGAGCTTAGCCTATCACGTTCAAATATTTTAGGTACCATTGTACCGTGAAACTTTGAATATGTCCATCATGTAATTCTATTTTTGACATTTCGCAGTGCAATAAGACCTAAAAATTTACACACAAAATGAAATGCAAGCGTGTCTTATTCTGTGTAAAGAATCCTTTTTTCTGATCACAATAAGAGCGTAATATTGGATTACTATCAGAATCAAAAAGGTGTGCCCCTCTCCTTATGGGAGTTATGTGCTGTTCAGGGGCACACCTTTTTGGTTCCGATAGTAAAATCATTTATCACATTCAGTTAAATTTTGAGTCAAATAAATTAAATTATTTGTACAGTATTTTATATTTTTTTTGCTGTTTTAAATTTATAGAAAGGAGCATTCACAAAGCCTTAAGGCCACATTTAGGGCTCGATAATTTAAAGCCCGATTTTAGCCATGCTTTTTAGACCCAAAATTTCTGGTCTTAAATTATCGAGCCCTAAATGTGGCCTTAAGACTTTGTGAATGTCCCTTATAATGTCTAAATTATTACAAAAAATTGGTCCTTTAATTTCATTAATTTTAAATTACAGTATTAGGAATTTTGGGTTATGTGAAACCATTGAAACCCTATAATTTTATCTTGCCACTACATTATTACACTGATAGGTTTGGTTATTAAACAATTTCATATTTCTTGCTACTTATTTGAGATATCCAAAAATATAATCAATTTTTTCTAAAATGTAGCTCGCAAAATTACTAGAAATTCAAATAAATGTTACTTAAAATTTTAATTAAATTAAAATAGTTGTTAGAAAAAATTATCTTGAATTTCCTGGTCTCTCATTGGTTGGAGTTTTATTGTCTTGAATTTTCCTGGTCTCTGATTGGTTTAAATGGAGTTCAAGTGCTTGGTCTTGCTGTATACTTTTGTACATAATATAATATAAGACTTAGAATTATTATAATCCTCAATTTGAATTAAAACAAATCTGATTAATTTGATTATTATTGTAAATAATATATTAATTTTCCATAAATTGAGGAGGTATGATCACTTTAATGTATTTATCATAATTAAATTCCTTTATGTATAATTTTTCAATATCTTTTTGTCCTAAAATATGTAAATCTTTATTTTGAAATTTCTTGATTATCAATATTTCTGTAACACAATAGCAAAGTCTTCTACTCTTAATATCTGTTTATAATGTCTGTCGCATGAAGCTCTTTCATTGTTAACCAAGGGACAATGTACCAGATTTTGTCACCAGAGTATAGAACGTAATGGTATTTTTGGCGCTAGTTAACTCTCAATAATTTTATAATTAACATTTATTTACCGTGTAAACCAAGAAATGTCCATGTTGTTCCCAACCCTGGACAGACTTTACTCAATTATCCTTTGTTTAGAAATAATGACCAGAAGACTTTGCATTATAAATATTTTCTTAAAAAGTGATTAAAGGGGTACCAAAGTGAACACTTTTTTTACATATTCGGGTATCTATGAATTATTTTGGTATCCCTGTGGCTCAATATTTTTGTACGACGCCTAGTTAATTTAATATTAGTTATTTAGTTCGAAAAATATTCCAAAAATCGTTGGTTGATTCAAGTCGGTGCGCTCCAGCAGCAGCCGCTGATACGACGATAATCTCCCATTAATCGAGGAAACATCCTCCCGCCCCCTTCTCGTCGTATCAGCGGCTACTGCGGCCACGCGTCGGCTTGAATCAACGTAATGACTTTTGAAATCACTTTTCGAACTAAATAATTAATTGTAAAATAACTAGGCATCATATGAAAATATTGAGCCACAGGGATACCAAAATAATTCTTACATACCCGACTTTGTAAAAAAAAGTATTCACTTTGGTACTCCTTTAAAAAAATGATGAATCTTAATAAAAGATTGTATCACAAACAGACGCCCCCATCATAAGGATTTTGTCCAGTCTTAGATAAGTCATGTTTATGTCTAACTAGATTGCCGTGAGAGGGGTATCGTTGGACGAGATATGTAACAGATAAGGAAAATCAGTACTGCCATCTGTGCTAGCGTACTCTCACCATATCGACATGGTAGTGGAAAAATCCTAAATCCATTGGTAAGCTAAAAAAATCGCAACTCCATTTTGCTTACCAATGGAGTTTGGATACTTTTCCACTATCACGTCAATATAATGCTTGGTGTATTGTGAGGGAAATAAACGGACACAAAAATCCATGTTGGTTGTCTGTTTGTCTGTGATTGTATCGCAAGTTATTTGTCCTAGTTTTGTAGTACATATGGAAGTTGGTATGTTTATTGTATTGAATCTTTGTTAAGTATTTAAGCTACGACTTATCAGGTTGGCTTTATTAAAATTATAATTTTTTATTGAGATGATATTCTGAATGGATTTTTATTTTCTGTCATGTTAATGCAAAGAGACTAAATGAACATGTTTAATGAAGAGACTACTTGATTTTTTTCAAAATTAAATAGAAGACATTGAGTTTTATATTTACAATATTTGTTTTGTTCATTAAAATCCTCTTAAAATAATCTATAATGAAGAAATAATAATAAAATCTCAATATTGATTAAATAATGGAGTATCAACCTCAATTTTTTTTTTTTTTTTTTTTATTGCAGAAATGGATAGGGGCTGCAAAGTTATGTTACCCTGATTTTTTTTTCAGATTTTTTTGAGACCGGGAACTATTTTAAAAAATTATTAAAAGTCCTTTTTGTGACGTCACGAGGCGGCAAGTGCTATCTTTTTCTTAAAAAGTGGTGTCTCGCAAAGTCTTCTGCTCGTTGTTGGTAAACAAAGTATTGTTGTGTAATGTCTGTCGCGTGAAAGGAAAAACATGGGACGGTTGTTGATTTACATGTTAACTTATGGAAAATGACCGTTAATTATGAAGTTGACACCGTTGCCTAGCGCCAACAATGCCATTACGTTCTCTGCTCTGGTGGCAAAATTAGGCACTACGTCGTCCCATGTTTAACAATGAAAAAGGCTTCACGTTTCAAACATTATAAACAATGGTTTGTTACAACCATTGTGCGAGTAGAAGACTTTGGTGTCTCGTGATGTCGCGAAAAGAACTTTTAATCATTTTTTAAAAATTGTCCCCGGTCTCAAAAAAATCTGAAAAAAATCAGGGTGGCATAACTTTGCACGCTCTATCCATTTATGCATTAAAAAAAGTTGAGGTCAATATTCCATTGAAGAACAAAAATTGCAATGAGATTGCAATCCCCCCCCCCCTTTAATTTTAAGAAAGTTTATTCCAATTCGACAAATCGTAAAATATTTTCTTGAAAGATGTTCGCATGATATGATTAAATGATTTTATATTAGAGCTCTGTTAATTAAGATATATATATATATATATATATATATATATATATATATATATTTATAGGTTTTAGTATATAAAATTAATATAAATAGGTCTTTGTATATTTTTAATTGACTTAAATAAAATTAATTTTCTTTTGTTGGGTAAATAATTTTTTGGGTGTGATTTTGTTGGGACTTTTGCACTTTAAGTACTCTAAGTATTTAAATTACCAATTAATACAGCATTTAATAGAGCACTGTGTGTTAGAATCAATTGCAGGAATTATATTTTGTTAATTTAAGTTATTGATTAAAATAGAGAAATTTAATTTGCATACACATTTTTTTCCTTTTGGGGTATTTATAATTTTTACATTATTCATTTTCAAATAATTAACAAAAAGGCTGTTTTAATATGATTAAAAAATTACATGCATGGAATCTAATATTTATTTGGGTGAATTAAATAATGTGTGATAATTTTATTAATTTAATATGCAATATGTTTTTGAATGAAAGAAACAAAAAATATCTGTACCAGGTTGATTGAATAAATGCCCATGATTTTATAAAATGTACATTAGTATTTTGATTTTATAGTATACATTTGTCTTTGAATCTAATTAAATTTTTAGTGTTATGTTTGTCTGGATAACACAAAAATGAAATCCTATTGTGTGTCATCAGCAGAGATTATGTAGCAAACCTTAATTAAACTCCATAATTTCAGTGTCATTAAAAATTACGAAAGGTGTGTGTGTTCTGTTTATTATATAACGGGTGTGATTCACAAAGCGGTTAATACAGTTAGCCAAGTTTCTAACCTCGTTTAACTATACCTGTTTCACGAGTTATAAACCACCTAGTTAAAAATGGTTATAAGGGTAAGATAACAACGCCACCAATGTTAAAAAAAATCCCTCACAAAAATTCTGAAAAAAATTTAAAAAGTTCTCCTCTACACCCCCTATCAGTAGCTAAAATATCAGGTATACAAATTTAATACGATCTATGTTTTTGAGTTATGAATTTTTTAAATTTTAAAGTTGACTATAATTTAACATGGAAGTTTCATTTCTTCATGTTAAAGTAGTGAACTTTAAAAATTTATATATAACTCAAAAACTAGATCGTATTTGTATACCTGATATTTTAGCTACTGATAGGGGGTGTAGAGGAGAACTTTTTAAATTTTTCTCAGAATTTTCGTGTGAGGGATTTTTTTTTAAAATTGGTTATGTTATCTTACCCCTAAGCTATACCAGAGACCCTACAGAGACCTCCGTGACATATGGCCAGAAATTTGATCAGCTTGGCTGAGCTTCACTGTAACTGAGAGTGGCGGCGCCACTGAATCGCAGCGGCACGGCTCGGTTCTCTCTGGCTGCGCGGGCAGCAAGAACCGGAGTTTACCGTACCTTGCCGAACATTTAGCAGCGCCGCCACTCTCAGTTACAGTGAAACTCTGATCAAATTCCTGGCCAAATGTCACGGAGGTCTCTGTAGGGTCTCTGAAGCTTATATATATACAAGGTGGGTAAAGTTAGAAGGTGGAATTACTTGGCAGGTAGAGGAACTTGAATTTATAGTAGCGTGATGTCGTTGGGCGCGAGAGGGGAACATCTGCCAGGGGTAGGAGTTTAAGGGTGTAAGGGGAGGGAGTCATGCGAAGCGAGTGGTTACTGGAAGTGCGCGCGCACACGTGGGAGGGGATGCCTCTTCGTGGTGGGAATCACTACAGTCAAATTAATTTGGCATTCCTTCCGGAAGTAGCCAGAAATAGGAAATTTGCTGCTCTTTTGTCAGTGATTTCAGTTTTGAAACTTTGACGGTTTGGTTTGAATTAAAAGTATTTATCTGTGTGGGAAATTGTGCACTGAACTAACAATGGGAAGATCAGAAACCTTTTACTTCCGGAGGGATTCAAAAGTAAATTTGACTATAGCACTTGCAGCGCCCAGTGACACTGGCGGAGCTAAACGATCCTGCGCCCGGCTCGAAGTTTTCCGAAGTATGCAGTCTACAAAAACTTGAAGTAATTCCACCTTCTACCTTTACCTACCTTGTATATATATAATACTGCATGATATGTATATAAATCGGATGAAGTGGGTGCAGCTTAAACAAAAATCAATATTAAGTTAATTCTGATTGGATTTTATTATTATATTATCAACTAAAATTTATTTATTATTTACTTCTGACAATTAAATCCGTATTTCTATTAATATGTTAACTATAATATCTTCTTGGCTGGAAAATTATAACCAAATTGTCCAAAAAATCATATCCACTTTTAAAGAAAAGAAGACATTTACCGCCCTTTTATTAAAACAGCTGATCAACAAAATTTTACGCCCCCTTCACGTTGTAAACATTGAGAGAAACTGTAGAACATTTCTACACTGCTCTCGTATTTTTACAAATTTCAGCCCAATCTTCTTCTTTTTTGTCTAAGGTAATATTAAAAATTTATAATATAATTATTATTTGTTATTTAAAACATAAAATTTATTATTTATAGATACATCATTTGGGAGAAATGTCCCTCGCCTCGAAAATCACCCTTGGCACAGCGTTCGTAATGGCCGTTGGGACCGTGTATTACGTCCATCACAAGCAGTTGCAGGACAGGGAGGCTCTGCATGAAGGAGTCATCAAAGACGTTGAGAGACAGCAGAAGAAGAAGACTGAAAACATGTACCAACTTCAACAGCAAATAGATTTGACGAGGCAACTAATGAACAAAAGCGCTCTCAATAAGAGTGTTAACGATTAAATTTTGTGCCATGACCTGCTCAATATTAATTCAAATAAAATGTTTGTATTGTCATTAGGTACCCAAATTACTGTTAAAGCTTTAAATTACCTCTGTAGATGTTGTCTGTCTGGATACCTTGTCGAATGTTTTATCCCATCGACAGAAGTAAAAATTAGAAAAATAGTGAGTGGTCCACAAATTGTCATATTACATACAGTATAACAGATCTTAGTTTACCTCTAGACAGTTCAGTCTAGACTAAATGGCGCCGGATATCAGCCAATGAAAAGGCTAGAATGACTGCTGGCTACCTTTTCATTGGCTGATATAGCTGGCGCCGTCTAGTCTACTCAACTGTCTAGAGGTAAACCAAGATGTGTTATCCTGTATATGCATACCATTTTACTACTAAGAACAGATTGGGTGTATGTAAAGGTGCTTTCACATATTCGAAAATCGCTACGGAGTTCCGTAGCAATGCCGTAAGCCTTTCACATATTCTTGTTCGTCTGCGGCAGCTGCGGCGGAAAATCATGTGAATGCCGCAGCAAAATCAAACTCATCTTGATTTTGCTACGGAATTTCGTAGAACGTGCCGCAGAAGATCGTAAGGTGCTACGGAGCGCCGCAGCAAAATCAACACATTTGCTACGGAGTAGCTACTGAGCGTTTCCGTAGCGATTTTCGAATATGTGAAAGCACCTTAAGATATCATACACAAATTGTAAACTATATACCTAAAGTACGTGTCCTCTTTTTAAGTTTAAAATTACTAATTGGCACTTTTAAGTTTGCTGATATGAAAATTTTATTTATATAGCCTCAGCTCAATTCATTTACAGATGCTCCAAAATTTTTTGCTGTATGCATACATAGTTGTATTCTGACTAGGAGCGGAAAAGCTGTGCATTAAGTGTTGACGATTGTTGTATGTATTGTTGAGGTCAAAATCAGCAAACGGACATCATTCTGTTAATAATGATATAACTCATATAACATATATGGCTATCAAATCGGCAAGTGAATGACATTAGGTACGTAACTTCCGGAGGCAAAATAAAGCTTATTTACAATTAAAGCTCAAGAAAAAAAGTTGCACAAAAAATGCCAAAACACAAAACAAAAAATCAGTTTTTAGATATTTCCGTTACTATTTATGTCAGAATTATAAACGGTGCCATATTTTATAACTGTAATTGTCTATAGTAATTAGGTACCTCATGGTGCATAACTTTTCTCTATCTACGACATGTCTACTTTTGAATTTTGTACCATATAAACTGTTCATAAAATTAAAAATAAGGCTGTATATTATAATAATAACTTAATTCTATGAAACATATTTTACTTCACTGATTTTCCAAGTAAATTAAAATTGTTATGTTTGTATTATATAATTTAATTGTATGACATGACATGACTGCAATTTTTTTTAATTATATAATTCTGCATCAAAAACCTTTTGGTAAAATAATAAAACTAAAATTTCAGCAGAAATTATTTTTTTATTTCAAAAATTTCTCATTCATTACAATATAAATTAAAATGTGGTTGCTGAAAAAGGGCGTAAATCACTCAATCAGCTTGCAAATATATGTAGTCCTTATATTGATTTTCAAAGTAGTATGTAATTAGTAAATAGAAGTACCCAATAGGGTTTGGTTAAAAAAAATATACATATTGATTTTTATCAGCTTTCGTGTTCCACCTTGGCGCCACAGTATAAAGTTCCAGTATATTCAGTTCCTGCAAATGAATATCGCTATTTTATACTGTCGCGCCAAGGTGGAATACGAAAGCTGATGTAAAAAATCAACAATCGACCCCTTGAAAACTCACCTAAAAACCTTATATTATCAGCATAGAGTGCATGAAGCACTTAAAGGCCAAACTATAATATACGTTCAGTTCAACAAATGTAAGATTGCTCTAAAAGTAGCCGGAAGTGGAAGAATTTTGTCTAAATTATGATCATAAAAAATACAGATAGTTTACATTCTCAAAATTCTCAGGGGGCGAGACTGCGAAATAGGGTTTGAGGCAAATAAAAAACCTGGCTGCCAGCTGATTTTTTCTAAGGTACAACATGAACTTTTCAACGTTAAGTTCATGTTATAGTGAGAGAACTGTGGTGGGGGAAGGATATATTTTTTATTCTACTCGAGCCGTGTAGAGAAGCTAGCCTTCCATATGTTATAGTTCCGTGAACTTTCTGCAAAAGTCGTGGATTTTAATTATAATCTTAGTTTAGCCAAAATCCTGACACTTCCAGATCCTTCCGGAGGTAATCTTTTACATTTGTTAAGTGCATTATTGTATGATTCAGTGATCCACTTAAATTTTGACCAACTACAGTAAAAACTTGTTATTACGTCAAGTCAAGGGACCCAGGAAATTGGGTTTACCTTATATCAAGTTTTTCCTATACCTGCAATATTAATTATTTTTTACGGGACCTTTACTCCATTACTCAATATCGAGTTTTTACTTTATAAAAAGTTACGTAATAACAAGTTTTTACTGTATAATATTGTCCCTTATAATAATGAGTCGTATAGATGCCTATACCATATATAATAATCATGGTGTGCAATAATAAGCTGCCTATATAGCTGTTAATACATTAGGCGACTACATGTAATAAATAAGTACAGTATATATATAAAGCTCATTACAACACTCAACTGATATTTATAAGATGGTTGCAAATATGAGCAATGCATGCAGTCTAATTTACAAGAGATGATAGAAAACATGCACACACAGGCCGCCATGCTAGTGGGAGCAGTACTGGTAGAGGATGGACAACATACATGAAATTTTTTTTTTACCGAAATGAATAGAGGGTACCAAATTATGCTACTCTGAATTTTTTCAGATTTTTTTGAGACCCAGAACTATTTTTAAATAATTATTGAAAGTGCGGCCACGCCCCCTGGAGGCGTCAATAGGCGTCCAGTCTCTATCCTTTTTATTAAGGCATCAGGGGTGCCAACTGAAATCACAGGACTTTCAATAATTGTTTAAAAATAGTTCCGGGTCTCAAAAAAATCTGAAAAAATTTAGAGTAGCATAATTTGGTACCCTCTATTCATTTCTGCAATAAAATTTTTTCATGTATGTTGTCCATTCTTTAAAATGAAAATAAAAAAAAATGTGAAGTAAACAAAATGTTTAAAATTAAATTTACAAACTTTTGCTCACCTCAGAATTTATTTTTTTCTTCATATATTTTTAAGGCTTATTAACCTGAGAAATTTGGACGAAAAATTCGCTACAACAGATTTTCTTCAAATTAATTTGGTGGACTTACAACAATCGTCAAATTAGCTCTGCATTTTTTCGGAATTTTTTAACCGTTGGTTTAATTATAATTAATTTATTTAAATGAGAATTTTGTATCCTTCCAATGTTAAATTTGTTAATTAGCATTGCAAAAAAACTATACAACAGATTCTTTTACTTTTTTTTTTTACTAAAACCTAATTTTTTAGACTATTTTTCTGAATTGTTTTCATATATTTTGAACCGTGGCGATGATCGTTTCCTATATGTGATGAGAAATGTGGCAACGTTCTCAAGGACTGATGTCACCACCCACTCCTAAAAAATTATTCGCATTCCAATGCAAACAGTGTTGCCACTATAGCCACGCCTCTTGACCTTGACAGACAAATAGAGTATTGTCATCAATTTTTTTTATTGCAGAAATGGATAGAGGGTGCAAAGTTATGCTACCCTGATTTTTTTTCAGATTTTTCAGAGCCCGGGAACTATTTTTAAAAAAATTATTGAAAGTCCTTTTCGTGACGTCACGAGACGCCGCTCCTTAAGAAAAAGATAGGACTTGCCGCCGCGTGACGTCACAAAAAGGACTTTCAATAATTTTTTAAAAATAGTTCCAGGTCTAAAAAAAATCTGAAAAAAATCAGGGTAGCATAACTTTGCACCCTCTATCCATTTCTGCAATAAAAAAAATGGAGGACAATACTCCATTCTCAGGTTATACCTTAAATAACTTTTTTAATGTTTTGTCCTATTATACATAGCGTAGTTTCACCAACAAGGATGCTGACGACCGTTGAAACTCCCGATATCTGACGTCACATGCAAGCGCATAATAGTAGACAGTGCATTATTAATTATCAGTATTATCAAGCATGATCGAGGTAGGGGGGGAGGAGGGGGGGGGGGCGAGGTACATTCTACATTTTTTTATTTAAGGGTAAGGTAACGCCACCAATGTTAAAAAAAATCCCTCACACAAAAATTCTGAAAAAAAATTAAAATGTTCTCCTCTACACCCCCTATCAGTAGCTAAAATATCAGGTATACAAATACGATCTAGTTTTTGAGTTATAAATTTTTAAAGTTGACTAATTTAACATGGAAGTTTCATTTCTCCATGTTAAAGTAGTCAACTTTAAAAATTTATAACTCAAAAACTAGATCGTATTTGTATACCTGATATTTTAGCTACTGATAGGGGGTGTAGAGGAGAACATTTTAAATTTTTTTCAGAATTTTTGTGTGAGGGATTTTTTTTAACATTGGTGGCGTTACCTTACCCTTAACATGGGCTCATGAGGCCAGCACCCCCAAATTTCGTTCTCGACCCGTGCCTTATGGTACAGGCAGATAGCTCATTATTCCAGACGAGGGACAATATACTGCAAGTATAGTAAAAGTTCAAAGTCTCATAATTTATATCTTCCGTCAATACAGGTTGTAGCAGAGTTTGTACATGATAATATAAAGCAGCAATTAATTTATGTTGACAATTCAAGTTGATCCTTGTCTTTTAGATTGAGATTGGTGCAATCTTACATGGAAAATATTTAAAGTTGATCTTTTATTGTAAACAGGGCAATGTATAAAGTTCACGTAGAGGGGATGATTTACAACTTTCATACTACATATCCATAATTATTCTAACTTTCAAATTGTGTTTGTACGGGTCTTGTCTATCCTTTTCTTTCGTTAAATAAATATCGCATAGACGATTTTTCATCAAAGAAAACATTCATCGTGTAGTACAATGTCTTCTGCTCGTTGTTAGTAAACAAAGTATTGTTGTGAAATGTCTGTCGCGTGAAAGGAAAAACATGGGACGGTTGTTGATTTACATGTTAACTTATAGAAAATGACCGTTAATTATGAAGTTGACACCGTTGCCTAGCGCCAACAATGCCATTACGTTCTCTGCTCCAAGGTGGCTGTATAGTAAGGTGGGGACACGGAGCTGCTGCCCCCTCGCGGCCAGTGAGGAACTACAAAAAAACAGTTGAGGATCGCTTTTTTGGATCCAATTTCATCCGCGAAAAATTCAAACGATGGAACTGGAAAAGCCATCAAAAGTCGTATTTACAGTATAACTGTGGGTAAAATTGTGATGGAAATAAACTCTATGTTAAATTCTGAAGAAGATAGACTCATTTTAAAAGAATTTTAATGGTTCATCGGCCCGATGTTCATGGATTTCTATTACACCGTTTGAATTTTTCGCGGATGAAATTGGATCCAAAAACGCGATCCTCAACTGTTTTTTTGTAGTTCCTCACTGGCCGCGAGGGGGCAGCAGCTCCGTGTCCCCACCTTACTATCCAGCCACCTTGCTCTGCTCTGGTGGCAAAATTTAGCACTACGTCGTCCCATGTTTAACAATGAAAAAGGCTTCATGTGACAGAAATTATAAACAATGGTTTGTTACAACCATTGTGCGAGTCGAAGACTTTGGTGTAGTATATATGCAACATTAATATTTATTACTTGTTAATGCATTATGTACAATTGGTAAATCACTGGTGTTTGATGAATAAATATTATTATAATTGTATGCATCCATATAATAAATATAAATAGTGTATGTGAGCCTGTTGTTGTATTAGAAAATAATTAAATTACAAAAAATTATATTTAATTAGAAAACTGCTATATTTTTTTACAATTACATACATATTATGCATATTTTCTTAACTTTTTTTTTTTTTTTAACTCTCTTAGTTTTTGTAACTGAATTTAAAGCACTAAACTTGTAAACAATGACAGTTGAAAAGAAAATTATAATTTAAAAATTTTGCAGTTGAATTGAGGGTAAGATAACACAAACAATCAATTGTTGTAGTCCCATTTGATTAACATGTAGACCTTAGCAACCTCATAATGATTCTGAATTTTTTTTGAGAGACAGTTTTTGGTACCAAAAAAATATGGAAAAAATTTCAAAACAATCGGACGATCCAATTTTTTTAAATTTATTTCTTAGTTTAGGTCTCCATGGGAAAGCCCTATACTGAAAATTTAAAAAATTCATTTAAAAAAATTGGATCGTCCGATTGTTTTGAAATTTTTTCTACATTTTTTTGGTGCTAAGAACTGTCTCTAAAAAAAAATTTAGAATTATTATGAGGTTGCTAAGGTTTACATGTTAATCAAATGGGACTATCAACAATCAATTGTTCGTGTTATCTTACTCTAATAGAGGAATAAGACACAACAGAAAAGCAATAAAATTTGCTAAGAACATAACACTATCTATATTAATGATTGTTACATACAGTATTGCCATAATTTAAAGGCAAATTGAACACAAAATTAACGCATTTAACAAATAAAAATGAAAAAAAAAAAAAACGTAATAATTTGAAGTATTAAATATTATAAATTGAAAGTAATGAACCTCCTCAAGACAGAACAATATTTACTAATTTATGATTTGTTTGCTGACACTGCAGTTCAAAAAATAAAGATTTGAAATTTTGGGAAACGTACCACCCCCCTCTCTTTGATTCTCCCCCAAAATCAAATTCACCTCACCATAAACTGTGCCAATGCTCACAAATAGAGAAGAGATAAAGCGACCACACCCCTTTCAACTTAAAAAAAAAAATCCTTAAACGAAAAATATTTTTAAACATAAAAAAAATCAGAATATGTATCATTCATGCATTAAAAAAAAAACAAGTGTTACAGTTCATTTACTGAACTGTTGATGTTGCTGTCTCAGTTAGCAGATAACAAAATTTGGAGAGGAAGGCTTAATCTGAAGTCGTCATGGCATATCTCAGTGACGTCAATAGGAGAATACTTTATTAGCCAGCAGTTCTAAATTAGTTATAGGCAAGGATCTTGTACTATGGATAGGCTAGGCCTATACCAATAGCATCATAGCTGCTGAGGCAAAAGGCCCTGGTATAATGGCTGCCGAGCGCAACATTGTGCATTGTTTTGTCTTCACAGGCCATGGTAAGATGGAGGACATTCTATTGTTCTACCACCCACTTCCTCCTCACAACCTTGCCTCACTGACGGCAGTGCCCCCATCTATCCATAGTTTACAACATCCTTGGTTATAGGTTATGCTCCTTATCTCAGTTGTGCTGGTTGTGAAGTCGACAAGCTGCATGAAAAATTTTTTATTGCAGAAATGAATAGAGAGTTTTAAATTATGCTACTCTGTACTTTTTTCAGATTTTGTTTTAGTCCCGGAAACCATTTTTAAATAATTATTAAAAGTACATCCACACCCCATGGAGGCATCAAGTCCCTATCCTTATTATTAAGGCTTCTGGGGTGCCAACTTAACTTACAGGACTTTCAATAATTATTTAAAACATGTTCCAGGACTGTAAAAAAATCACAGCAGCATAACTTTGCACCCGCTATTCATTTCTACAGTAAAAATTTGTCCATTGTCAAGTTTCAACTGGCTGTCGTTGGCAACCATCACAACCTATTAACAGAACACTACACAACCGAGATACGGACCCATAGACTGCTGGATTAATGGACAATTTACATCAAACTTTTTTACTAGCTCAATCGAAAGAGGAGGTTGAAAAATACACCTGTGAATTTTATGAGATTTTTATTCGTACTGCATCATGGCTAAAATAGAGATGTAAAGAGGTCACGTGACCTGGAGGAGGCGCCCGTGACGCTTATGACATCATTGAACTGTCTGGTCAAGCAAAATATCATCTATATAACGCTTGTAAACAATAAATTAATTGTTGCTAGTTTCCATAGCAATGTAGTTGTTTACAAGCATTATAAAGTTGATCGTTTGTTTGACCGAACAGTTCAATGATGTCACAGGCGTCATGGGTGCCGCCTCCAGGTCACATGACCTCTTTACATCTTTCTTTTAGCTATGATGCAGTATGATTAAAAATATTATAAAATTCACAGGTGTATTTTACGACCTCCTTTTTCGATTGAGCTAATAAAAAAATTTAAAAAAATTGATGCAAATTGTCTATTGGAGAACAGTTCCGAAGGTTGATAAAAATATTTGAGAACTTACTTCTTCAACTAAGCCATCTTCTCACCTTCTGCCATTCTTAGCTAGCAACACTTCTTGGTTCTCTTGGATGCTGTGAACTTGGAGCGAACTTCTGAGTTTGCTCCCTCTCTGTTGCGCGCCAGCTCGATGGCAAGGAACTGAATTCTGGGGACCAGCGCGCTGTTAGCTTCGGTGTACTCCCCCGAACTATCGAGACGTAACATCGTCCCGAAACTGTAGTCCTCTACCACCTGCTTGAAGCCCTCGCAGAATGGCCTCCAAATCTGTGGAGGAAGAAACACAAGTCAGCTGATTTTGAGGTATTCCCACCGTAATATCAAAACCTATGTAAAAAAAAAAAAATGCTTTCTTGTGCATTAAAGAAATTTTATGGGAAAATAAGTTCTTGATTCATTATCAGAAGACCCCTAAATGGGGAATAAGTGATGTTTTCAAATTCATTGCTTTCATAGTTACCAAGAAAAAAATTCAAATTTTCTAACATGGTGACTAATGGAGAAAATTTTCCTGACGGAGAACACTTGAAGCCTCCATTAAACTCCCAAAATAATCATTTTAGGACCGACTATTTGAGAGACTATTTTGATAAAAATAGAGACTATTTTTGTGACCTCTATTTATATGACACATTCTGAAGCAACAATGTGCCTCTGGTCTCATACCTCCTTGGCTTTCGCACTCTTGAGTTCGTCCTCTGAGATGAGGTCGACCTTGAGGTCGGGGAAGGTCGTTCTGAAGGTTGTGTAAATGTCATCATCGTGGGGCGTCAGTCGCAGCAGCTTCGGGTCCAGAGAGCACAGCAGCTGTTGACGACAAATGTTTTATCTCAACTTTTGTAGCGTACAAGTCACAAGTAACTGAATTAAGGGGGGTAGAGGAGGCAGGGTATGGCCTGCTCACTATAATATCGATCTCCATTGTTTTTGAAATAGTAGTACTAGATTTCTAATATTACACTGACAGTGAGTTGTATGCAACTTTGAGCCTGAAATTTTATGGAAGGAGTACAGTAATTGTAAAATTTTGAAACTTTACACACGGCAGGAAAGGAAGGCAGCATATGGCTGTCTATGCTCCGCTGCCCTGCAGTCTTGCACTGTCATTGCAGGCTGCACAGATCTGGTAGTAGGAGCCCAGAAGAGTGCAGGAAAGGGTTCTGGGAGCCTGGTAAGCCCCAGCTTGGTCGCAAGATAACTCTTACTGACAAGGCTAAACATCGGCCTGGCCACACCCGAAAGGGTAAAATGGTGTCAAGGGTATTATTATTACACACAGCAAGATAAGGGGTTTAGAAATTATACCTTGGGTGTGAAAATATCAAGAAAAATTTATTTATATTGAATTTAAAACTGATCTGGCAGTGGGATGTGGACTACTATTTTTATTTGCGTGCTTCGCAGTGCACAGGCCTTGGTAGAGAGGACGTTGGTTTAAATAGGACGGTGGGAACACCACAAAATCAGCTGACTTAAAGCCTGTATTGACTGCACAACAAACAGAGCAGGAGAAAGTTTGTATTGGACTTCCACATGGTCATATTGTAATGGGACAGGGACAACACCATTGTTATATATATATGTAACAAAGTCTTTTACTCGCACAATGGTTGTAACAAACCATTGTTTATAATGTCTGTCGCATGAAGCCTTTTTCATTGTTAAACATGTATGGGACGACATAGTGCCTAATTTTGCCACCAGAGCAGAGAACGTAATGGCATTGTTGGCGCTAGGCAACAGTGTCAACTTCATAATTAACGGTCATTTTCCATAAGTTAACATGTAAATCAACAACTGTCCCATGTTTTTCCTTTTACGTGACAGACATTACACAACAATACTTCGTTTACTAACAACGAGCAGAAGACTTTGATACGTAATATCACTTACATTGAAGTAGACCTCAGCATGGTCCATTGCCTTGATAGCCCACATCGCTTCAACAGAGGGCTAGAACAAAAAAACACAAATTAGATACAGTAAGAAAAAACATGACAGTCATAATAGAAGGTTCAGCAGCTAGAATTATCAATACAGTAGATAATAACAATAAAAAAGCTCAAACGTTTTCCCAGGTCCCACGGACTCAACGTTGAATGGTGGGACGCGAAAATTTCACTGTGACGCTAGCGCCATCTCTCGAATGGCTCCTCCGCGGGGGGCGGGGCCGGCTTCACGTTGTTGAAAATTGAATTTAAGGGAGAGGCATGCGCAGAGTGGCGAGATGTGCAAAGTTGTTCCTGTCTGTGATTGGTTTAAAATCTCTATTATATGACGTCATCAAAATTTCAATTGTGTTTTTCTTTTGGGAGCCAGCCATCAGAGGCGCTGGACGCAACCGATGCCACCAACCGCCACCTTCAAACGCGTCCGGCTTGCGCCTAAGAAGTTGCACCCCCCTGCGTTTTCCTTGCTTTGAAGAAATAGCTTGAGTTAATTAAAATATATGCCAGTTTTAGGGTCACTATTATTTACAAGTTACGTTATAACTACATATAAATATCGCTCTAAGCTCCAAAAAAAGGTTGATTTCTGTTCCTATCAGTGGCAACTACAAATTGTGAACTGGGAGTAGAGGTTTGCACGGGCTGGTCTATTCCTGTGGCTATACTGCGCCGGGTCTGTGAAAACTGTTTCACAGCGTAGCCCGTCCATAGTTTAGAATTGCCCACTCGATTTGTGCCTTTTTATTTTAGTACTTTACAATCCATTATCAACAAAATCTTTTTTTATTCTTTATTGCTTACTCCCTCTCCCCCCCCTCTCTCTTTCTTGATAAAAAAACCATATCACCAATGAAAATTCGAGGGGCATGGCCAAATTGCAGACTACCTATACAGTGTTTGCTCAACTTTGTTGTTGTTTACATTCAGCAGTAGGTACTGAGAGGGAACTGGAATCACTTGATTTATTCCTCCTAATTTAATATATTTTTATTTATTTTTTTAACAATAATATATACCTAAGAAATAAATATACATAACTTGAACATATATATACATTTTTTTTTTTTTATTTTACCTAATTTCTTTATCATTATTTTTTGTTGTGCTGTTTCCCCCTCGTATTCAAAAGTCCGCGAGGAAAGCAATGGTCAGTGATTGGCTGATTTTTTTTGAAGAATCTTAGGGTCAATATCAGTGCATAAGTGTCGTAAAATGGTCATTATTGACGTGAAATTTGGAGTCGATATACATTTTATTTAATGATTCATTGTATTTTTCACAGATATCATTGGCAGATATTGTACGTATTTTATTCCATTTACTTGACATCTCAATCTATCAAATAAAATATTTGCAAAAAGTACCACGATTGTTATATCGCAGAAAATAAATAGTTTTTGGTATGCTTTTTGCCTACATTCACATGACGTCATATTTTTGTAACGTATGGTGAAAGACCCATATACCCAGAGACGGATCCAGCGCATGGCTCTGGGGAAGGGAAAGGGGGGGGGGGGAGGAGAAGGCACGGTGCCCTATCCTGCAATGTTAAGGTAGAGATAATACAGATCAGCTGGCCCAATGCTAAAAAAATCCCATTCATAAAAATTATGAAAAAAATTTAAAGTGTTCTCCTCTACATCCCCTATCAGTAGGTAAAATATCAGGTATACAAAAACGAGCTAGTTTTCGAGTTATTAATTTTTAAAGTTGACCATTTTAACATGGAAGTTCCATTTCTCCATGTTAAATTAGTCAACTTTAAAAATTAATAACTTGAAAACTAGCTCGTTTTTGTATACCTGATATTTTACCTACTGATAGGGGATGTAGAGGATAACATTTTAATTTTTTTTCATAATTTTTATGAATGGGATTTTTTTAGCATTGGGCCAGCTGATCCGTATTATCTCTACCTTAAAATGGGTGGGGAGTGGTAACACTTTCAATGTAAATATTTTGGGATTTTTTTTGGGGGTGGGGGGGATCACCCCCATTCAATCCCCCCCCCCCCCCCCCCCCCCTTGGATCCGCGCCTGCCGATGCCCAGCCCGAGCCCGGCTCTAATCATACAGACTTCTAGCTGGAAGGTAGGTTAGCTTAAAGAGTGGACCGCCTGAGCTGTAATACAGTATAACAGATCTTATATAATATAGTTTACCTCTAGTCTACTGAACTGTCTAGAGGTAAACTAAGATCTGTTATACTATGTCCGGAGTGAAGAAGTTTGGAGTGGGCGGGTATCATCCTATCCTTACATGAACAAGTACCAAACAGAAGTTACTGCATGTTCATCGGAGTGTTCAGGCTCTTTTTGTATGCATATCGGTCTAAGAGCCGGTATCATAAATGTGTACTGTAAATCAAACTTACATCGTTGCCAAATTCATCTGCTGGTCTAGAGAGTAGACTTGCTCCCGCCAACAAACCACCAGCTCCCTGTAAAATATGCATACATAATTAATAATGATAAGAATTAATGAAAAAAGAAGCTAAAAATATTAAGAAATTGAACCATCAGAATTAAACTCTAAACGCATTAGCACACGACGAACAACAAAACCAGGATGACATCTTGTGACATGCATTGAAAAATTAATGAAAATACAATGAAAATGAAGAAAAATTGTAAAATTTATATGCATACTTACAATTTCATCAGCAATATTTTCCATTGTATATTATTACTTATAAAACACTGAGTAACTCAAAATTAACTGTCAAAAAAATTCTAAAGTTTGTTTACTATCACGTGCGAACTCCGCTGAATGCGATCAGCTGATTTACAACACTTTCGCTTTTTTCAAAGAACAAGAATGGCCGGTGTTATTGGACGCGTCTTCGTTTACGGTGGTCGTGGAGCTTTAGGAGCTTCATGTGTCTCTCATTTCAAGTCTAACAATTGGGTAAATATATAATCTCAATATTTCGATAATAATAACAATTTTATTTTAGGGAAATCAAGCTAAATATAACATCCTTATGGTGTCCTTTCTCTTCCATTTTTTTTTTCTTCAGCACTGATAACCTTTCACCTCTTGTTTTTTCTTCTATTTTCTTGATTTTGGTGTATTTCTCAATGAATATAATTAAAATTTCATTTTTTGTATGATGACTTTTAAGAATTTAGTGTATTTTTAATTTAATTATTTAAGATTATCGATGAGAAATAAATGAGAGAAATCAATGGGGCGTGACGAAAGACGTTTGTGCCACGTTGGCCCACGTTTGAGTGGAAATTCACACAAAAAAATGCCCTCTAGCAACCGCTGGCAATGTCCCTTTCACCTTGAGAATTTAACACGTTTCTCTTACATTTTAATTGAAGTTTAATTGAACTTTAAAGAAACGTTTAAGATGAAGGAGGAATTAATTTTTAACACCTATAGATTCTATTTTTTTCTTTACAATGTAGTTTATAAAGTACAATCATTGGCAAAAAAATGCAGAATTGCATGTGATGCTAACTTTCACGAAAAGCTAACATTAGGTCTATCACTAAATGTTATGCGTTCAAAGCGTATGATTTTAAACTAAGAACCTCTGTGAACAGGGTATAGCCCCCCTAGCTCGCTGCAGCTTCCTTTCTTATTGCACGCAATCGTACAGTGGAGTATATCAACCTCCAATTGTTTTTATAAATGGATAGAGGGTGTAAATGTATGCTACTCTGTTTTTTTTTCAGATATTTAAAGAGTCTGGGAATTATTTCTAAAAAATTATAGAAAGTACAGAGAAAGTGGCGCCTCTGAACGCCTCTCTTAATAAAAGGATAGGACCTAAATGGGACGTAGGTTCAAATCTGACCTCAGTAAAACTTTTTAGCAATACTTCCCGGGCTCTAAAAAATTTGAAAAAATCAGAGTGGCCTAACTTTGCACCCTCTATCCATTTTTTAAATAAAAAATTTTGAGTCGATACTCTGTTCTCACATAAAACCAGCTCTACGGTATGACGACAGTAGGGGAAGGGAGGGGAGGTAAACAGCTGAGCGTTATCCTGTAAGTAGGCAACCCAACAGTCTCGTAACGCTACCCTATAGCTAAGAACTACAAATTTTTACAATTACTGTTTTGCCGACAAGTATTTCTCACGCCATGTTCTGATTGCAGTGGGTTGGTTCCATCGACATGGTGTCCAATGACCAGGCGGATGCCAACGTGTTGGTCAAGCCTGCAGAGTCGTGGGCAGACCAGGTAACTACCAAGACTTCAAGATGATTGTTCACGAGGATATATACAAAATAGAGCGACTTTTCCATAATAAAAACAAAGTTTTAAAGGGGTCATGATGAACAGACTACAACATTTTTATTTTTTCATTGCAGAAATGAATGACTTTTGTCTTTTATTTATTTATTTTTTTTTTTTTCAGAATTTCCAGTGTCTTTCTTTGCCTACACTGTCAAACATTCAATAAATATTTAAATTATAATTTTCGTACTCTAAAAAAATCAGGCTTTAACAATTTTACACAGGAAAAAAAATGTTATGTATTTTGTCTATTAAAAGATCAAATTGGGGTGGTTAAAATATGTTTCCAGTCCTTACTGTATTGATGTAACCAACATAGAAGGTTCAGTAACCAGTTCAATAGACTCCTGACGACAAGCTGGTTCCATTGGACTGGCTACTGAACCTGCTACAATGACTCGTTCCTTATAAAATGTTCTAAACTACTCTTGCAGGAGTCTGCTGTACTGGCTAGCATCTCTGAGCTGCTTGGCTCTGACAAGCTTGACGCCGTGATCTGCGTTGCTGGAGGATGGGCTGGAGGTAACGCCTCGTCCGGTGACCTCGTGAAGAACTCAGATCTCATGTGGAGGCAGAGTGTTTGGAGCTCCGTCATCGCAGCCTCCATCGCAGCCAAGCATCTCAAGGATGGGGGGCTGCTCTCTCTGCCAGGGGCCAAGCCAGCACTGGGACCAACGCCAGGTGAGAAGAAGGGGGGGCTGCAAGCTTGCAATGAAGTATTGACTTTAAAAATATGTATTGTCGTAATGGATAGAGGGTGCAAAGTTATGTCACTCTGATTTTTATCACATTTTATAGAGCCCGGGAAATATTGCAAAAAAGTTTTGGCAAGGTCGGGTGTTCTATCTTTTTTTTTTATAACACGGATCAGCTGGCCCAATCCTAAAAAAATCCCATTCATAAAAATTATGAAAAAATTTAATATGTTCTCCTCTACATCCCCTATCAGTAGGTAAAATATCAGGTATACGAATTCGATCTAGTTTTTGAGTTATGAATTTTTAAAGTTGACTAATTTAACATGGAAGTTCCATTTCTCCATGTTAAATTAGAGAACTTTAAAAATTAATTACAGTACTTGAAAACTAGCTCGTTTTTGTATACCTGATATTTTACCTGCTGATAGGGGATGTAGAGGAGAACATTTAAATTTTTTTTCATAAATTTTATGAATGGGATTCTTTTAGCATTGGGCCAGCTTATCCATATTATCTCTACCTTAAAGAGAGGCGTCACTTTCTCTGTACATTCAATAATTTTTTAAAAATAGTGCTCAGTCTTTAAAAAAATCTGAAAAATCATATTAGCATATCTTTGCACCCTCCATTCATTCCTGTAATAAAAAAATTGAGGTTGCTACTATATTGCGAAGTGGCATGGGAAAAGGGCGCACCTCAAGGAGAAAAGGGGGAGACTCTCGCGGCCATAATAAATCAATCAATCAATCAAAAGGGGAGGGATTTTTTTTACCTACAACTGAAAAAAACAAAATTAAAAATATGTATAAATAAGTCGTCGCCTCAGAATGTAAATCACTTAAAGGAGGGAAACCGCTTCAGCTTTTATATTTTTAATGTTTTATAAATAATGTCAAACTTACTTGTGCACCAAAAAAAAACTCACCACCCTCAGCCTTCCACCAGTTCAGCAATTGACATTCAAAAATCGCGCCAAAGAAAATTGGGGCTTATGACGTCAAGTGCCATGATTGGTCAAACGCAACCAATCGTTGATCTTGACGTCATAAGCCCCAATTTTCTTTGGCTCGATTTTTGAATTTCAACTGCTGAACTGGTGGAAGGCAGAGAGTGGTGACTATTTTTTTGGTGCACAAGTAAGTTTGACATTATTTATAAAACAATAAAAATATAAAAGCTGAAGCGGTTCCCCTCCTTTAACTAAAAAAAAATAATAATAATAACAATTATAGAACTTTGACTCTTATGTTCTCGTGAGATAAGGCTTAGAGTTACATCAATTTTTTTTGTAGTTACGTGATTTGCATTCTGAAGCGACAAATTATAAAATTATGTTAGGTCTCTTCAACGGTTTGAGTGTTTTGAAAGCATTTTGTAGAAGGACTCTCTATGGAAGGTTCAGTAGCCAGTTCAATAGACTCCTAACAATAAACTGATTCAACTCACTTGGCTACTGAACTTTATTCTATTAATAGCTATTACTTGTGGAGTACTGACTTTGTCGTGTTGGCAGGTATGATTGGCTACGGAATGGCCAAGGCTGCGGTGCACCAACTTACCAAGTCTTTGGCCGGGGAGAAGAGCGGCATGCCGGACAATTCTCTCGTAGTGGCCACCCTGCCAGTCACTCTGGACACGCCGATGAACAGGAAGTTCATGCCCAAGGCAGACACAACGACCTGGACACCGCTGGAGTTTGTTGCAGAGTGAGTACACAATGACAGTGGTAGTTATATGGTCCTGGGTTCAAATCCCAGTATAGCCTCAGTTTTTTAGAATACGCTTAGAACATGATCCACTCATGGTGCATTAAGGAGTGATGATATTTTTGACCATCCTAACTTAGGTTTCCATGTTTCCTCATTTATATTGGGATACTGTAGTGGATGACTTGGTCCCTGAACTCCTAAATGGGAGGTAGCAGTTGGTTTCAAGTTTATAGCTTTAATATTTACTGAGAAAAAAAATCAAATTTTCTAACATGGAGGCTTATGGAGAAAATGTTCCTGCCAGGGAGCACTTGAAGCCTCTATAGACGCAGCTTGTTATCAAGAGTCTCCTAGTTGACTTTTAAACCTTCTACAACAACTCTCTGTTATCAATGGAAAAAATTGTCATAGAAGGTTCAGTAGCCAGTCCAATGGAACCAGCTTGTCGTCAGGAGTCTATTGAACTGACTACTGAACCTCAGGCACGGATCCAGGATCCAGGGGGGGGCTGCAGCCCCCCCCCCCCCCCCCCCCCCCGAAATTTTGGATTTAACATGGACAATATAGGCATTTCCCCCACTCCAATTTTTTTTTTTTAACATTGGCCTTATGGAAGCAGCCCCCCCTGAAATTTTTTTCTGGATCCGCGCCTGCTGAACCTTCTATGATGACTCTTTTTTTGTTATCCAAGGAAGGAATTGTCATAGAAGGTTCAGTAGCCAGTCCAATGGAACCTGTGCTCATTGTCAGGAGTCTATTGAACTGACTACTGAACCTTCTATGATGGCTCTTTCTTTGTTATCCATGGAAAGAATTGTCATAGAAGGTTCAGTAGCCAGTCCAATGGAACCAGCTCATCGTCAGGAGTCTATTGAACTGGCTACTGGACTTTCTGTGATGAAAATGATAAAGAAAAATGCCTTAAAATCACCCTACTGCTCATATGTGACGTGTCTATCCTTGTTTCAGCCTGTTCCTACGCTGGACGAAGGGTGAGGATCGTCCTCCCAACGGCAGTCTCATCACTTTGGTCACCAAGAACTCCAGTACCGAATTAGTGCTCGACTAGACAATGATGCCAAGCAATTGAATCTCCAGGCAACATACAATCTCTTTCTGACGTAATACTCTTCTAGTTCAAAACATGCAATCTCTTTCTAACATAATTGGAGGCTTCAAGTGTTCCCTGGCGGAAAAATTTTCACTATAAGCTACCATGTTAAAAATTTGAATTTTTCCTCCTTATCTAACCGGTATTAAAGCTATGAATTTGGAAACATCACCTACATGTAGAGGTCTTTTAATAATGAATCAAGAACTTATTTTCCTCAAAAAATTTCTTTATTGCCAAAAAAGCAATTTCGTTTTTTTTTTTTTTTTTTTTTTTTTTTTTTTTTTACATAGGTTTGGATAGGACGGTGAGAACACCACAAAATCAGCTGACTTAAAGCCTCTATACTCTTCTAGGTCAAAACACGCAATCTCTGTCTGATTTAATACTCTATTAAAAATTAAAGTAAAGTTCCAAAATATTCAAAAGAAGAAAACTTTTCTTCCTTTTTTATATTGAACTGAACAATACTCACATGTTAAAGAATAGAGGACACTAAAAAAACATCTGAAGCCTCTTCATTGTTGTCTTGTAGTTTGGAGATTCGTTCTTTAAAATTACACCAAGATAAATGACCAACAGTAAACCCCAGTTCATAATTAGCACAAAATTGTATACATGTTAATGTTTATAACAAGGGCAAAGAAATTACTGTGTTTTTGTCACTTGTTTACAAAAAATATATATATTTATTGGTTTACATCCAAAATTTTGTGATAAACTGATAATATTTTCATGCTGTATGGTTATAGTCAAAAATACTAGAACACTTGATATGAATGAGAGTCAGAGTAGTAGTCAACAATAGAGTATCAATCTCAAAATTTTGTATTGCAAAAATGAATAGAGGGTGCAAAGTTATGACACTCTGATTTTTTCAAAAAATTTTACAGCCCGGGAAGTATTGCTAAAAAGTTTTGCCAAGGTCGGATTTGAACCCTAGGATTTAGGTCCTATCCTTTTATTAAGAGAGGTGTCCAGAGGCGTCGCTTTCTCTGCACTTTCAATAATTTTTTTTAAAAAAGTTCCTGGTATCTAAAAAATCTGAAAAAATTCAGAGTAGCATAGCATTGCACCCTCTATCCATTTCTGTAATAAAAAATTTTGAGGTTAATACTCCATAGTTCATTTGCCATACAAAGTGGCAACACTGTCTATTATTGTTGACATGTTGACTTGAAGGAGACAACTGTGAGTTACCAACAGTGTTGCCAGATTGCCAAGTGAGTGAACTGATGCTGCTTACTCCATCATTCACGCATGGGAAGTGTCCAAGTATTAATAACCATAACTGTACAGTAAATGTTTTTACTATCATGCAATACACAGTTAGCAATGAAAAGTTTATAACACCAATAGTAATTTAAATTAATTTTTTTATATATATTTTTGTTCATATATTTTTAACATGAACTTATATGCAATATTATACAAGAAATTTTCTTATTAAAAAATGTATTCATTTTCATTGTCTATTAATAATGAAGGGTTTACTGCTTAAAAAAGTAATCAAGATATATATAGCATCACAACATATCCTATAATACCCATTATCATAGTCAAATGTTAATAACAATTCATGGTACCCCATCAGTAACATTTTTCGGTGATTTTAAGGAATTCCATGGAAAGAGTCATCATAGAAGGTTCAGTAGCCAGTTCAATAGACTCCTGACGACAATCTGGTTTCATTGAACTGGCTATATTGAAGCTTCCAAGATAATTCAATCCTTTCATGGATAATAAAATCAAATTCAAAATTTTATTCTTTCCAAAAGACATGTCAACAATACACATATTATACATAGTAATCACATATTGCACTTAAAGTTTTGTTAAATATTCAGTCTCTCTCAAAAAAATCGTCAATCATGTCATATCCTTAAAGGACGTATCCGTGTGTTTAACAAAGTATTTCTATTTAAACTAATCGTAAAACTGCATAATTATAGGGGAGTTAAAATATTGATAGGTTTTTCGTAGTCTAGAAAAAAAATTGTTAACTTGTTAACTAATATTATGTGGCAACCCTGTTGTAGTAAACAAAGTGCGCGCGCAACTGTTATACCCGTCCACTACAATGCACAGTTGCCACATTTGTTTGTTAACTATTTTCATATAGTTAACAAATAAACAAATTTTTTCTCTAGGCTACGAAAAACTTATCAAAATTTTAATTCCACTACAATTATTCAGTTTTACGATTATTTTAAATATAAAATACGTTGTTAAACCCTCGGATACGTCCTTTAAATTCCACACCTTACATTTTGTGTCAGAAAATAAACAACAAATTCAGCAGGTTCCTTGTTTTCCAGGATTGTAACGACACAGTCATGCATATAATTATGTTACTTAAGTGTGACAGTGCTTATACTGTATAAGGGGAAGATAACACGCCAATTATTAAAAAAAAAATCCTTCACATGAAAATTATGAACAAAATTTGAAATGTTCTCCTCTACACCCCCTATCAGTAGCTAAAATATCAGGTATACAAATTCAAACTAGTTTTTGAGTTATGAATTTTTAAAGTTGATTACATAATTTAACATGGAGAAATGTAAAACTTCCATGTTAAATTAGTCAACTTTAAAAGTTATTAACTCAAAAACTAGCTGGAATTTGTATACCTATGATATTTTAGCTACTGATAGGGGATGTAGAGGAGAACATTTTAAGATATGTTTTATAATTTTTATGTGGGATTTTTTTTTTTTTTTTTTTACATTGGGTGTATTATCATACCCTTAAATCCTGAGAAACAGAACCCCTGAATTTTTTATCAAATTTCTGACCATAAAATATATAATGTTCTGATGGTACCCCATATAGTCCTGAATAAATGTGTGCTTACATTGTTTTTCGAAAGCCATTCCATGACAATAAAGGTGGTTTAAATATTTTTATTCATAGAATAAATTATTATAGGCCTGTTCGTAAACCCTGCTCGGTGTACACTTTCTACACCCAATCGACCTTTTATCACATGTACATAAGGTCGATTGGGTGCAGAAAGTGTACACCGAGCAGGGTTTACGAACAGGCCTCATGATCTGAAATTTTTGTTTTTATAGCATTTTTAAATTTTATTTTTTTGTTGGTTCCTATAAACAATTGGGTTGTGTTCTTTTTATGTTTGATATTAGAAAAAATAAAGACCAAAATATAAAATATTTTAAGTTTAATTACTTTTTATTTAAAATAAAAACCTATACTTACTAATTTATTGTTAATAATTTTTTTACTATAAATTAAAGTAGAGTGAGCGAAAAATTGACCGATGGTAAAGCTCATTCTCTTGCATGTAAAAAATTACTTTGGAGCACCATAAATAAGCATCTGAAATCAGTTGAGACCGTCCTTCGTAAAAATTCTGAGCATTTGGGTCTAAAAGTCGATGACTTCGTCCATCTACTCCATGCTAACGCTCGAAAAACGTGGCTTCTTTTTTATTCGAACTTTAATTTCTTTCGCAATCTCCCGTAAAATGTGTTTAAAAAATATTCTAAGATAGAACATATTATGGTGAATCAGAAAGTGTCATAACCTTTATTAGCCCTTCATAAAAATTTTGAGAAAATTCTGATACAATACCAAAATCCGAGGCAAATTTTCATTTCAAATGTTGCGGTCTACGGGTTAACAGCTGACTGGATCAACGGGATCAACAACACTATATAACTTCAGCAGATGCTCGTATTGCGCAACTTGCATAAATTTCTACTGCGCAGCTTTTGAGGAGCCGACGTAACTTTTTCGTATGCACATATATAGTGCGTGACGTCATATTCCCGTCATGCACTGCGCACTCAACTCGCTGACTCCTCTTTAAGATATCATTATTGCATATCACACTAGAACTTTCAACAAATTATAAAGTTTCAGAGCTTCTCATGAGGTCTAAGGATGGTAAAAAGTAAATAAATGAAATAATCTTAAATTTATTTAGCTTGGGCTATTCAAAACAAATATAGTTTATTCATTTAATTGTTTTAATTAAAAACAATATAAAATTAACATGCAGTTGGTTCATAAAATTTATGATAGTTCATAAAATTTTATGCCTACAGTACAACATTTTTAGGATACAAAAAAAAAAACATATTTTATATATATTTTATAGTTACCAATAAAAAAAATTAAATAAATATAAAAATTACAATTAATGGTCTATGCATATAATATATATATTTATGTCGTAAATTATAGGTCTCGCTCTAAATCATTTTTTTTATTAAAGTTTGTGGTTCTCTGAGTTCCTCTATTATAATTTATTTATTTTCAGAGACCCTACAGCTAGGGGAGGGCAGGGGCGGATCCAACCCGCGGCTCTGTGGGGGGGGGGGGCCTATCCCGCAATGTTAAATTTTGGGGTGGGAATTAAGGGAGCTAGGGGATGGGTGGGATGGTAACACCTTCAATGTATTTTGGGAGAGGCGATCGCCCCCTCCCCCCACCCCCCTTGGATCCTTGGATCCGCGCTTGCTACAGGGTCTAGCCGGTCTATATATATAGCATATAGCTCTCTGAGCAAATTAATTATTAAGTAACTTAATTTGAGCTCTGAGGGTCTCTGATTTGTTTTTTTTATTACTTTTGAAATTTTACGCGCCAATGAAAGTGAAACCGGAAACAAGCTGCAAGTGACTAACGCATATAAATTTCCGGTTGGTAATAAAACAGAATCTGAAAGAAAGGTATATAATATATGCATACAGTATAACAGATCTTAGTTTACCACTAAACAGCTCAGTAGACTAGACGGCGCCAGATATATGAGCCAATGAAAAGGTGGCCAGCTGACATTCTAGCCTTTTCATTGGCTGATATATCTGGCGCCGTCTAGTCTACTGAACTGTTTAGTGGTAAACTAAGATCTGTTATACTGTATATTATACTGTTTTGTAATTTTCAATCATTTTTGTCTTTTATCAGTTTTTGCATCATTACATAAACTATAATTTCACATCACACATATTCTAGATTTCTAAAAACTGCGCTTGCCTCAAGTCCGAATATCTGACCGTGTCTGGAAGTCCCGAGGATGGCTGACGATGAGATTTGGGGGACGATTGAAGAAGACCTGGAGAACGTCAGGGTGAAGGTTTCTGTCAACAAAAATCTACAATCTCTGAAGAATCTTTGCCTGAACAAAGTTGTAGACATACTGGACGTAAACTGCAAGGCACTGAGGCGAGACGCCTACTTCAAATTCGTGCGATACAGCAAGCTACCCAAACGACTCAAAAGAGAAAGAGTTCGTAAGTGTCAGATTTAGATTTAGATTTTAACGCTCTGCGGCAAATGTGGCTAAACCACGGTGGCTCGCAATATATTATAGTGCTCAACGCACTCTTAAATCCCCCGTAACTCTCCGCCCCCACCACCTCGGACGGCAGGGAGTTCCACTCCCTCACTGTTCGGTTCACGAAGGAATACTTTCCCACATCGCTTCCACTACCCCTGAACTCCAGCTTCCACTGATGATCCCCCCTCCCAATGTATCAACCTTTCCTAGTTCTATCGCTAAACTCGCTCCAACCTGCCATCTCCCTGTTAACTTTAAACAAATTTCCTAATCGGTTGTACCTTCTCCTTTCCTCGAGTAGCTCCCACTCCAAAGTCTGAATCATTTTCGACACGCTTTCATAATCTTTCCACACCTTTTTGTCATCTGCAACTAATCTCCATTTTCTCATTCTACCCATAACTCTTCTAGCAGCCCTCCGCTGAACCTTTTCCAACTCCTTCTTTCCAATCTGCCTATATGGGTCCCACACACTACATGCATACTCCAGTATTGGTCTCGAATCACTAAGGTCTTATAGGCCTTGTCTCTGACAAATACAGTCGCCCCCTTCAGATTTCTCATAACAAACTCCAAATTTCTCCTTCCCTTTGACGTTACATACCTAATATGTTCATTCCAATTCAGCTCTCTCTGAAGAACCACCCCAAGGTATTTATATTTATCGTCCTCCCTAAGTACCTCGCCTCTCATTAGGTATACTGCATCTTCTTTTACTCTTTTCCTACTAAAATTAACTACCGAACATTTGCCAACATTAAGACTCATACCATTTTTGTCCACCCACCTACCTACAGTATCTAGATCTTCCTGCAGCTTCCTCTTATCTTCCTCATTTACTATTTTCCTATACAAAACACTATCATCAGCAAACAGCCTCATTAAAGAATCTACTCCCTCCGGCAAATCTTCAATAAAAATCAAAAACAAGATTGGTCCGAGGACGCTCCCCTGCGGAACTCCTGAGGTCACCCTAATCTCATCCGAAAAAGTTGATCCAATCTTCACTCTTTGGACCCTATCCCTTAAGAAATCCTGTATCAAGTCAACCAAACATTCATCAAGCATACACTTTCTCCTTAATTTATCTATCACGATGCTATGCGGAACCTTATCAAAAGCCTTCTCAAAATCCAGGAACACCGCATGCATTTCCCCTTTACTGTCTAAGCAATCTGCTAGTTGCTGCACAAAACCCAACAGCTGGGTATCACAAGAATAATGTTTTCTAAATCCGTGTTGCCTTTTGCTAAAGAACTTTTGGTTCTCTAGCTCTCTCATCATAAACCGAACAATTACTTTTTCCATAACTTTGGAAACCACCGAGGTCAAGCTGACCGGTCGATAATTTTTTGCTTCACATTTAGCACCTCCCTTATAAATGGGAGTTACCCATGCTTCCCTCCATCCATGTGGTATGATGCCTGCATTTAAAATAGCCTTGAACAAAAACATTTGATATCTACAATGCATACCTATATTAAGCTTTAAAAAAGCTGCTGATACACCATCTGGGCCAGCTGCCTTTCCTGTAGTCAGAGACTTTAGCGCCCTTTGTACATCTTTGAACCTAATTTTAAATTTCTTCTTATCACCCAAATTAGCATTACCGTTAGAATTCTCATTTAGTCTCTCAGCAGCTACGTCGCTAACCTCCCCTGCCCCCGAATCCTCTTGAAAAACTGCCTGATATTGCCTGGCACATGCATCTGCCTTCTCCTTATCTGTGGTCACATTTATAATTGTATACATATATGTATAACTTTGCATATTGCGTAGGATCTTGTGGGTCCCTTCCAAACTGGAGCGGCCATGGCCTATGTTTCTATAATAAAATGAGGTCGAGCATGTGGTGCAGTAAAATGACCGGTTCTCGTAAGATCACCAAAGTCAGGCTTTGGTGGTTGTGGTTAGTATGCATACTTAGATGGGTGACCGTTTCAAGTAAAAATCACGATGCTCCCTCCCTCTGGGGTAAATTCGTCTCGCTTTCCACCCAGTGCAGTGATGCACTTGTGTGTGGTTCCCCACAGGCTTTGGACATCGCTGTGGTCCATTGAGAAAAAGTAGAGGTGTCCGTCCTGACTGAGGTTTCTCACGGTTCCCTCAGTCTTCGAATGCTGGGACACGTAACTGACCGTGACCACCATCCTTTCCCTATTCCTTAAAATCCCTATCAATTACCTCAAGCTCCAAGCTTATAGACATATGTATCCTTGTAAAAAAAGAACAAAAGCTGCATGCATGAGGGATTTCCAGGTTCAATTAAAGTGATAGAAAAATTTCAATCAATACACTTATTGATGAGTGTAATAAATTATTAAATTTTTAAGAAAAATTAACAGTACAGTATGCATACTGTATGTAAAATAAATGTTGGTGATAAAATAGGACAGGAAATAGCAGCAAGATTTCCAATGGAGGCTTCAAGTGGTGCGCTTTCGCTGCGCAACTGTTTGTCGCTAAGGTCCATCTTGCCCTTGAAAATGAAGCAAAGTGTTTCTTTAACTTTTCTCGGTTATAAATCAAGTAAAAAATCTAAATCTTGAATTATCTACTTTATTTTTCAGTTTGGACCAAAGTTCCGTAAAGGAATTATCCCTGAAAAATCTTATTCTTGGGGTGAAAAAACGAATTCACATTTTTTTTTACATAGGTTTGGTATAGCGGGTGGGATCACCGAAAAATCAGCTGACTTGAAGCCTCTATTAATAATGGGTAATGGTCAAGATTACTCTACATAAGGTTTGACGCTCCGCCATCTTGGCGCAGCTTTTGTTGGAGCCTGTGACGTCACGACCAATCACTGACTGCCACGAAATAGGCTCGAGAGTAACAGTTCTCTCTGATTGGTCGTGCGCGAACTGGACGAAAATGTGAACCTAAGTGTCCAACCTTATGTAGAGGGACCTTGGGTAATGGTTAGGTAACCTACTGGTAGGTCTAAATTTTCATCAGTGCATTCTTGATTGTATACACTCTTTATATTATTTGTTGACCTCTTCTGTACTCGAATCAGGCCTACCGGTAGTCCATAAGAGATTTCTTAATGAATCTGAAATTTAAATTTAATTAGTATGACTGTAGTTCTGTTCTAACCTTTATCATAAAATTAATAAGTTAATTTAACAGTAACTGAGTCTTAAAAATGTTAACGCATGACATGAGACAAATATAGTTCTAATGTCAAACAATAGTACCGTGTATTTGAAAATCTTGTGGTCACATGTTCACATTAAAATTTATTAGCATACTTTTCGGAAGACTTTTCACATCATTTAGATGTTTCATTGGTTGCAAGCAGAGATTATTTATTAGAAATAGTAATGCATTAAAATTTTATCTACTTTTTAATTTGACTTGTTGGACTTCTAAATTGGCAACTTGCATGATTTTTTTTTTTATTATTACAAAAATAGATAGAAGGTGCAAAGTTATATGCTACTCTGATTTTTTTTAGAGCCCGGGAACTATTTTTCAAAAAAATTATTGAAAGTACAGAGAGAGAGAGACGTCACTTCTTAATAAAGGATAGGAACTAAAAGGGGCGTGGGTTCAAACCCGTCCTCGGCAAAACTTTTTACCAATACTTCTTGGCTAGCTCTAAAAAATCTGAAAAAAAAAAATCAGAGTATTATAAATTTATATTCTTTTTTCATTTCTGCAGAAATAAAGAAATTTCATACATGTTCTCCTCTCTACTGTTAAATCTTTTTTTAAAAATCTTGGTATTTGTTTCAGCTACTCCTGAGGAGACTCTCCAGTTTGTTGCCGAGCCATTCAAAGATCTACGTAAGTTAGTTTTTGTAGAGAGCTTATGTGAACAACCATGCTAACAGTATTCCCCAAAAATTTTGAGGTTTAAATGTTGGAATGCCCATAAAAGTATAAAAGTTCTGCCTGTGCAGACAATGTGAGAGCCCTGCTTGTACTTCATCTAATCTGTCAACTAAGAGATGATCAGAAGGATTATTGTCACTAGTCTTAGGAGAGATGGTGAATCACTCTGAAAATTATAGTATCCTTACATTACTTAATTATTTGAAAAAAATCGAACTAAGCGATATTTATTTTTTAAAAGTAGATAGAAACACATATGATATAAAAGGATTTGTTGGGAAGGGAGATAGTTCGAGCTTTTAGCCGTCAGTGACCCAGCAAAAAGCGAAAAATTAATTAAAACAACGCTATATACACGCATAGCGTTGTTTTAATTAATTTTTCTCTTTTTGCTGGGTCACTGACGGCTAAAAGCTCGAACTATCTCCCTTCCCAACAAATCTTTTTCTATCATATGTGTTTCTATCTACTTTTAAAAAATAAATATCCTTACATTACGTTAAATATTCAGTAAAAAAAAATAATAAAAAGTAAAAGTCAGTCTAGTTTTTTAGATATACAGGATACAAAAAGTAAGAATATCATTGGAAATCTGGCGGCTATTAGTCAAATCAAGTCAAAGCAGCATCTTTTTCAACTAAAAAATTAATATCTCAAAATCCATTTTTTTACTATAAAAAATAATTACAGGTGACAATAATCCTTAACCATTAGTAGAAGCAGCCTCTCTATATCTAACAAAATGCACTTTTGTGGTGTATGTTTTCTACCTCGCACTCTTGATGAGCATTGAATCATAGAGAATAGAATAGAATTTTATTTCAATCTGTAGAGGGCACAACTTTCCCATAAGCGTTTGGCCACTCTTTAATGTAAGTTCTCTGGTTTTTGTTTCTGCCCCACTTAATAAAAATTAAAAAAGTTCATTCAAAATATGAAATTTCGAAAAGAAATTCAAATTATTTCAATCCAAGATAAAGCCACCTGGCTTGCTTGTGTTAGCGTCATTTAGAGTTTTTATTATTATTTTTTTTTCTTCCCCCATGAGTTATGTGTGAGTTTCTAATAAAATTAATAAGTCACTAAAATAAGTTAATATCCTTGACGCCATTTTACCCTTTCGAATGTTGCCAGGTATTTAACCTTGTGTGTAAGAATTATTTTGCAACAATGCTGGGGCTTACCAGGCTCCCAGAACCCTTTCCTGCACTCTTCTGGGCTCCTACTACCAGATCTGTGAGGCCTGCAGTGACAGTGCAAGACTGCAGGGTAGCGGAGCATAGACAGCCATATATGCTGCCTTTCTCCTACCAACTCCATCATTTAGTAATCAGTCACACCCATCCCAAGTCACGAAAAGTCTGCCGTGTTTGGGACTTAAACCAAGGGACCTCTCGGACAAAAGCCAGGGGCACTAACCACTAGACCATATTATTATGAAAGACAGGCATACTCTGCATAGCTCAGCCTAAAAAATTTAATAAATAAAAGAGAAATGGGATATTTGGAGGAAGAAAGAAAGAATTACATTATCAAATATTTACAAATGAAAAATATCATTTGTAGATTTTATGTTATTATTAGACATTGCCTGATAATAAAATTAGTTGATTATTTTAACAAAATAATAATTACACATATATGTTATGAATTGAATTGGTTATGAAGTTTTGAAACAAAATATAATTATATACATATATATTACCTGTGTACATGATGTAAAAAAATCCTTATTGCATCATGCCTGTGTACTAATTTTTCATAAAACCTTGATGTCTACTCGTTTTGTATTTGGCTTCTTAAGGATTGCTGTCAGTGGGCTTAGTAGATGGTGAACCACTCTTAAAATTTCAGCAAACCTTCCTGACACCATGAAATAATTTTCCAAAAAAAAAAAGAAAAACGAATTTAGTGAAATTTTCGGGATATTCAGCTTTGTTTTAAATGGGGACTGCTGTGACTTTTAGTCAAAAATCAGTGTCTCTTTTTCACACGAAAAAATTAATTTCTTAAAATTTACACCAAATTACCAAATTTGTAGTTTTTTTAATATCAGCAAATCAACAGTTATTTTGTCCTTTTTATTTTATGGAATAAAATTATTTTCACTTTATCATCACAGTGGCCGCCGCAGTGACAATCCTTAAGGATCGTTAATTTTGATATTCTAATTTATTACTTTGTTCGTTCAGCTCCTGTTCTGATGAGCTCCCTCCAACGCAGAATCGAGGAGAAGAAAAGAAATGCGTCCCACCCTACTGTACTGCCTTACTTGGTGAACGCAAACACACAGAGACTCGTGGTTGAAATCCAAATTGCTTACGAGTGGACACATAACAGGAGAGAGGCTCTCATGCAGCGCATTAGAGACAAGGGGCAGGTAAGAATGTTGGTGACTGAATGACTTTTTTATTGCAGAAATTAATAGAGAATAGCAAGGTCTGCCAACTCTGAATTTTTTCACATTTTTTTTTTTTTTTTTTTTTTTGCGTCACAGAACTATTTTTAAATAATGGACAACATTCATGATAATTTTTTATTGCAGAAATGAATAGAGGGCACCAAATGGGGTACTGACCAAAAAAAAAGTGTCAAGTTTTTGTCAATATTTCAAAAGGCACGAGAATTTCATGAAGAACCTTTAAGCCCTATTACAGCATTCTACGACAATTTGCTGATTTTATATGAATTTTTAAAACCTCTCAAAAATGACGCCATAGCATTGAATCTTAAATGGGAAAATAGATCAGTTAACATTGCCAAATCCCATACTTAATATTGAAATGTAACCAAAACTTCATTTGCAAGGTTTTTAGGTGCTATATATAATCACGATAATGAAGGTTTCAAATTCCTACCTCAATAACTTTTCATTTTAGCAATGTTAGCTGATGCATTTTCCCATTTAATAAGATTCAATGCTATGACGTCATCAATGCTCTCTCTCTCCTCTCTCTCTCTCTCTTTGTGATTGTGTTTCAGCTTCCTTGACTTGATAATTACAACATTTTCCATCTTGTTACAGAACATATCTGAACTTACCTTCAGTCCTGGCTACGGAGATTCTGTGACCCCTGTCCTGCTGCAAGGCATGCTGGGAGTTCTGACCAAACTGACCTCACTCAACCTGCAAGGAGTCAACTTTGACAATTCCTTCGTGGCCACAATTGGATCTTGCTGCCCTCAGCTTAGGTAAGAGAATAGAAAAGTGGGGAGGGGGGCATTGACTATTTTTTTTTAAAAGTATTTTTTAATTGGTACAGTACCATAGTTCAGACAAAGTTGGAGATAAAAGCTGTTTTCTGTACTTTACCATAAGAATGCATGTTAAAAGCTCTAGCAACACTAACTTTGCGAATTTTTTGTGGTTAAGCCAAAGTCTTCTACTAGCTAGCAATGGTTGTAACAAACCATTATTTATAATGTCTGTCGCATAAAGCCTTTTTCATTGTTAAACGTGGGACGACGTAGTATCTTATTTTGCCACCAGAGCAGAGGACGTAATGGCATTGTTGGCGCTAGTTAATCGTTTCATCTTTTTAATTAACAAAATTTTCCATAAGTTAATATGTAAATCAACAACCGTTCCATTTTTTTCCCTTCATGCGACAGACATTGCACAACAATACTTTGTTTACTAACAACGAGCAGAAGACTTTGGGTGAAGCTATATGTATTTGAGATGGAGATCTTTGGTTTTCATTTCTCAATAGAGGGCAGATTAAACTATTTTTAGAAAATCTTAAAAAAAAAATATATATACAATCACTCACTCTACTTTATTTAAGGCTTAACCTGAGATATTTGACGAAAAATTTGTTAAAACAGATGTTCTTCAAATTAATTTGGTAGACTTACAACAATCATCAAATTAGCTTAGGGTGACCAGACGTACCGTTTTGACCGGTACAGTACCGTTTTAGAGTACCATGTCCCGGTGTCCCCAAAGAGGCTCTCGGGACGCCTAAATGTACCGCTTTCGGACAAAATTTAAAAAAGGGACATTTTTTTAAATTTTTTATCATTAAAAAAAAAATTCATAGGAATGTGGTTGTGAATATTTACGAAAATGTACGGACGCAAATGATTTTGCAACTCCATGCCCCTTTTTCTCGATCGCATTCGCAAAACAGCATATTTCTTACAAAATTGCGGAATAGATATATTTGTATATACGCGCAAGTATATGCATATTATACTACGTGAAATGAAGTCACTACTTTTCGATTAAATTTTGAATAAAAAATAAGTAAAAAACTTTACACAAAAATATCATCTATTGATATTGATGATATTCACTTGATGGAAATTTCCAATAAAATATAAAATTGAAAAAATCATTCTTGATGCATTGTGTCGTGGCTTAGACAAAAATTTCTATTTCTTTCTTTCTTTCTTTCTTTTTTTTTTTTTTTTTTTTTTTTTTTTTTTTTTTTTTTTTTTTTCTTCACAATAATCGTGCATGGATATTACATAAATAAATGGAAAATAATATGAGGGAAAAACGCCACAAATATTATTCATACAATCGAGTAATTTTAGCTGTTATAAAGGGGCATTCACAAAGCCCTAAGGCCACATTTAGGGCTCGATAATTTAAAGCCCGATTTTAGGCATGCTTTTTAGACCCAAAATTTCTGGTCTTAAATTATCGAGCCCTAAATGTGGCCTTAAGGCTTTGTGAATGCCCCTTATTAAGTCCAATTTGAATGCTATAAATTAATTCAATTTAACTTCTACAGCTATTTCACGTACTCTAACAATAGTTCACACTATGTATTTGCAAAATGAACAGTTCGATTAAAAGTAATTCAAATTAATTTCTTGCTTTATACTCATTTTTTTTATGTATAATTTATCTCGTGACATTATATTAAGTTTTATTTATTTGTAAACAAATATATAATGCATTATTTAAGTAACATGTACATTTAGAAATATTGTGAATGGGAATGGAAAATTTGATAACGAAATTTAAAAAAAAAAAAAAAATCAATTTAAGATATTTAAATATATTTTTTTTATTGGAAAAGTATCCTTCGAAGTTATGCTTTTTAATTGTAAATTTCTTTTATTGCTTTTGTTTCTTTTTATTTTACATGCAACTTTACAACATAATAGGATCGTGGCCAGGCCAAGAAAAAAGGTTAATTTTAGGAAATCAACTCCCTGGCACAGTTTTCTTGCATGGTGACTATAATAAATATATTTTTTTCTAATTCTATGAAAAATGTATATATAAAAAATGCAATTATTTATATTATTTAAAGTAGAGTGAGCGATTGCATTTCTTATTATTTTATTTCCTTAAAATATTTTAGCCTGCCCTGCTTTATTGAGAAATGAAAACCAAAAAATTTCATCTCAAATAGCTTCATCGCAAAAAAATCCCTAAGTTTGTTTTCCTGAGCACTTAAACGTGCAGCCTTATGGAACAGAAAACAGCGTTTTACTCTAACTTCGTCTGAACTATGGTACCAATTAAAAAGTATACTTATAATCTATGACGAAAATTCTTTAACGGATTTTCAAATAAAATAAATGTTTTCGGAAAAAACGGCTTCATAAAAAAAAACAATTCATTTGAAAATCTAATAAGAAAAAAAAGTAAAAAAGGGGGCGTGGCACCCAAAAAAATCGCGCCTCCGGCGGGGGTTTTGGCCCTTCAGGCCTCTATCTTGGGGGCATGTACCGTTTTGGACATCAAGATATCTGGTCACCCTAAATTAGCTCTGATTTTTTTTCGAAATTTTTTGAACCGTTGGTTTATTATAATTATAATTAATTTATTCAAATGCAGTGGCGGCTCGTGGGCTTGGACATAAGTGTGTCTGCTGACAGCGGTGCAGGCAAACACATTTGGGGGGTCTGGGGGGCGGACCCCCAGTAGCCCGCCGCAGGCTCGATTATTTTCGGTTTTCGCTTAAATATCTACCATTTTTTATAGAAAATTCATTTAAAATAAATATAAGTAGTAGTTGCAATCAATATTTATTTTCTGCAAAATGTACTAAGCATAAATAATTGAACTTTCAGACTTTTCAGAGTTAATAAGAGTCGTGAATTTTTTAATTTAATTCATCATAAAATAAATAAATTTATTTCTGAGACGGAGTATATACGTATATAAAATATAAAATGAAAATAAACGTAAATATAACATTTAAACCAAAAAAAAAAATATATATATATACAATAAGTAGGGATGCTAATAGAATAACATGTAAAATTACTTATAATTTTAATCTATTACGAAAGGAAAACCTAAAACCCCAAAAAGATAATCTGCTAATGCTCTGAGATGTTTGAAAATTTCGCGCACCATGCAGCCATGCGCTGTGATTGGGCAGCTAGGCGCTGTGATCACTGTGATTGGTAGCCCCGCAGCGGCCTCTACAGAAAGGCTGCTCGCTAGACAGACACACGATCATCATTGAGCGCCCATACTGAGCGAGAAATTTGCCGAGATAGCGCTACAACGTTAAACGTGTGTCTGCAAGCGCTGCAGTTTTCTTCGTAGTTTTAAACTTTCTGCTTCAATTTGTTAACAGAAAATTATGTTTTTTCAACAAATAACAATATAAACTACCAGAAAATATTAAAAAACATTAAATAAATATCATAATATTAAGAAAAATTATAAATAAAAACATATAAATATAATTTAAAAAAATAAAATAATTCTGCCAACTTTGCTGGTGTGTCTGCAGTTCAGCAGTACCCCCCACGAGCCGCCACTGTTCAAATGTGAATTTTAATTGTATCATTCCAATATATGTTAAAATTGTAATAATTAGCATTGCAAAAAAACTATACAACAGATTCTTTTACTTTTCTTTTTACTAAAACTTAATTTTTTGGACTATTTTTCTGAATTGTTTTCATATATTTCGAACCGTGGCGTTGATTGTTATTAATAAGTGATAAGAAATTTGGCAACGCTCTCAGGGACTGTAGTTACCTCCCACTCTCCCAGATTCGCATTACTAGTGCAACAGTGTTGCCACGCTTTTTTATGGTGTGACCTTGACAGACATTCTCAGGTTATACCGTTATTGGATGCTTAAAGGTATAACCTGAGAATTTGTCTATCAAGGTCCCACATAAAAAAGGCGTGGCTACACTGGCAACACTGTTGCACTACTAATGCGAATAATCTCGCAGGAGGGGGAGGTGACTAAAGTCCCTGAGAGTGTTGCTAAGTTTTTTAGGGCATATGAAAAACAATCATCGCAGCGGTTCGAAATATATGAAAAATTTCATAAAAATAGTCCAAAAAATTAGCATTTAATCTATATAAAATTTTGAAAAATATCTCGAGCCGTTTTTGTGTAATGTTGATTTAAAAATTTAACATTTAAAGGATACATTTGAATAAATTAATTATAATTAAACCAATGGTTAAAAAAAAATCTGAAAAAAATCAGTAGTATTTGGACAATTGATGTAAGCTAGTCTACCAAATTAATTTCAAGAACATCTGTCAATACGACTTTTTTCGTCCAAATTTCTCAGGTTAAGCCTTAATAATTTCCCCTTTTTTTTTTTTCAGAAACCTCAATTTATCCATAAGTGGCAAAGTAACTGATGAAGGTCTTCGCTACCTTTACGACAGTAACCTTCCTTGTGGTCCAAACGGTGAAGAATACGGACAGTGTACGAAACTGACACAACTGGACGTGAAAGGCTGCTATGTGACAATTGACGGACTGGTGTCTCTTCTCTCCAACCTGCCTAAGCTTGTCTACTTGAAGTGTCGCCTGCTCTATGAAGCAATAGCAAAAACCAATGAGGCACAGTTGAAATTGCAGTCCTTGAACGTGGGTGGCTCAGTTGAAGAAGATACCTTGGCAAGTGTCATCTCTAAAGTACCAGATATTAGAAAACTTGACATATTTAACAATAAAATCAAAAATATTGATCAGTTCTTCAAATTAGAACATGTCAGTGATCTTAGAATGAGTTATGTACAGAGTCTATGTCCATCACAAATAACATCGCTGATCACAAACTACAGTCAGACTTTGACTAAACTTGAATTGTCCTACTATAACAACACAATTGATATCAGTATCATTGGATTTCAATGTCATCAATTAGTACAATTTGCTTGGGGTGTCAGCTGTACTACATATCCTAAACATAAATTACTTCCATCAATCCATTTCAGTAAGATAAAGAAAATGAATATTAATCCAAATGAAGATAGCGATGTAACGATATCTGTCGAAGCTTGGAAATGTATTCTTGCTTCTCCACATCTTGAAGAATTTATATCTCGTAGCTACAGAGTACTCGGAGAAGTGGACAGTACTCTGAATTGGCTTGTAGAAGAAGCGAGGGCTCACAGAGTCGTCTTCTCCAAACTTCGTGAGTTGGATTTACGTCGTGACGTTTCAACATTTTGGACGAAACGAATCGTCTGTGTAGCACCAAGACTGAAGATCCTCAAACTTCAAACTTCCAAGATGAGAGATGTGGAATATTTCATGAGGCAGCATGGCTTGAAGCACTGCCGAGTGAAAGATATTTATGCCGAGTATGAAGGGTAGTATGTATCTCGTATGTGGACAGACTGCATCCCTGAGAAAAAGACACAGGTAACCCGTACAGTATAGTATCAACCTATTTTTTTTTTTTTTACTGCAGAAATGGATAGAGGGTTCAAAGTTATGCTACCCTGATTTTTTTCAGATGTTTTTAACCGTTGGTTTAATTATAAATAATTTATTCAAATGTGTATTTTGTATCCTTTCAATGTTAAATTTTTCAATCAACATTACACAAAAACGGCTCGAGCTATTTTTTAAAATTTTATGTACATTAAAAGCTAATTTTTTGGACTATTTTTGTGAAAGTTTTCATATATTTCGAACCTCTGCGATGATTGTTTTTCATATGCCCTAAGAAACTTGGCAACGCTCTCAGGGACTATAGTCACCTACCCCTCCTGCCAGATTATTTGCATTACTAGTGCAACAGTGTTGCCAGTGTAGCCACGCCTCTTTTTATGTGTGACCTTGATAGACAAATTCTCAGGTTATACCTTAATTAAGTAGCGGCGCCTGTAAAAAGTCTAAAAAAAATCAAGGTAGCATAACTTTGCACCCTCTATCCATTTCTGCAGTAAAAAAAATTGAGGTTGATACTCCATTGGACTAAATCACAATTCACACTCGAAATTTAAATGTTAAGGTGGATTTTCATGGGCAATTTCCAGCCTGCGACGCGACTAAAGCGCACTTGCTGTAACATCCATTGGTGGCCATATTGGGCGAATTAAAGAAAAAAAGCATCGTAATTAACGCGATAACCGGCGAATTCGCCGCCGCATAGAATTTCACAGCTTTTACGTCAAATTGCGCCACATTGCCGTTGTCGCTCATGAAAATCTACCTTTAATTCGACAAAATTGGTTCAACTGCACCTCCTATTGTAGACCAGCCACAAGGGGATTATGAACTAGGCTGCGAAGTTTATAAATAACATTGGAAATATACATGAATATTGAACTGGGTGTCTAACTGTGCCTTTGAGTCAGGGATGAAATATTTTTATTACAGAAATGAATAGGAAACATCAAATTATATAACCCTGAATTTTTTCAGTTTTTTTTTTCTTTTTTTTTTTTTTTTTTTTTAGGTTTTCCCATTCATAAAAAATATGAAAAAAAAATTAAAATGTTCTCCTCTACACACCCTATCAGTAGCTAGAATATCAGGTATACAAATTCGATCTAGTTTTTGAGTTATGAATTTATAAAGTTGACTTCTTTAACATGGAGAAATGGAAATCCCATGTTAAACAAGATCGAATTTGTATACCTGATATTTTAGCTACTGATAGGGGGTGTAGAGGAGAACATTTTAATTTTTTTTCAGAATTTTTGTGTGAGGGATTTTTTTTAACATTGGTGGCGTTACCTTACCTTAATTGGTATGAACAAAATATAGCCATATTTATGTTCTATATATGGCTCGAGATTTTTAATTTAAAAAACGTAACATAAAATATTTTTGCTCTTAATTAGCCGTTTTCCCGTCAAAAGATCAAGAGCATTTGCCATAATAAGTATGTTATTAATTTTATTTTTGACGGGAATCGACAGATTCAAGAACACACAATTATTATTATTTTTTTTTTTTTCAAATATTTTTGGCTAAAGCTCGAGCTATGACAAAACATGCCATGGAGAACCTATAATAATATATTTTTATATGTGAAATAAATTTTTGAATGTCGTCATAAAATTTGATACAAACTATATATATATTTATATATATAATATATGTTATACAATCAATCTCAAATTATGTACGTATTATAGTATGTAAGTAATGTATCTTAAGTGCGAATGCACTATATATATATATATATATATATATATATATATAATATGTTAATATGTACACCACTGGTGTTTGGTAAATAAAGATATTTTTAAAATGTTTGAAATATATTGTCTCCATTTCATCGTCTAGATACGTACATGGAATATATATTATTGCATGACTATATAATATAAGGATAATATATATATATATAATATATTGACGTTTCGATGATAATATTTCATATATATTTATTTTTCAATCAATTCAATTATTAACACTATTATACATATTATATAATTATATTATATTGTAAATATAATATATTAAGTAATTAACTCACGGATCATCATAAATGTGTCATAAATAAATACAAAATCATGCAATGTGCAAACTGCATATAAGGATCGAAATTGCTTTGCATTATTGCTTAATCCTTAAAATGCATTGTTTTGCAATTTTTATGAATAGTTTTTGTTTTACCGAGTATATATATCTGTGTCATATTTAAGTATTATATATATATAATACTTAAATATGACACAGCTATATATACTCATCAGTATAGAAGAGGCTTTAGTGACGTAATCTATCACCATATACGTAATTAATTTTGTAAGTACAGTACAAGTGTAAGCGAACGCTTGCTGCAAGCTGAGAAGGGGGGGGGGGGTGAGAGGAAGGAATTTTAGGCGAACAGGTGCATGCCAAAGGTCGCGCGGCGGCGCTCTCGATCGGTGCAAAAGCAATGCCCACTGTATCAAGGCCTGCGCACTATAATAATATCGATCTCGATTGTTTTTTGAAATAGTAGTCCTAGATTTTCAATTTTCCCATTGAGACTCCTTGAGAGTTACATGCTAATTTCACCCCAAAATTTCCACGCATGGAGAAGGAGTGTACGTAATTCAAAATTTTGAAACTTTAAACTTTACACACGGGTTTAGACATAAGGGGTTTAGAAATTATGCCTGGGGTGTGAAAATATAAAGAAAATTTTATATCTATAGGATTAAATTTGAATTTTACAATTAATGCTTTAGCAAATGCCAAATGGGCGTGGACTACACACTATAATATTTTGTTTCGCGCGCTTAAGGTTATATATATAGAGATAAAATATGTATCACTTAATTATTATCACTTATATAATATAATGTATGAGTGTATGACTAATTTAACATGGAAGTTCCATTTTTCCATGTTAAATTAGAGAACTTTAAAAATTATAATTACTCGAAAACTAGCTCGTTTTTGTGTACCTGATTTTTTATCTACTGATAGGGGATGTATATAGAGGAGAACATTTTAAATTTTTTTCATAATTTTTATGAATGGGATTTTTTTAGCATTGGTCCAGCTGATACATATTATCTCTACCTTAAGGGCATTAATTTTGTGTAGCAAGGGTATAGTTGACAACACTGACTTAATTATTTTTTAGTAATTTTTTTAAATTTACATGCATTTTTCTAAAATATAAAAAAATACTTTTCTTTATAAATCAGGCTTTTTATTGAGCCAAATTGTGCACTTGGACTACTAATTATCTTGATACTACAGCAATCAGCTTAGCTCTAGAGCATAAAAATTACTTCGAGGAGCAATGATAAAAAATTAACATGGTGAAGATACGTCAGTGTTGCCAACTACCGGTGCTACACCCAATGCCCTTAATTCGCAGTGCGCAGGCCTTGATACAGTGGGCATTGGTGCAAGCTATTACCCCCCTTGTTTTCCTATGCTTTACATTACCCACCCACCATTACCAACCTTATAAAAAAGCTACTAAATTAAATATCCAAAGAAATTAAGTGCATGATGAAGTAGCTGTCACATAGACTATGAGAATCCTTTAAACTTGTTTTTTTTTTTTAAATGAAAATTTTACATAGTAATTTAAAAATAACTACACGTTTTTATGTGTGTTAAAATTTGGATAGTAAATTTTTGGAAATTGGCACCCCTGCGCAAAAGGCTGCGCAGTATGACGCAAGTAAGAATTCTTACTTTTTATTACGCAAGTCAGCATTGGTGCCGCTCAGGTGCAGAGATAGCAGAGTGCAGAGATAGCTCAGGTGCCGCTCAGACCGCTCAGTACGTGTTTCACCTTGACGTGTTTCGCAGTGGAATAAGAGAGGTAAAGTAGACTGCATTGTTTCTAACAAAAGGATGAAGTTTACTCTAGAGAAGAGGCGTCGTGCCACAAATGTAAGCTAAATTGTAAAAAAATAACTTTATTTTTTTTATCTTGTTGTGAGTTGTACATATTATATAAAATCGTCGGAATAATGTATAGTTTTTTTGCATTATTAATATCTTAATTCTCTATATTTTTTTGCTCCTTCAATTATTTTATAAAAATAATATTAAAAAAAAATCTACAGTAATGCAGAATTTATTTTATGTTTTTGTATGCATACAAAATAGTAGTACAGCTAGATAGTATGTAATATATACGGTGTAAGTACGGGGGATGCATACGGGAGATTTGTAAAATTTAATTTTATCGTGCAGCGTTAATCGATCATCGCATCAATTATTGTTGTTCGAGGTTTGTATTTTACTGTTTCGCGTACGTACGTGTTAAAAATAAATATTTTTGAAAATTGCATGTACTAGCATTTTTTATATATTTTATATAATTTTATTATACAAATTAATCTATAACAAAAAATTCAAATGTATTTAATCCTCTATTTTAAACACGTTTTCTTTATAACTGCAAAATAATATACGGTTTCGTATTTTAATAATGCATACTTTTCATTTTCAAACATGAACGGTCTTGTACGTAGCAGCATATCAAACATGCATGCAGCTTATTATTCCATGCAATTTGTCTGACAAAAAAATTCGTCGTTTATATAACCTCGAAAAATGGGTACTATATTTTAGTCCTATAATTTTGGGCCGTTTCGAATTATCATACTCGAATTGCCTGTTTAAAATAGTTTAATTAAGGATATATGACATGATTTTTGACCGTGACTGTATGCTGAAGGTTGCGATGAATTTCCTCAGGTGATTCTACGAGACAGAATGACGCTCGGTCTGCTAGCTGTGGTGTGTCTACTATAGTAGCGACATGTTTGTCTGCCGGCCGCTTCTCTCAACTTTTGGCGCATGCATGGATATAAATTTTATTCATGCCCTGGCGATTATATAGTAATTATAAATAAAACATATCAAAACGTAACTCTATAATAGAAGTTTCTACTTTATTTAAGGGTAAGATAACACGAACAATCGTTTGTTGTAGTATCATTTGATTAACATGTAAAAATAGCAACCTCATAATGATTCTGAATTTTTTTTTTGAGACAGTTCTTAATTGGCACCAAAAAAAAATATGGAAAAATTTTCAAAGCAATCGGACGATCCAATTTTTTTTTAAATTAATTTCTTAGTTCAGGTCTCCATGGGAAAGCCCTATACTGAAAATTTAAAAAATTCATTTAAAAAAATTGGATCGTCCGATTGTTTTGCAATTTTTTTCAAAATTTGGTGGTGCTAAGAACTGTCTCTCAAAAAAATTTCAGAATTATTATGAGGTTGCTAAGGTTTACATGTTAATCAAATGGGACTACAACAAACGATTGTTCGTGTTATCTTACTCTTAAAAATATTTTATGTTCTTGTATTAAATAAGATAATTTTATTAAATTTTTACAATAAATTTTTACCAATTTTTTGGTATGAAACTGTTCTTTTCATTCGGTTCTTGATATTTTATACCCCTTTTTCTTTTTTTTTTTTTTTTACATAATATATAATAAACAATTAATATTATATAATTATAAATGTCATTTTTTTTATTCTTAAAACCGATAAAAAAATGTAGCGCTATATAAAGCTGATATGGCTAGTTATATATGTCACAGTAAAACATTTGCGCTACCACGATGTGTACAAACCTCGCTACAGGGCTAATCCTCTATAGAGGATTAGCCCTGCCTCGCTAGTGTGTCGTGCGAAATTTTATATCGACTCATGCTGAAATTTAACACAGTCATGCGTTTTATTTTGCGTTGTATATATGAAATCAATATGATGTATTAGCGTGTAAACTGTATAGTAGAGATTGGGGGACGGATAAGTTAAAATTAAATTGAGTAACTGCGATAATATCATTTGAAGTTATGATAATTTTGTTGTTCGTCACAATTAATTAATATCTGTTTTATTTTTTTAAATATATAGTTCACTAAAAAGCGATAATATTTTTAGTGGGTACAATTAAAAGGTATATAGTTTGTTTTTATATCGCCATATCATTAGCAGTTTTGATGCATGGTATTGGTGGTTTCCAAATGTAATATGGTCTGATTTTTTTGTAGCTTAGGTGTAAAATTTGCTGTTTTCATTTTATTTTTTATTAGTTTAAACAATCAATAGATTGTTTGCTCACACTCAATCTAATATACGCTACACCATACAGAGTATATCATTATAGTAATATACTTTCTATGGCTACAGCAAGTTTAGATTGGTTTAGGTTAGGGCAGTCCGTGACTTGTAGTCAAATCATGTAATGAGACTTAATTCACACCTGGTGTGATTGAGAGACCTAGTGGATAAACCAGACTCTTAATTAACCGCATTCTACTTTAGTAAAAAAATGATAAAGAATTAACGATAACAATATAAAACAATTAATATATATACTTTGATTAAAATTATTATTATGATAAAAAAAAAAATGTTATTTATAAAGTAAATGTACCTTCTGAAACCCAGATTCTGTGTTTTGTAGTATTATTATCCTGAACAAGGTTGCCATGAACCTGAAGATTTATAACTTTTTTTTTTTTTTTTGCTTCTTTTACTAGAGTAATTACGAGGATGGTTTTCATTCCCTCGACAATGCGGTGGAGAGTGAGTGTTGTACCGTGAGATCCGCACTTGCTTCCCCCTCCGCTTGTTTTTGGTGTCTTGTTGGGGGTGTAGCGGAGGTTCGGTCGTTTCCCTAAGTTACCAGCGTAACCGGCCTCCGCTGAGCATAGCTTTAAATGGTTAGGATGGCACAGCTATAGCTTCTCCCACCCAGGGTACAAAATCGTCACAATTTACCACACTTTGTGGTCACCCTGGTTAAATCCATTGACAAAGAATTGTGGCGTTTCTTCCCCCCCCCCCCCCCCTTATCCATAATAATCCTTTTCGTTTATTTTTAGTTTTTATTATTTTTTATCTTATTATTTTTCGTTCTATTTATTTTTTATTATTGTTTTATTATTTTTATTTTAATCCCTTATCCATAATCCTTCCACCTGCTTAATCGCAAGTAAATGATGTGATGTTTTTTTTTTTTTTTTTAGAACATGGCCATCTTGTTTTGTATACAATACTGGGAAGCACAGAATAATTTGGATTTTTGTTGTGACTGTTTTACTTACATATATATATAAAAAAAATCATAATTCAATATTTCCCTTGAATTACTATTCTTATTATTATTATAATAACAAAATGTTTCAACACTTGGATTAACACTTAAAATATAAAGTTTATTAATGAACTAAAAATTGAATTCCTTTTTTCTGGTTTTGAAGCAAAGCTGTCTCTTACGGGATTATTGGATCATATTGCATCATGCGTTGTCCTAAGTAATTGAAAATTTGATGTTTAAATTTAACATCAAGTTTTCGAAACCTTCCACTTTGAAGATTATCGTTTTAACCAATATTGCAATGCTATATTTTAGCACTGGAACTGTGTAGTCACGGATCCTTTATCCCTCCTTTGTGGTTGAAAATTATTCAATATAATGAATAATAAAACATGAAAATTGATATTATTGTGAATTCATTGATCATATAATTGATAAATGTTTTTAAACCACGCTGCAGTTGATACAATTAATATACATTATTTTAAGTATAATATATCATTACACAATTCATTATAATGATACTACATTAAATTTATTTAAACGGAAGCTGTAACTTGCAAAGTTGTCGAACATCGCCGTTGACGCCATCTCATCGTCACGTGACCTCAGTCCTCCGCGAGGTTCGAATACTGCCCTGAAGACCTTCTTGTTTGGTGAGTTGAGTTTTAGCTCAAAATAATTTATAATGCATTATCAGCATAATGTGGTGCTAAAATATCGTTCTGTACTCTCAATACAGTGTACCGGTACCGTTGGAGTAACAGCTGTGCTCGGCTGCATGGGTGTAAGCTGAAAGATCAAACACCCTGGACGCTCGTAGCTGATGCTGCTGCAACCATCACAGCTGCTGCAATGTCATAATTCACTCGCTTGGTTACACCATTTTTATCTGTAGAGATTGAAACCATGGCACATCGTATCAAAATCATCTCATTCATTCAATTTGTTTTGGTAAATGGCTATTTTTTATAAAAAATGATGTTATTATTATAATACACTCAAATGTCATTCTAGTCTCGCACTATAGCAGCATTGGTCAGCAGCCGCGGCTCGTGGTAGTCGAGGCCCACACGCTCGTGCCCGCTCATGCCACTGTGATGTCGGAGCTTGCTTGCTCGTCTGCCGGCCTTGTAGTAGCTTCCTCGTGCAAGAAATGAAGGTATGTTCAAGGCAGACGGATATTTGAAAGAAAGAATATACATAGCAAGTAAATAAATATTATTTTATCGAAGTTTTAAAGTGTCGTACACAATTAACAATTAAAGCAAACAACATTTCTATTGTGGTTACAATTATTATTTTTTTTTTTTAAACGGATCTTCAACAACTCAAATCAAAATATAATTTTGAATTATGGTGCCATTGTATTTTAATAATTTATTATTTAAAAGAAATTAAACAAAAATTTAACAAGATAAATCAGTATTAAGTATACTGTTATTGTTTTTAGGACTCTTTCGTCGACTGAGTAGTGCTTATGGACTCTTCACAAACGCTGGCAGGACGCTCGGACGAGGAAAAAACCCAAGTGACTGGTCAGGGACACCACGAGGTGCGCTCCGCTCGCCTCCATGGGCTTGCAGGATGATGCGTGTCACGTCGTCGACAGGTAAGAGGGGGAGGATCCAGCGCGTGGTTCGAGGGGGAGGGAGCACATACCGGAATGTTTAATTTTGGGAGTGGAGTGACGGGTGGGGGTGGTAACACTTTCAGTGTATTTATTAGAGAATGATCTTTTCTTTTGCCCTAATTCAATACAATCCGAATGGGAGGGTGACATCATGACTGATATTAAGACCGAGAGCGTATCCCAGATATATAGAGTATAGACAATATCATTCCTCGTGGACTTGGACAAATTCTTGGGCGCTAAACTTACATAATATAAAGTCAATAGGTCTGTTCGTAAATATATACACAATCAGAAAGAATCAATTATTTGTGATGAACCTTATGCTCATGAAACATAAGGTACATCACAAATACTTGATTCTTTCTGATTGTGTATTTACAAACAGACCTAATTTCAACATTTTAAAGGCATTGGGTGTAGCACCGGTAGTTGGCAACACTGACATATCTTCACCATGTTAATTTTTTATCCTTGCTCCTCGGAGTAATTTTTATGCTAGAGCTAAGCTGATTGCTGTAGTATCAAGATAATTAGTAGCCCAAGTGCACAATTTGGCTAAATAAAGCCTGATTTAAAGAAAAGTATTTTTTAGTAATTTTTTAAATTTACATGCATTTTTCTAAATATATAAAAAAAATATTTTCTTTAAATCAGGCTTTATGTAGCCAAATTGTGCACTTGTGCTACTAATTATCTTGATACTACAGCAATCAGCTTAGCTCCAGCATAAAAATTACTCCGAGGAGCAAGGATAAAAAATTAACATGGTGAAGATACGTCAGTGTTGCCAACTACCGGTGCTACATCCAATGCCTTTAATGAAAATATGAAGTTGGGGAAAGTTCCATTTCTCCAATGTTAAAACCTGAATTTTGGGTGCTGTCACTGTGAATAACTCGATCGTCTTGTATAAAAAATAAAATTATGCAACATGATATGATTTTTTTTTTTTTTTTTCAAGAAAATGCGAACTACAAAATAATTATTTATTTTGATTGAAGTTGGCTTGTTCAATAGACAAATAATGGTTCAATTTTCGCATTTCATGATTTTTTTTTTAAAATATAATTAAAATTGTGCCTATTATGAATATTTTTTTTATTAATTTTTGGAGTGCGGGAACTATAAAAAAAAAAGAACAATCTAAATTAATTCTTGGTCAAACGCCCATGACATCAGCAACCCCCAATCACAGCGCGAGACATTGACGTCATGGGCGTCATATCAGGTAGTATATACCTTACGACTCTAATTGCAGTAATTGAGATAATTTCATTATTTCTTTTTAAAATTTGGTTTCTGCACTCTAAAGAAATCTGGAATAAAAAAAATGACACCATTATTATCTATCGTCAGATTTCAGTTCATACAAAAATATCAATTAATATTCATAAATAACATTTGGTAAATATTTTGGATAATTGTTTTAGAATTCTCGCTCATTATTATAATAATATTATATTAAATGATTAGTTTATTGTTTCTCCCTCCTAGAATCATGAACATTCGTCGCAATATATGACTGCTCGTCAGCTCAAGAGGCTGCGTGTCCATCGACCCTCCTAGCAACCTTAAACGCCTCTCGACCTGTCAGATGCCCTAGGACGTCACGAGGTGCTCATCACATTGGTTCGTCTGGCCTGCAAGGACATGCAGCTTGACGACAGGTTTTTCTCCAGGTATGATTGAACGTTATACACTTAAGGTAGAGATAACGCCAAACAGCTGTTCGACACACTCTCCTTTGATTAACATGTAAACCTTAGCAAATTAACAAAAATTCTGAAATTTTTTACAGGGACAGATATTAGTGCTTAAAAGCCATAGAAAAAATTTCAAAACAATTTAATGAGACAATTTTTTTTTATTTAATTTTCAGCATAGCTCTAGGGCTTTCCCATGGAGAGACAAGCTAAGAACTTAATTTAAAAAAATCGGCTCTTTAAATTGTTTTGAAACTTTTTCTCTTAATTTAAAAAAATCGGCTCTTTAAATTGTTTTGAAACTTTTTCTATCGCTTTTAGGCACTAATATCTGCCTCTCAAAAAAATTTCAGAGTTTTTGTGAATATGCTAAGGTTTACATGTTAATCAAATGGGAGTATGTCAAACAGCTGTTCGGCGTTATCTGTACCTTAACTGAGCAGCCGGAATTATATTTCTGCTTCCGCATTACACTCACAGTCAGTTCAGCCACTATGCAATTCACCTTTTTATAACCTATATATATGTGTAATTATTATAAATGTCGTTATGTTTATTATACTTATATAACGTGACAAAATTTTATTAATGGCACGAGACATTTGAGTTAAAATGATTACCGTATTATGTCTATAAGAGCTATGAGGTTTCGGATGTAAATTGTAATAATTGTAAACTGTCCTCGGGAAGCAGGGTCTGATTTTGTAATTTTTATCATTTCTAAACAGGAATATATATATATATATATATATATATATATATATATATATATATATATATATATATATATATATATATATATACATTGTCAATGGAAAAAGACAAAATTTTAATGAGTTTAAATAAAACTTCACGTAATCAATAAAGTATTTAAAAAAAATTACTTGTACTGAGCAACAAAATATTTTTAGTACACATTTCACGGAGGAATTTGACAGCTAGATTATCAATTTTCAATTTAAAATGTTTTATTGTATGAAAAGACACAAACCATTAAAGTGTTTTATCTTATAGTTATCTTGCAGACTGTAACACTTAAATATTAATTTGGCGTTTAAAGAGTTGACTACTTTACAGTGAATCTTATCAGATGCCCTTAGAGACCTCCGTGTCTTATGGTCAGAAATTTGATGGCCTGAGCGGGGTCCAAGTGTGGCGGCGCTGCTGCTGCGGTCCGGCACGGCCCGGCTCTCGCTGGCTGCCAGCTACCCGTGGAGCTGAGAGCCGGGCCGTGATCTAACCGCGCCCATGCCATGCAGCAGCACCACCACACTTGGACCAAGCTCAGGCCATCAAATTTCTGACCATAAGACACGGAGGTCTCCAAAAGGGTCTCTGGAAACTTATCAACACTATGACGTCACATATGCTGCCCCGTACGTTGTTAGCACCTTGTTAACTCTTTAAGCCGGTATTACCCGACACAATTTTTCTAATTATTGCGTACAATTTTTCCTTACAAGAAAATGTCAACTCAATTTGATTGTATATATATTGAGATAAAATTTTCTTGTAAAAAAAAAAAAATGTATGCAAGAAAATTTCATATCTATATAAACAAATGAAGTTCAAGTTTTCTTTGTAAGGAAAAATTGTATGCAAAATGTATCGTGTAATATCGGTTTAATGCTGACTTTAGAGACGTCTGTCTTGTAAACAAATATTTAACCCAACAATTCAATAATGAATAATAATGATTTTCTTCCCTCGTGTGTAAAAAACATCAAGAGTGACTCTCTTTTCAAATCCAAACTGAAATTAATATTAATTAACAAGGAATTCTATTCTATTAAGATGTTTTTTGCAAATAAATTGCCAGAAAATTGTTTACAATTTTAAATTCATCTGTTTGTTTTATTGTTATATATAATTGTTGTTTGTTTTTCTCTTTGTCAGTGATTTTGTATTGTTTTGATCAACATCCATGTTTATTATATATTGTTTTGCATGTTTTTGCTATATGTTATATTCTCTGACGTGATCAATGTTGTCTTGTACAACCTATATGTTCAAATAAACAAATATATATATATATATATATATATATATATATATATATATATATATATATGTAATCGGGGTTTGTCTTGCGGCTTATGAACACGAAAAAATACATGGACAATTATTTAGAGAAATTCTTATTCAAGGGAATGTCAAGCAAAAACCAAGAAATATATAATATATGCTTTGATGTGTCAGTGCTTAAAGTATTTTTTACTGTGAAAAAGATCTCTCAATATGCAAGTTCATGCATAATTTATCTTTTACTTGATGTTTATTTTTCATTGTTAATATTACTGCAGATGCTCGATCGTCATATTTATGTAATTATAATTTTGTTTAATTTTGTTGTTTTGTTTTTACTCAACACATTGGAGTATCGAACTCGAATCTATTTTTTTATTGCATAAATGGTGAGAGTACAAAGTTATGTTACCCTGATTTTTTTCAGATTTTTTACAGCCTTGGAAGTGTTTTTAAAAAAATTATTAAAAGTCAAATTTGTGACGTCACGCGGTGGTAATTAAAATATTATTAAAAATCCTTTTTGTGACGTCACGCGGTGCCTCTGCTTAAGAAAAGGATAGGATTGCTGCCGCTATGGTCATAAATTTGACTTTCAATATTTTTTTAAAAATGCTTCGAGGGGGCTGTAAAAAATCTGAAAAAATCAGGGTAGCATAACTTTGCACCCTCTATCCATTTCTGCAATAAAAAAATAGATTGATACTTCATTGCAACATAATATAGCTGCCAATCATTGTGGCGTCATTATCTAAAATAAATCGCACGTAATCGAAAATTCAAAAATCTGTTACAAGAAAGTGATATCAGAGCGACTTTCATGTCAATTTTGAGGATCATGTTGTCGAATTCACAGCCAGGTTTGCTAAATCTATTGTGTTTAATTTATTTTTTTCATTAGGTATCAAGCACCGGAGGTGCTGGAGAACACAATTTGACCTCTTGATCGAAGCGGTGACCTGGCGATGCCCAACACATAAAACGCCCCTTCTCGTGGTGGTGCCGACTGCAATGGAGGATGGCGGTACCATCGATCGAAAGACCTTCCATGAACCCTTTTTTTTCTTGTGAATCGCAGAGGTCAGTACGTTATGTGCTCAAATTTGCTCTATCGCGGCCGGGTAGAGCTTCAAGACATTGTATAAGGAGGACAAAGCCAAACTGTTAGGTAATTAAAAAAAAAGAATTACAATAATTAAAGGGTGTAATTCAGGGTCGTTTATCTTATAGTAAAAAATTAAATACAGGTTTTCCATTGCTAATTATTAATTTTAATCATTGAATAGAAATTGACAGCATAAAGGAAGTGTAATTTTTTATTACTTCAAATCAAACAAAGGATATAGCTCTATGCTTAATTAATCTACGACCATAGTAACATTCATTCATTGTATGAAAATATATGGAAATGGGAGGTAAGGTGGATTTATGACATCAATGCCCACTCCATCAAGGCCTGCGCACTGCGAAGCGCGTGAAACAAAATAGTAGTCCATCCCATTTGCTGTAGCATTGTAAAATTCTAATTAAATCTAATAGAAAAAAATTTTCCTTGGTACTTTCACACCCCATGCAGGCATAATTTCTAAACCCTTATCTTGCTGCGTGTAAAGTTTCAAAATTTTAGAATTACTCCTTCCATGGAAATTTCGGGGTGAAATTAGCATGTAACTCAATGGGAAATTGACAATCTAGGACTATATTTTTGAAATATTATAATATTTCAAAAAGCAATCGAGATCGATATTATAGCGCGCAGGGCGATATTATAGTGCGCAGGCTTTAAATTGATACAGTGGGCATTGATGACAAATATGTATTCCCTCTCCCCCACCTACCCTATCTCTACGGTCTGGTTGAACCTGGTAAGGTGCCTGGTAACAAACTTGGCCATCTGCAGGTACAATTTAACATTATATCCGTACCAGCCTGGCTGGTAAGAAATGGTCACTCTGCATAGCCTGGCTGGTAAGATTTTACCTGGTGTGCTGGTATGGGATACCAGGTCTTACCTGGCAAGCTTAGATCAAAATTTCCCTCCCCCTCCTCCTGCCTTAAAATATGCTGTTTGCTATTTTTTTTTAGTATCAAAAATCATTTTTTAATTTTTTATATACGAAAAAGTACAGAAAAAATCAATTTAAAATTTTTATTTGGTACTTAAATGATACATTCAAAACTTGTTTTGACTTATGCAGTGCTGACAGCTGAGAGGTGGGGATGGGGTGGGGATATGCGGGTAAAATGGCGGCCACAGAAATCATATTTAGAAATAAATTTAAGGAATGGAAGGAAACTTTTTAAAGGGACTCTTCTTGCATCTCTTCCATCCATAAAACTGTAGTCTGGGATCTTTCAGTGGCTCAAAGTATGCCAATTCCTGCAGGGCACAGTACATTAAACATTAAAACTTTGATTCAAAATGTTGTGGCAATCTTCTTTATTCTGATCATTCAATTCGATCTTTGAAATAAATAAAACATGAAGGTATGCTTTTATTAAATATTTGATTTTAAATTGAATGATGAGAAATATAAAATATTCAAAATAAAAATATGTACTTACCATGCAAGGAAAATAATGAAGAGCAGGAAAAACAAACTGCTGGCATTGTGTCTGCAATGATCTGCAGTTGACTTATGGTTTTTCCTTGATTATGGGTTTCTGTGAGCACAAAAGTAAATCATTAATACCTACACCTAAGCAGTATGATTTATTTATTACTGTTAAGATGTTTTTTTACCTCCGAAGTCACTTTATAACACAATTTTCACAGTTAAACAGGTCATTTTCACGGTTGTTGACATCTTCAATCACTTCCATGTTGCCATGATGCTTCACTTTTTTACCACCAGGTGTCAGTGGCTAAAAACAACGACTGAAAATTTATATTAATTTTTAAATAAATTATTAATTAAAATAAATCAATTTATTCCATAATTAATGTGCAAAAAAAAATTTTTTTTTTTTTTCAGTATTTTGGTACATTCTCATCAACAGTCGATCCACACAGTATAAAAATTAAATTATATAATTAATCTATATTTACAGTGTATATCAATAAATTATTCTAATAATTTATTTATAAAGTACAAATATAATATAAAATATTATTATATTATAATTAATATATTAAATAAATAATATTTAAAAAATAATAACAATTTAGTATATAGTTACAAGATCTTCTGGTAAATCATACCAGGCAATACCAGACAGTGGCTGGTATTGCCTGGTATGCCCTGGTTTGGCTTATCAGCATTTCATGATGGCTGGTAAGAACAGGTACGGCTTACCAGCACTGCTAGTTTAGTGCTTGTAAGAGTCTACCAGCCACCTTACCAGGTTCAACCAGACCGTAGAGATAGGGTACGCTACTGTCTAATACGAGTGATCCTAACCTTTGCCCTGTGCATGTTGTTGCAGGAGGTAAAAGACGACAACAGCGGTTATCGAGGAAGGAGCTGGGCCGTCTCGTGCAGCCAATCAAGGTACTCTCCTCTCTTTTGAAAATTCTCCTTGACAATAGATCACAATGCGTCTGAGAATACTTTGCAAGGAGTGGTTACTGTTTGAGTAATGCATTAAAGCCCACCCCCTGATCCTGCAGCCCCCCCCCCCCCTGAAATTTTGGATTTAACATGGGCAATATAGGCATTTGCCCCACTTCAAATTTTTTTTTTTTAACATTGGCCTTATGGAGGCAGCCCCTCACAAAATTTTTTTCTGGATCCGCGCATGTTAAAGCATGGAACTATTCAGCAAGCGTTACGATAGAGATAACATGCCCAATGTTTAAAAAAAAAATCCATTCATAAAAATTATAAATAAAATTTAGAATGTTCTCCTTAACATACCTTATCAGTAGGTAAAATATCAGGTATACAAAAACGAGCTGGTTTCTGAGTTATTAATTTTTAAAGTTCACTAATTTAACATTGAATTTCCATTCCTCCATGTTAAATTCGTCAACTTTAAAAATTAATAACTCGAAAAGTAGCTCGTTTTTGTATACCTGATATTTTACCTACTGATAAAAGGTATGTTAAGGAGAACATTCTAAATTTCTTTCATAATTTTTATGAATGGGATTTTTATTAACATTGGGCGTGTTATCTCTATATATACCGTAATAAAAATGCCTCTTAAAAAAAAACAAGTCTTAAATCATTCCCATCATCTCTTAGTATTAGAAATTTCTCATACAATAACGAAAATATAAATTAAGAAGTACAGATTTCATTTTAATTAATTGTGTTTATTAATTATTTATTATTTTTTTATTTTTATTCCATGTCATGCAAAGAAACCCATGAAGTTTTTGTAACATTTTTTGATTTTTTTTAACTACTTATTATACATATCTCAAATGCAATATTTTCCTTAATTTTGACACTTTCTTTTTTTATTAAATTTATTTGCAAAATAATATTTATTTCAACGCCTTTGCTTTAGGACTCGCCAGCCGTGATGACTCCCCAGCATGATTCGTGTTGCGTCCTCGACAGGTAATAACTATAATAGGGTTCATAGATACGGTCTACATTCTACTTGGTAAAGGTTTGTCTGACATCACGATATTTCTCGTTTGTCCTCTAATACAATATTTAATAATACGAGGCTCACGTGACTGAAGACCTACCCATCCCGAAAAATTAGCATCCCGGATAGACTATAATGTATCATTCCTCGTGGACTCTTGACAGATTCATATATGAGATCTAGTATATCAGTCGTCATGCATGTGCAGTATATTTTGTATCATGTATAATACTGCATAGAAAAAATTATTTGGGTGCAATGGGGATAGCCTAGCTCTATAATTAAATCGTCAATTAAAATTAAGATAAAAGTACACAAAAGAAAGTACTTTTATCACCCACAACCTTAAATCCACAAAATGTGTCTTATTACTCTTATTATAATGTATAATATTCTAATTATATTTTATACGGTCTTGTCGCGTTGAATGCACCGGTTCTCGTTATATCACCGAAGTTAAGCAACGTCGAGCGTGGTTAGTACTTGGAGGGGTGACGCTGTAAAAAGTGACACTGCTGCCATCTACTGGCACACGGGCTGTATATACGGCGGCACAATTGATCACGGTGCTGCCATCTCTCGGAATATTTCCAAAGAAAGTGATCCACCCTGTAAGTTCAAATACTGCAGCTAGGCCTCACAGATCTGGTAGCCGAGCCCTGAAGAGTGCAGGAAAGGGTTCTGGGAGCCTGGTAAGCCCCAGCTTGGTCGCAAGATAACTCTTACACACAAGGTTAAATACCTGGCCACACCCGAAAGGGTAAAATATGGCGTCAAGGATATTAACGTACTTTAATTACCTTAACTTTATTAATATTCTAATATAAAAATATATAAAAAAGAAACTATTTAATTCTGATTTTAGACGTACTAACACAAACTTTATCCCTATTGTATGTTTGTATGCCATTTCCTATGGATCGAGGTGTGATGAATTGAATGATTTTAGAATGACTATAGTCTGAGTGCTCTTCTTACCTTCTCCAAAATTGCAAATCTCCATCTCTCTGTTCATGCTCCAGCAATAATATTGAATAATGCTTTGCCTCTGCAGGTCGAGCGTGGCGCAGTGCATTGACCGGTTCTCGTTTGATCACCGAAGTCAGGCTACGTCGAGCGTGGTTAGTACTTGGATGGGTGACCGTTTCAAGTAAAAAATACGCTGCTCCCTCCCTGGGGTAAATTCATCTCGCTTTCCACCCAGTGCAGTGATGCACTTGTGTGTGGTTCCCCAGGCTTTGGACATCGCTTTGGTCCACTGAGAAAAAGTAGAGGTGTCCGTCCTGACTGAGGTTTTCCACGGTTCCCTCAGTCTCACCTCAGCGAATGCTGGGACGCGTAAGCATGCAGGCCGTGGCCACTATCCGTTCCCTACCTTATCCCTACCCAGTACCCCGCCGCGAGCTGTAAGCTCTTAGGGGTGTATCCTTGTAAAAAAAAAAAAAAAAAAAAAAAAAAAAACTTTTCAAGCAACATTTCCCGGGTTCTGATTATCTTAAAAAAATCAGAGTGGCGCGCCTAACTTTGCACCCTCTATCCATTTCTGCACTAAAAAAAATTTAAGGTTGGTCCTGTTGTGTTCTCCACTGTAGCACCAGTGGGCTGCAGTCACGTCTGTTGGGCTGGCTGCAACTCTCGGTGTGTAGCTGAACAGTCGACGCTCACATAGTCGTGACGTCACAACTCGTCGCGCAGGCAATAATAAAAAGCCTAAAATACGAGCATTTTGTAAGTCGCAAGTTTAAGTCGCATAGATTCGGCGTACGCCGAGTTAAAATTTTAAAGGTAGCAGCACCTCTAGCGACTTTTCGCGACTTTTCAACTAAAATATATACATGCGTGGATTTTTTTTTTATTATTACATCGTTTGTATATATATATATATATATATATATATATATATATATATATATATATATATATATATATATATATGTATATATATATATTATAATTTTTTAATTGTTAGAAACCTGTAGGAAGACTAGGAAGTAAAAATAATTTCAATGTCTTTAATTTCTCTTAATTTTTTTTTATATGCATTTTATCAAAAATAAAAAAATTCGAAAATACTTTGCATTATTATGTTACATATAATTGATATGTAACTTTGTATAATATGATTTAAAAGGAAATTTAAGCAATAGAATACTGACCTCAAAAATTTGTATTGCAAAAATGGATAAGCAGGAAGCAAAAACAGGCCACTCTGATTTTCTTCAGATTTTTTTAAAGTCAGGGAAGTATTGTTAACGAGGTTGGGTTTGAAGTGAATTTGTGGTGAATCTAGAAGGTTTGTGTCTCCTTCAGGTCCATCAGGTGGTGCTGGAGAACACAATTTGTCGACCCCTCGAGGCGTATATATGATGTGAAGTGAATAAAGCGCACTTGCTGTTACATCCATTGGCAGCCATATTTGGCGATTTAAAAAAAAGAGCATCGTAATTAACGCAACATTTGCTGCCGCAATCTGAAAAATTTGCTCGCCGCATAGGATATCACAGCTTGAGTGACAAAATCGCGTCGCATCGCCATTGTCACCATCTGAATCCGCTTTAAGCAAGGCCCAAAATTGTTATGATATTTATAAAATAAAAAATGATTCAATAAGTTGTACAGTAATTCTATGACTCTTATCCCAATATACATTAACAAATTTCATACAGGTTGTGTATATTATTGCTTGCTATGTATTTTTTTTAATAGAAATTTACATCATGAGGAATTGTAATTTTTACTACTATAAATAAAAGAAAGTAAAATTAATTATAGCTGCAGTTTCCAAGGTTAATTACTTAAAACAACCGGATTAGAATTTTCTAAAAGAATATAATGGGAGCTAAGGTGTCTACGTCCTGTCTAATTAGGCTGTTTCTGACCTTTGCTCTCTGCATGTTGTTGCAGGAGGTAAAGACAGACAGCTAGTACATCGAGGAAACAGTTCGGCTGTCTCGTTCAACCACAATCAAGGTACTGTCCCCATCTTGGGAAATTTCCCTCGCTAATAAATAAATGGCAATTTTCATTGCGATTTTAATATGCAGACGCGGATCCAGGAAAAAAATCAGGGGGGGGGAGGTTTTTTTTTTTTTTTTTTTTACAAGGATACACCCCTAAGAGCTTACAGCTCACGGCGGGGTAATGGGTAGGAATAAGGTAGGGAACGGATGCCACAGCCTGTTACTCGTCCCAGCATTCACTGAAGTGAGACTGAGGGAACCGTGGAAAACCTCAGTCAGGACGGGCACCTCTACTTTTTTCCTTTTTTCAATGGACCAAAGCGATGTCCAAAGCCTGGGGAACCACACACAAGTGCATCACTGTACTGGGTGGAAAGCGAGACGAATTTACCCCAGGGAGGGAGCAGCGTATTTTTTACTTAAAACGGTCATCCATCTAAGTACTAATCACGCTCGACGTAGCCTGACTTCGGTGATCTAACGAGAACCGGTCAATGCACTGCGCCACGCTTTTTCATGAGGCCAATATTTAAAAAAAAAAATGGAGTAGAAAAATGCCTGTATTGCCCATGTTAAATTTGAAATTTCAGAGGGGGGAAGGCTGCTCCCCCCCCCCCCCCACTCCTGCCTACCTGAATCCACGCCTTTCAATATGTATTAGAAGATGTTAAAAAGTATCATCTCTTGGTATAAAAAATTTATCAGGAGGACGAATATGTACGGAAGTTCAGATTTCATTTTATTGAATTATTTTTATTAAATTTTAAAGATGTGATGCATCCTTGAGAAGTTTTGTTGTTTTTTCAACACTATATGTATCTCAAACAATGCAATAATTTCTATGATTCCGACATCAAATTTTTTTACTAAGATTATTTTTTAAAATAATTTTATTTTCATCACAATTTCATATTAACTAGGTAAACTTTGCCCCAGGACTCGTCGGCAAACAAACTCGCTAAATATCGACTCTCTCACATCGCCACACGCTGTCAGGACGAGGAAACGCCCCACGTGACACCACGAGGTGCGCTCCGTGGTCGCTCCATGACTCAGCATGTCCTCGCCAGGTAGGGATCATAATATACAGTCAGTCCGAGATAGATGGATGTGACGTCACGATCCTTTGTCCTATCCAATACAATCCTAATGAGAAGGTCAAGTGACTAAAGACCTTCTGTATCCTTCTGTTTCTTTAGTGGAATCAGGTTATAAGACCCAGTATATCAATCAAGTGGATGATATAATGAAAAAAATTTGCTTAGATCTCGTAAGGTAGAGATAATACGGATCAGCTGGCCCAATTCTAAAAAATCCCATTCATAAAAATTATGGAAAAAAAATTTAAAATGTTCTCCTCTACATCTCCTATCAGTAGGTAAAATATCAGGTATACAAAAACGAGCTAGTTTTCAAGTTATTAATTTTTAAAGTTGACTAATTTAGCATGAAAGTTCCATTTCTCCATGTTGAATTAGAGAACTTTAAAAATAATTAACTCGAAAACTAGCTTGTTTTTGTATACCTGATATTTTACCTACTGATAGGGGATGTAGAGGAGAAAATTTTAATTTTTTTTCATAATTTTTATGAATGAGATTTTTTTAGCATTGGGCCAGCTGATCCGTATTATCTCTGCCTTAAGAAAAATTATCAGACGAAAGTGTTTTTCATCACCCAACAATCTTCAATCTAAATTCTCAGGGAGGGGGTGGGGGGGATTAAATGGACAAATGAAATGAAGTTTTTGTAAAAAATTACAAGATGTAAATGAAGAACCTTCTCTTTAAGTAAAATGTATTTTTTTGTATTTTTTTCTAATTTTCAAACACAGTTATAAAGCTAATTCAAGGACATCAATGAAATTTGTCTTCATTGAATTCTGCCATGACAATTAAAAAACCTTGAATTTGTGCAATTAAATATTAACATAAAAACGCTTTTCCTTTTTCTACTCTCTTCATTATAACTTGAGTGCTAAAAAATATTAATTGTATTGCACCTCACCTCAAAGCAGTATCAAGAACTCTATCTCATAATTTCTCATCTTTTTGTATTATTAGCATATGATGAATATTAGAATATTTGCTAGTAGAAAAAACTGATACAATTTTTTGTTACTCCGTTATTATTTTATGTAGCAGCTTTTATTTTTCTCTGTATAATATATAATCTTATTAAGGCTTAACCTGAGAAATTTGGACGAAAAATTCGCTACAACAGATTTACTTCAAATTAATTTGGTGGACTCACAACAATCGTCAAATTAGCTCTGAATTTTTTCGGAATTTTTTAACCGTTGGTTTAATTATAATTAATTTATTTAAATGAGAATTTTGTATCCTTCCAATGTTAAATTTGTTAATTAGCATTGCAAAAAAAACTTTACAACAGATTCTTTTACTTTTTTTTTTACTAAAGCCTAATTTTTTAGACTATTTTTCTGAATTGTTTTCAGAATAAAAAAATAAAAAATAATTAAATAAAATGAAATTAAATTAAAATAATTATTAAAAATAATTTTGTGACTTAAAAAAAAATCTGAAAAAAAATCAGAGTAGCATAATTTGGCACCCTCTATTCATTTCTTCAATAAAATTTCAGGCAGGTTGTCCAATATTAATTATTACAATGGAGTATCGACCTCATTTTTTTTTTTTATTATTGCAGAAATGGATAGAGCGTGCAAAGTTATGATACCCTGATTTTTTTTTTTCAGATTTTTTAGAGCCCTGGAAGTATTTTTAAAAAATTATTGGAAGTCCTCTTTGTGATATCACGAGGCGGCAAGCCCTATCTTTTTGTTAAGGAGTGGCGTCTCGTGACGTCACAAAAAGAACTTTAAAAAAAAAATTTAAAAATAGTTCCCGGGCTCTAAAAAATCTGAAAAAATCAGGGTAGCATAATTTGCACGCTCTATTTATTTCTGCAATAAAAAAAATTGAAGTTGATACTCCATTATGTATATTCAGGGTCGGATTGGCCATAAGAGGAGGTCGGGGATCCCCGACTGCGCCTCCCCCCCTTGGTCGGCGCCCCCCTTCCCTGCGCGACGCTTTATCACGTTCGAAAATTAATAATTTTAGAAAGAAAAGAAATTTTCCGAATTCGGCTTGCAAGCATGTGTGAAAAGGGGCCAAAAGGGCGATTGCAGTGCAATAGTTTGCTATTAATTAAATGTTGTGTACGCCCTTCTTCTCCGTTACATCCAAATAGGTGAATCTATAGAATACGCAGCTCTCATGCAGGTGAGGGCAATGAGGGGGTGCAATTTGTAACTTTTAAATGGGTTCTGTCCTGAAGGCGACAAAACTCCTACCTATTACATATTACAAGACCTCTTCTGGGGGGATGCAAACCTTATTCCTCGCGCATGGGTTCACCCTTGGGGGCGCACGATATTAATTTTTAAAGCTTCGCTTATAGATTGATCGAAGAGGAATAACAAGAGGCGGCGCGAGTGAGGGTGGTAATTAACATCTATAGGTACTTTTCTTTTAATTTGGGGCGGGGGGGGGGGGGGGGCGATCGCCTCTACCTTCGTGGATGTGATTATAGGGCTAAGGAAGAGTGGTGAGATAATTTTCCTTAATTATCACCTTATTTTAACTTTTATTATTATATTTATTTATTAAAAGCATTTTTATTTTTGGGGGGTGAGGGGCAATCGTATTTACATCGGTGGACGCGCCCTTGGGCTCAGTAAAGGGCTGATTTAATTTTTCTTCATTATTAGTATTACGATTAATATTATAGTATTATAATCGATTTTCAGTAAAAAAGTAAAATTTAACAACATATTATATTTATTGTTCGATTTTTTCTTTATTTTTTCTCTATATATGTCTCACGTATTATACAGCGATTTTTTATGAATAGTTATTATAATGTATTCTTCATCAATCACAACAAACGTGAATTACCAGATCTATTAAGATTATTAGGTAAATATATTCCAGGTGAAATAGAGATGAACATTCTTTTTGCCACATGACTGTTTTATTTTTATTATATGTTTATTTACAACACCTTTTAATACTCGCCTCACTCGTCTTTTTTACTGTAACATGTATGGCAGCAAATATTGATTAAGATTTGAAATAAAATTATTTAATTCAAGGCCGTGCCATCGGTAGGGCACCTCCACAGATTTAGCCAAACAGGGTCCCCCGGCTCAGAAAGCCCCGTGCGTGCCAAGAGCGAGTAAAAAAAAAAAAAAAATACACATCAGTTTATTAATTGAATAATTAATGTTACATGTTTGTGTTGCAGTGCATTAGTATATATATATATATATATATATATATTTTTTTAAAAAATCATTAAATTTGAGACAACGCCAACTCAACTGACTTCAAAATTTTGGGTTTGGTATTTTTTTTTTTTTTCCTCCATATCAAACTGAAATTCAAAAAGCTCTATCTCCTATAGGTTCTCCAGAAAAAAATCTAAAATCAGACTGGATACGTCATTTAACATGCATGAGGCGGCAATCCCTGTACAAAGAAATTCGTGAGCTTAAAAAAAAACGTATATTAACTATATTAAAGGAGTACCAAAGTGAATACTTTTTTTAGATATTCTGGTAGCTGTGAATTATTTTGTTATCCCTGTGGCTCAATATTTTCGTACGATGGCTAGTTATTTTACAATAAATTTTTTAGTTAAAAAATCGAGTCGTAGGTCTGTTGGTTGCTTCAAACCGGCACGCGGCAGCAGCAGTCGCTGATACGACGAGAATCTCCCGCGAATTGGGGGAACCCCCCGGTACCCTCCTCTCGGCCGCTCTCGCCCCCTTCTTGCCGTAACAGCGCAGGGCCGTCCCATGCGCACAGTGCATACGTTTATTTTTTTCTGCCCTAATTTAAAGTTTTCCGTAAATTAGTAGCCACGGCTTAGAAAAGCTGCGCAGAAACTAGTTTTAAATGTTAGTAGTCTACTGCGCATGGCTCGATCCGCATAGTGTGCTTGATAAGAAAGCTTGAATCCAAATGAAGCTGCGCAAACGCTAGGTGATAATCTGTGCACAGCCAATAGCAGCTTTGTATGCTTTATGAACAAAGATACGAACTTCTACCCCAGATTGCTTGCGAACTGCAGTGTTTAAAAATTCTTTTAATACGTTACTGCAACCGGTGTGGCGTGTAGTATTGCAAATAAATATCAAATTTGAGATGAGATAAAAAGCAACGTTCTCGCTAATGTTGAACAAAAACTCTGCTCCGGTGGGGGCCCCTCGTGCAGCGGAACAGCTGTTTTGAGCTCACTACGTGACGTCACCTTGGGTGTTTTGGGCCAAAATGCGCAGATCAGTCCAAATTCGTAAGGCTGATGGACCTATCTATTATAGTTGTATCATGGTAACAGCGACTGCTGCTATCGCGCGCCGGTTTAAAGCAACCAACGAACCTACGACTCAATTTTTTTACTAAAAAATTAATTGTAAAATAACTAGCCATATATCGTACGAAAATATTGAGCCACAGGGATAACAAAATAATTTACAGCTACTAGAATATATAAAAAAAAAGTATTCAATTTGGTGTTTTCTACATATGATTCGATTGATCGAGCTTTAACCAAAAGATGCATAAAATTATTTTATTGCAAAACTAGTTTACTGCAATGTGAAAAAATGCAGAAAATCTCCAGTGTTAAATTTCATGATAAGAGTTTCCTTGATTTTCTCAAAAGATATTGATTTCGTAGTTAAATTAATTTTATTGTTATAGTTTATCCATCCCGAGTCGTAGAATATCACTTGATTTTCTCATATCTCCTTGAACGAACTTTATTTTAGTAAATCGAGGGGTTTTGTGAGGTAAGGCTGCATCATGTTCGGCACTACTGTGTAGCACTATAGTCCGACTTTGGATTTTTATTTTCTTTGAAGAGATTTTTTTTTTTAATTCCTGAAATTTCATAAAATGTGGAAGAGCGGTAGTACAATTACATATATATATATATATATATATATATATATATATATATATATATATATACAGGGTGTTTACTTTGATTTGAACGTTTTAAAGTGATAATTAAGGAATGAAGTTCAATGGTAATATAGACATATCATACATCAAATTAAAGCTTACATTTTAACATTTTCAAAACTTGCATCATAAATTACAAGTGCGGACTTGTCTTTTTTTGAGACGAAAAAGAAACAAAAATGAGCCGTTTTTTTGTTCAAATATCGGTGCATGGTAACATGAAATTAACTGTTGAATCCTTCACTGGATTGCAAGGTTGGTGTGGGAGTGATATGTAATGCGGCGTTTGGTCAATTTTCCTTAGATCACCAAAGTAAAGTAACAGAAGACTGTTTTGTGGTTGGATGGGTGACCATTTACACAAAAATTGCACTTCTCCCATCCAGGGGTAACGCTTTTTACTTTTTACCACAATGTGGTTTCTCTACGAATTTTAACCATTCCATTTCTGTTTCTGGTTCATTGACAAAATTTGAAGATGCATGTGGCGTTCATCCTGACAAGTTTCCACGTTGCGATCAGTCACATTAAAATGCCATTTAATTTCATGTTACCACCGATATTTGAACAAAAAAACAGCTCATTTTTGTTTCTTTTTCGTCTCAAAAACAGACAAGTCCGCACATGTAATTTATAATACAAGTTTTGAAAATGTTAAAATGTAAGCTTTAATTTGATGTATGACATGTCTATATTACCATCGAACTTCATTCCTTAATTATCACTTTAAAACGTTCAAATCAAAGTAAACACCCTGTATATATATATATATATATATATATATATATATATATATATATATATATATATATATATATATATATATACAAAATTCCAAAATTTTTGTCGGTTAATAAATATTTTTATCCAGCTTCAATTTTTTTTTTCGAACTATTTTTCCTAGGAGAAAATTAAATAATTTCATCAACCCAAAGCAAACTAATTTTGATGAATTATATAATATATACTAGTACTTAGGTCCACTCTTATAAGTCTTATATATCCTAAAAGTTCCAATGTCATAAACTTATAATTTGATATTTTTTAACTTTATTATCTGTAGGAATTATATATAGGATTTAGGAACCGTTTACGTACCTGAGGCGTTACCTTTCGTAAATATTCACCCAAATAATTATATTGAATATATTAGATGTACGGCGCAAATAATAATATATATATATGGATACTTAATTCCAATGTGCTGTCTATGCATAGACAGCACACAATGGATATTTTTTGGATGATATCTAGATAAAATCTGTATAGAACTTTTTACTTATCTAAAAATTATATAGATATTATCCATGAACTTTCATGGATATTTTCTAGCTAAATGTCCTCTATTTTTTGGATAAAGTTGTCTTGTTAATATCTTATCCTATAATTATACATTTTTTATCTAGCTATATTATCCTCCTATATACTATGCTTCTATTTTTAAGTAAAAACACACATAAATAATTATATTAACATAAATTTTTATTATTTATAACATTTCTGAATCAACATACACATTATTGGAAATTTTAAAGATATTGTAATAAATCATGCATCATACTTGTACAATGATAAAAAAAATAATGACTAAAGTGGTTTTCAATTTTTAACAAGACTTAACTGCTGCTGACATATTATAAATAAACACATATTATATTAAATAATACTGTATGCATGTGTATTAGTATTTCAATATATATAAATATATATAATATTAAATCCATATATAGTCGTCATTGCATGCATACAGTATAACAAATTCTCTATAAAACAACAGTATGCATACAGCATGCATTGTATATGTGTTTTGTTATTAAAAAAGTAAAAGAACCTTAATTGAGTAATACAGATGTACTAAATTTTTATATATATGCAAGACTACATAAAAATACAATTAAAACAACTTAAGTTTAGTATGCATACATTAAAAATTATCTGACATATTCATTTTAAAAACATATACACTGTTCTCCCTACTTGCTTGGCTTGTTTTGCTGGTCAGCATTGCTGATCTGTAGTGATGATCTGGTGATATATTGCCCATTACAGCTGGCTGCAGTTTTCAGAACCAAATGTTGCACTATATAAATTATGCCATGCTGGGTAGATGAGCTGGGTCTGGGTATTGGATGCTGTCACATGTCTGCACCTGTAAAGTAAAAAAACAAAACATATTAATATCACTATATTTATGTTTAAGCAGCAGAATCATGGCTGCATTGGTCATTATGAATATAGCCACTGTATGGCCAATGTGAAATTTGCTCCTGGAAAACAATAAGGCAGGTGCTGAAAACTTATATAAATAATATAAATATGTATGCATTCTGCGCGCATCTCTGCATATGAAATACTGGACTGAAAATTAAAAATATATATGCTGCTTAATTGTGACATATTGTTATAGAATTATACTGTGTATACAGTCATTACAGTATACAAATTTCTAGTAATAAATATTATAGTAAAAATACAGCATCCATAAATACACAGCTGTAAAACGTATGCATACGTATACTCCAAACGTATACAGTATGCATATGATATCATAAGCACCGCGGTCGAGGGGAATACAACCTAAAATTGTTAATAATATATGCATATTATAATATATAAGTACAAGTGCTGGCCTGAAATAATGATAATTTTAACACTGGCAAAAACATTGTAATAATTAAACCCTGATTGCAATACCTTATAAATTACTAGACGACTTGAAATCTGCATGGCTTCTCCAATACTCCAAGGTGCAGCATGCAGTCAACCGCCACAGCCCATATAATCCCACTTTTCTGGACAAAAAGAACACACATTGTTAAAGCTGACCAAAGATTTATGAGCAGAAAATACTCATAATTGATTTCTTACCTTCCACTTGAAGATATTTTCGGTTTTAGATGAGAAATTTACATATATTTCACGAAAAAACCGTTGTGTTTACAACAAACATGCAGAATTTTCGAAGTGCGCATGACGTCACATAAAAATTGTACCCGCGATGCAAAAAAATCACTCCAGATAGAGAAAAGATAAAATTATCTATAAAATATCTAGATAAAAATATCCTCAGATAAATAATAGATAAAATTATCTATAAAATATGCAGTCAGTTTTAAAAAGTTTACATACGCATTAATTAATTAATTCGTTAATTAAAGAAAATTTTAATTAATTTAGATTTCAAAATTTAAATTATTCAAAATTTCAATTAATGGAATAAACAAATATGTACATAAAATTTATATATTAAAATTATTATTTATAAGTATATATATAATATTAACATTAAATAATAATAATTTGTGTTCATTTTTTTTTATACTTTATATACAATAAATCTAATAAATCTGTATTATTGTATTAATTATTATAAATTTTAACTGTCATGTGCATGTTTAAAATTTGGATAACTTTATCTATTTAATATCTCTTCCAAAATAAGCAAAGACAAAAGATAGCAGTATCCAATTTATATCTACATGTTATCTCGGCACTTTAGATAAATATTGTATAAATATTAGATATCGTTATCTTGAATTGTGGCATATCCACTTAATATCTGCATATACAAAAAATATCCAAAAAATATCTAGATATTGAGTTTTGTGTGCTGTGTGGGATATATGGACTTTAAAAAAAATCTAAAAAATATATGGATACATTATAAATTATTAATTATATTATAAAACTGCATAACACTTTTTTGTTTAAAAATTGCTCAAAAAGGGGCGTGATTATACATTATAAATTATTAATTATAAACTGCATAACAGTTTTTGTTTAAAAATTGCTCAAAAAGGGGCGTGATTTTAAAAAAATCGCGCTTGCAGTGGGCTACTGGGGGGCTCTGCAGCCCCCCAGAGACCCCCCATTGGGGTGTGGGCGCCCCTCATCTGTAATCCCCGACTGCGCCCTCTCACCCCCCAATCCGACTGGTTGATCACACTGGTGTATGAGCCACCCATATCATATGTATTTCTTAAAAACAATAAAATGTAAACAATTATTATATTTATTTATATTTTTATTATTACGTTATAAAAAAGTTTGAGGCGGGCTGCATTATTTAACCTTTGTTGTATGTTGCAGGAAGACAGCAGCCGAGATCAAGGAGGGACGTCAACAATTATTTTATTAACATTCTCTGTATTATTATACGAATTTTGTAAAAGAAAAAAAAAAAAAAAAAGAAAGAAAGAAAACGTTTTTGGACCATCAGGTCATTCGTGGTGCAGCAACTGATAAAGTTGCTGTGTTGTTGTTTTTGTTTCCCAACCCTCTTAATTATATCTTTATATAATTTTAGTAAAAAATAATCCTATAATTAATATTATTTTAAAAATTGTCACACATTTTAAAATTGTGTTTTAATCATACATTTATTAATTATAGTTAGTTAAATTTTATTAAAATACTTAATAATACGCCCAATGTTAATAAAAAAAAAAAGAACATTCAGGAAAATTTCTAAAAATATATATAGCTATTATAATAGTGTTCTCTTTTATACCTTAAAATTATATCAGTATCTAGGTAAAATATATATCATGCAGGTATATACACATTTTAATTAACAAGCTGGTTTTCGACTTATTATATATATACTTAATTTTTAAAGTTGACTGTATATATATACACGTTACGTGTACGTTTACTTTTAACATGGAGGAATGGAATTTGAAAATTAATAACTCGAAAAGTAGCTCGTTAATTTTTGTATACTTGATATTTTACCTATCTGATATATGTAAAGAAGAATGTTGTAATTTTTTTTTTCTTTCATAATTTTCATGAAAAGGATTTTTATTGACAATTTTAGGCGTGTTATAATATAGGAATTTAACCTAAAATAATAGGAAATTTTTCACTGTTTTATATTGTATGTTGAAGCAAATTGAAATCTAACAATTTGGCGCTTTTGGAGACAAGAGTATAATATATATACTAAAATATTTTAAGAAATTGTGACGAATTGGAAAATAATGATCGAGTCGATCGTTTAAGGGTAAGGTAACGCCACCAATGTTAAAAAAAATCCCTCTCACAAAAATTCTGAAAAAAATTTAAAATGTTCTCCTCTATACCCCCTATCAGTACCTAAAATATCAGGTATACAAATACGATCTAGTTTTTGAGTTATAAATTTTTAAAGTTGACTACTTTAACATGGAGAAATGAAACTCCCATGTTAAATTGGTCAACTTTAAAAATTCATAACTCAAAAACTAGATCGTATTTGTATACCTGATATTTTAGCTACTGATAGGGGGTGTAGAGGAGAACATTTTAAATTTTTTTCAGAATTTTTGTGAGAGGGATTTTTTTTAACATTGGTGGCGTTACCTTACCCTTAAGGGTAAGGTAACGCCACCAATGTTAAAAAAAATCCCTCTCACAAAAATTCTGAAAAAAATTTAAAATGTTCTCCTCTACACCCCCTATCAGTAGCTAAAATATCAGGTATACAAATACGATCTAGTTTTTGAGTTATGAATTTTTAAAGTTGACCAATTTAACATGGGAGTTTCATTTCTCCATGTTAAAGTAGTCAACTTTAAAAATTTATAACTCAAAAACTAGATCGTATTTGTATACCTGATATTTTAGGTACTGATAGGGGGTATAGAGGAGAACATTTTAAATTTTTTTCAGAATTTTTGTGAGAGGGATTTTTTTTAACATTGGTGGCGTTACCTTACCCTTAAGGGAAAGGGAACGCCAGAGTTGCGCCGCGATCGCAGCGCCTCTATATCAATATTCAAATTGTCCCACTCTAAAGATACCACGCAAGTCACGGCAGTTTTATATTCAATTTATTTATAAATAATGAGTTAAATAATAACTGTTATGGTTGTTTTATTTATAAAACTTTATTTTCATTACTATAAAACATTTTTGGAAAGTTTTTACTTTATGTGAGTGGATTATAAGCGTTGTTTTGGTTCATTAGTCAGCCTGTTTCATTCGCCAGTTGTTTAAGGGTAAAGGTGAAAACAGCCGCTACGCTTAGCACCGCCGATTTGGTGCTAAGAAAGTCAGTTGAAACACTCGCTCAAATGTTTCCGATCGTGTTTTTTTCAAACAGCTGATTGCCTTAGCACACGAATTCAATGCAATTGTTGAAAATTTTTGAATTTCGCGGTTAAAACAATTGACGAGCGCAATTATTTGTGCGCTTAGCACCTTAGCACCGAGCTTAGCACCGAGTTTGGTCTCTCCAAACTTCCGACCAATCAGAACGCGTAGAGTGGGCGGCTGTTTTCACCTTAAGGTAACGCCACCAATGTTAAATTTTCCACTCATTTGTTCCTCCGAAAATATTTTAAAATATTCTCCTCTATGTTGTTCATTAGCTCTTAAAATATCGTCAATACAAATACGATCTAGTTTCCGAGTTACGTACATGATTTCGTTTATATTTGTTTTCGATGTAATTGTTTTCGGGATAAAAGTCAGTCGTTGAAAATGCTTTCGTGATTTTTGTTTTCGTTGTTTTGACGTGATACCTGTTTATTCCATTGAAATTTTGAATTAATTAAATTTTGAAACCTAAATTAATTAAATTTTTTTTAAATTAATAAATTAAAATAATTAATGCGTATGTAAACTTTTTAAAACTTACTGCATATTTTATAGATAATTTTATCTATAATTTATCTGAGGATATTTTTATCTAGATATTTTATAGATAATTTTATCTATTCTCTATCTGGAGCGATTTTTTTGCATCGCGGGTACAATTTTTATGTGACGTCATGCGCACTTCGAAAATTCTGCATGCTTGTTGTAAACACAACGGTTTTATCGTGAAAAATATATAAATTTCTCATCTAAAACCGAAAATATCTTCAAGTGGAAGGTAAGAAATCAATTATGAGTATTTTCTGCTCATAAATCTTTGGTCGGCTTTAACAATGTGTGTACTTTTTGTCCAGAAAAGTGGATTATATGGGCTGCGGCGGTTGACTGCATGCTGCACCAATGTAAGCCTTGGAGTATTGGAATTGGAGTAGCCATGCAGGTTTCAAGTCGTCTAGTAATTTTTAAGGTATGCAATGAGGGTTTAATTATTACAATGTTTTTGCCAGTGTTAAAATTAACATTATTTCAGGCCAGCATTTGTAATTATATTATAATATGGATGATATATTATTAACAATTTTAGGTTCGTTATTTTCACCGACCACGGCGCTTATGATATCATATGCATACTGTATATGTATGCATACGTTTTACAGCTGTGTATTTATGGATACTGTATTTTTACTATAATATTTATTACTGCAAATTTTTATACTGTAATTTCTGTATACACGGTATAATTCTATAACAATATGTCACAAATAAGCAGCATATTTATTTTAAAGTTTCAGTACAGTATTTCATATGCAAGTGCGCGCAGTATGCATACATATTTATATTAGTTTTCACCACCCCTATTGTTTTCTAGGAGCAAATTTCACATTGGCCATACAGTGGCTATATATTCATAATGACCAAAATGCAGCCATTCTGCAAGCAGCATAAACATAAATATAGTGATGTTTATATGTTTTTTTTTTTTTTTACTTTACAGGGGTGCAGACATGACAACATCCAATACCTAGACCCAGCTTATCTACCCATGGCATAAATTATATAGTGCAACATATTGGTTCCTGAAAACTACAGCCGGCCAGCTGTAATGGGCAATATCATCAGATCATCACTACAGATCAGCAATGCTGACCAGCAAAAGAAGCCAAGCATGCAAGTAGGGAGAACAGTGTGTATATGTCTTTCAAATGAATAAGTGAGATAATTTTTAATGTATGCATACTAAATTGCAGTTGTTTTCCTTGTATTTTTATATACTCTTGCATATTTATAAAAATTTAGTACATCTGTATTGCTCAATTAATTAAGGTTCTTTTACTTTTTTAATAACAATTAAAACAAAACATATATAATGCATACTGTATGCATACAGTTAATTGTTTTATATGGAATTTGTTATACTGTATGCCATGCATGCAATGACTATATATGCATTTAATATTATAATTATTAATATAAATTGAAATATTAATGAATATGCATACAGTATTATATAATATATGTGTTTATGTTATAATATGTCAGCAGCAGTTAAGTTTTGTTAAGAAATGAGAACCAATTTTGTCATATAATATTATTTTTTTATCATTCTACATGTGTATGATGATTTATCACAAGTTCTTTAAAATTTCCTATAATGTAATGTATGTTGATTGAGAAATGTTATAAATAATAAAAATGTATGTTAAATTAAATTATTATGTGTGTTTTTACTTAAAAATAGAAGCATAGTATATAGGAGGATAATATAGCAAGATAAAAACTGTATAATTATAGGATAAGATATTAACAAGATAACTTTATCCAAAAAATAGAGGACATTTAGCTAGAAAATATCCATGAAAGTTCATAGATAATATCTATATAATTTTTAGATAAGTAAAAAGTTCTATACAGATTATATCTGGATATCATCTAAAAAATATCCATTGTGTGCTGTGTGGGGTGTATTGAAACTAAACCCATTTATTGAACAAGCATACGCTGCATTTCAGTGACATTAGAAAAATTCTATAATCCAATCGTCCGATTTTTAAAAAAAACTAGAAACAAACTTAATGCACTAGGACAAACCTTCACAGCAAAAAAAAAAGACAATTATGAGAGTGGGAGCGACGTAAATTGATAATAACTGCACGATTTTTGACACTCGCACGTCTCACACACCCCTTTTTGGTCGGCCATTGAACAACTGGCGAATGAAACAGGCTGACTAATGAACCAAAACAACGCTTATAATCCACTCACCTAAAGTAAAAACTTTCCAAAATTGTTTTATAGTAATGAAAAAAAAGTTTTATAAATAAAACAACCATAACAGTTATTATTTAACTCATTATTTATAAATAAATTGAATATAAAACTGCCGTGACTTGCGTAGTATCTTTAGAGTGGGACAATTTGAATATTGATATAGAGGCGCTGCGATCGCGGCGCAACTCTGGCGTTCCCTTTCCCTTAATGGCCGACCTAAAAGGGGTGTGTGAGACGTGCGAGTGTCAAAACTCGTGCAGTTATTATCAATTTACGTCGCTCCCACTCTCATAATTGTCTTTTTTTTTTGCTGTGAAGGTTTGTCCTAGTGCATTAAGTTTGTTTCTAGTTTTTTTTAAAAATCGGACGATTGGATTATAGAATTTTTCTAATGTCACTGAAATGCAGCGTATGCTTGTTCAATAAATGGGTTTAGTTTCAATACACGTAACTCGGAAACTAGATCGTATTTGTATTGACGATATTTTAAGAGCTAATGAACGACATAGAGGAGAATATTTTGAAATATTTTCGGAGGAACAAATGAGAGTGGAAAATTTAACATTGGTGGCGTTACCTTACCCTTAATATAGGGGCAAGTATATAGAAATAAAAAATTTATAATACTCGATCAGATGCTGGGGTTTAATTAAAAGTTGTAAATAATTGCTGGTGTGCGTAGTCTTAATCAATGTAGGGCGCTAAATATAAGGATTAGTCATACGGAGGAGCTGCCCTCACACGGCCAATGCGGTCGCTCTTTTGAAGTCAAAGAAGTGTGTCCGTAAACCGCATTGTAGATGTAACTCTGAGCAGGTTTATGTACACACGCTTTTTTTGGCTCCAAAAGAGCGACAGTCATATACAGTTAAACAAGCCTTAGATTACGCCTGAGATCACAGACTAGACGTCGCCAAGGCGTAGTAATCTTAATTTTTTAAAAATGTCCCACAACAAGGTTATTTTAAACTATGGAATTTTTTAAAAATATTACATGCTTCTATAATATGTATAACTATTGGAAAAAAGTATAAAAAAGTAAGTTTAATTTGATTTCAAAATCGCGTCGCCACCACTTCGACCACTTTGCACCTCTTCCAGACGAAAGCCTGGGGCCAGTGGGGCCGCATGGAGCCGCTGTTGTGACAACACGTCGACACCAAAAATGCTAAAAACTTGAAAAAAAGTGGTGAAATTAAAAAAAATAGGCACCCTTACGCATTTAAAAGTAACATTCTGGATTTATTATAGCTTCTGGAGGCGTATATAGACGTATATTCCGATCTGTCTTTTATTTTAAAACGAACGCCTTTTTTCAGCTCAGCTGATCGGTTTAGTTCGATTCGGTTCGATTTAATTAATCGATTTCGAGCTCCTGTGACGTCACATTAACAAAAATCATCCCTTATGAAAAAGGTGGATCCAATCTGGATCCAATTGGATCCAGTCTGGATCCAATTGGATCCAGTCGGGTCAGGCTGGATCCAGTTGCATCCAGCCTGGATCCAGCTGGTTCCAGCCTGGATCCAGCTGGATCCAGCTGGATCCAATTGGATCCAGGCGGGTCAGGAAATGATAGTTCCGAGCTTCTGCCACCAGATGACACTACAGTACAGAAAAAAATGTGGTGACAGTTAGAAAAGTGGTCAGTTACTTGAGTGCGACAAGAATGAAGATATTAGGCAGATACAGGAAGTTAAACTTAGTTCTTTATTATTTAAGCTATTTTGGGGGCTATTTACTTTGTGGGGTCTTTGTGGTTACAGGGTTTTAGAGACCGAGAGGGCTGTAATGTTACGTTATTGTTGACCATGGAGTCCCCCTGCAGCAAGCCTCTATCATGGTGGACACGATGCAGCGCTACAACAGTCAGTTAAACTTAAAAATCTGTTAATATTTATGTAATTTTAATAATAAAAAAATATTTACCTAATTTGTATTGCTTTAAAGAGAGTACAGCGTAATTATTAATTGTGCAATTAATCATTTCTTTGATGAGTAGGATGACGAAGGCGGGAAACAGCTGATCGGAGTCGGTCGGGATGGATCCAATCGGGTCAAGCTGGATCCAGTTGGATCCAGTCGGGTCAGGAAGTGCTGCCCAAAATTGGTTCCAACTGGATCCAGCAAAATTGGATCCAACTGGATCCATCATTTTCATAAGGGATGGCAGCGTGCCTTTTCTGTTCTGGTTTTAAAGTTCGCTAAATTAATGAACATTAAACCATGATGTCAGTACTAATAATAGGTTAAAAGTGTATTAGATACTTGGGATAATGGCCGCTAGGCAAGTGGATTGCCGCGCCCACGGCCGTGGCGTTCTCATAAACCGGCAAACTAAACTAGGGATGTGATGTTTTTTTCTAATCGAGCGCCTATCGTTAAAAATGAAGATCGTAACGCAAAACGGTACTATTTTCTATTCAAAATGTCTTCCATACGTAAACTAAGGTTTGTGATACTGTATCTGCCTTTACTAGTTCCGCGCTGGCCGTGTGATGGTAGCACCTCCAGCTCCAGACTCATCTTTGAATGGTGGCTCTATTTACTATGGTGGTGTCACGTGCGCCTATTTTCAAATTTCGCGCTTTTACTGTTCCACTTTTTATCCAATCACCGGGCGTAATTGCTGTCACATGACAAAAATTACGCACTCTGATTAGCCGAGCCATGTACATGGGTCTTCTCCGTGTCACTTCCCCTCCTAGGTCTTTAGCTTCCCTGCATCTTTGAGTGCGTTTGAATTCACGGGCTGGGTTGAATATGCGTTTTTTGTCGTCAAGTGGAGCTAGCCCGGCGGCCATTTTCTCTCCTCTTATGACGTCACTTCCTGGCTGACGCGGGCGGACTCGACAAGGGTGGCTGGATATTAAGGTGGGGACACGGAGCTGCTGCCCCCTCGAGGCCAATGAGGAACTACAAAAAAACAGTTGACGATGATCGCTTTTTTGGATCCACCCTAGTCGAAAAATAAAGTGCTAAGTGATAATTTGAGCAGTAGTCAAGTAGTTGACTACTGCTCAAATTATCACTTAGCACTCTTACTTTTCGACTAGGGCAATTTCATCCGCGAAAAATTCAAACGATGGAACTGGGAAAGCCATCAAAAGTCTTATTTACAGTATAAATGTGGGTAAAATTGTGATAGAAATAAACTCAATGTTAAATTCTGAAGAAGATACAGACTCAATTTAAAAGAAGTTTAATGGTTCATCGGCCCGATGTTCATAGATTTCTATTAATTACACCGTTTGAATTTTTCGCGGCTGAAATTGGATCCAAAAAAGCGATCGTCATCTGTTTTTTTGTAGTTCCTCACTGGCCGCGAGGGGGCAGCAGCTCCATGTCCCCACCTTACTATCCAGCCACCTTGACTCGACAGTGCGACTGCATGAGACCTAGCGGAGAAACTGGGAACTAGCCCGTGACGAAATTACAGTCTTTCAAACGTTAGAATACCCATGGAAAATAGTTCATGGATGACCTGTCAATCAACTACAACAGCTGTAAAAAATGACAGCCAACACTAAAAAATTTTCAATAGAGCTAGTGGACAGAAATATATATATGTTCATATTTTACGAAGATTTTCACATAAGTCGAGACAGATAATATTGCAAAGAAGTTTCAATAATTTAGCAATTGTTATGCAACAGGTATCGAGTGTCTTTGATTTATTTTCAGCTATACTTTATTTTTCTAGTGAAAGAACTATTTTTTTGTATTTTGTTGGCAACATGGGTCGGAAGAATACAAATCACTACGCCGAAGATGATTGACAGGGGTACGTATTCTAACGTTTGAAAGACTGTATGAGGTTTCAGATTATATATACCATGCAGCACGTACGTACGTGACCGCAAGGTCATACCGCCATTTTACCCAGCCCGGGCTGGCCCGTGAATTCGAACGCACTCTTTAGGCCTGTTCGTAAACCCTGCTCGGTGTACACTTTCTGCACCCAATCGACCTTATGTACATGCGATATAAGGTCGATTGGGTGTAGAAAGGGTTTACGAACAGGTAGCGTCCTTGAGTGCGTTTGAATTCCCGGGCCCGCCTGGGCTGAAGAGTTTTTTATCGTCAAGTTCGGCCAGCCCGGCGGCCATTTTTCCTCCTCTCATGACGTCACTTCCTGGCTGGCCCACGCTGACGCGAGCGGACTCGACAGTGCGACTGAGACCTAGCGGGGAGTCTGGGAACTGGCCCGTGACGAAATTATGACGTTTCATATATATGGCACGTGACCAAGGTCACCGCCATTTTACCCAGCCCGGCCGGGCTGGCCGTGAATTCAAATAACGCACGTACTCCTTGCATTCGTAGCAGCTAGCTGGCGTACACCGTACCTGTCAAAGAATGCATTCTTATGAAAATGATGGATCCAGTTGGATCCAATTTTGCTGGATCCAGTTGGAACCAATTTTGGGCAGCACTTCCTGACCCGACTGGATCCAACTGGATCCAGCTTGACCCGATTGGATCCATCCCACTTGACCCGATTGGATCCATCCCACTTGACCCGATTGGATCCATCCCGACCGACTCCGATCAGCTGTTTCCCGCCTTCGTCATCCTACTCATCAAAGAAATGATTAATTGCACAATTAATAATTACGCTGTACTCTCTTTAAAGCAATACAAATTAGATAAATATTTTTTTTTATTAAAATTACATAAATATTAACAGATTTTTAAGTTATAACTGACTGTTGTAGCGCTGCATCGTGTCCACCATAGGCTTGCTGCAGGGGGACTCCATGGTCAACAATAACGTAACATTACAGCCCTCTCGGTCTCTAAAACCCTGTAACCACAAAGACCCCACAAAGTAAATAGCCCCCAAAACAGCTTAAATAATAAAGAACTAAGTTTAACATCCCGTATCTGCCTAATATCTTCATTCTTGTCGCACTCAAGTAACTGACCACTTTTCTAACTGTCACCACATTTTTTTCTGTACTGTAGTGTCATCTGGTGGCAGAAGCTCGGAACTATCATTTCATGACCCGCCTGGATCCAATTGGATCCAGCTGGATCCAGGCTGGAACCAGCTGGATCCAGGCTGGATCCAGCTGGATCCAGGCTGGATGCAACTGGATCCAGGCTGGATGCAACTGGATCCAGCCTGACCCGACTGGATCCAATTGGATCCAATTGGATCCAGATTGGATCCATGCACCTTTTTCATAAGGGTGCATGAATATTCATTGATTGATTCATTTATTGTCTTCGGGGGTCTGTGGACCAGTGAATTTACAAACGAGCGGCCGCCGGCTCCTCGTGGCAGGCAAAACATGTACGTACGTGGGGATTTTTTTTTTTCTATTTTTCGACACTTAAATCAAGGATTTTGTATGTACGTAACATACAAAATAAGGATTTTTATGTACATACAAAATCCTTGACTAAAACCCATTTTTATGCATTCAGTTACAACTTAAATTCATTTTGCGCGCGCGTGCGTGTATAACAAAACTTATATAATCCTTGGCGACAAAACTCTCCATTTTTAAAGCCCTACAATTATATATATAATATCTGTATCATGTATTAATTAATTGTACATTATAATATGATTATTATAATTATCATATGCAAATGATGGTATAATTATTATCAGTATATTATCACTTTTATAAAACTCGCGGCGATCTTATAAGATAAAGTTAAGTAAGTTAATTTATATATAATGCATGAAAATTAATTAAGTCACGGCGCGCGTGTCTTTTTATCTTATATAATCCTTGATACACACGTTATAAATTGTTGAATCTTTATATTTTTAGAGCGTGATGAATATTTCATAATTGACCCGTGATTTGACCGTCAGCTATAGCTGACGGTCAGCTATATATAGCTAGTAAAATTTTCTATGAGGCCCGTGAGGGGGGGAGGGGGGGGCATTGCGCCATTGCACTTTCCATTTGCGCCCGCCGTATTATAGTCAATAAGAGGATATAAAGAACCAAGAGATGGCGCTGACATCTGCAAATTTTGCCAAGGACGCTACATCCTTTTACTAAGCACGGAGCTGCTGTCCCCTATACGGGCAGTGGCGAACTAGAAAAAAAGAATTGAACATCGCCTTTTTGGAGCCAAAACGCCGTCCGAAATGCGCAAAAAGCATGTTCGTAAACCTGCACGGAGTACTCTTTCGGTTTTCGAACACGCTTTTTGCGCATTTCGGACGGCGTTTTGGCTCCAAAAAGGCGATGTTCAATTCTTTTTTTCTAGTTCGCCACTGTCCGTATAGGGGGCAGCAGCTCC